>JAACJT020000031.1:6871113-6900391 GCA_009936485.2 Gymnarchus niloticus | reverse complement strand
CCCCCCCCCCCCCCCCGCCGTGTCCACCCTTTAATCAGATTTCTTTTTTTTGCCTTTATTAAATCCTCCTGGAAAGGGGCCCACACACACCCCCCCCCCCCCCCCCCCCCCCAACACTCCCTAAGGCTCGAGGTGTGACACAGCTGCTGAACTTTTTTCCCATGGAATTGTGGGAAGGGAGTGTGGGCAGAGCTTCCCCAGTCCCCCATTAGTTCCAGGCCAAAGGCAGATTCCCGTCAGTCACCCAGCCCCTTCAGCAACGGCAGGGTAACCGAATGACGCCTGTAGGACTTGGCAGGTCTGCGCAGAGCTGCCAGGTGCCACTGACGTTGTGGCGTTTTTAAGCATGACATGCACCCAGACTGGCGCGTGTCGGCCGCCCATACACACTTCCGCTGAGACTAATTTGGGAGCCTTTAATCCTGGAAGGCTCTGTAGGTTTGGGAAGTGACGTTGAGTCTGTGATCACGGGGGTATTTAACTGCCTCTGGAAGGTCTCCACAGCCTTACTTGACCACTGGTTGGGTATCTAATGCTTCGGTCTGTCTGACATATTCTCCATATATTTATTTACTTGCATTCATTTTTTATTTTGTGGGACCACTTTCAGGGTAAGCGGTGTCGTGCATAATTCACAAGGTCTAATTTGAGAGAAACTGTATAGCGTATCGACGCGCTGGAGTCCCGTGAGAGCCGAAGAGGCAGACTGTTTAAAAGGGTCAGCCGAGCATCAGCGGTGAAGGACGGACATGCGGAAGCCAGGGCCGACATGGTAGTGTCCGGAAACTTCCACCCGCTCGTTTGTCATTTGGGAACGAGCTCCAAGTGCAACTTTCTTGACTAGTGTGTGCCATCATTGATTCCTTGTGTTGCATGATCTGGGTGATTCTCACACTGACATTGTTGGATTCGTGTTTTAATGCGATGTCCAAAATGTCAAAATCGAGGTTTTACTTTGAATATATTAGTAAAGGACACAATTAAACTCTTTTTGTCAAACAGTATGAAGAAAAAGCGCAAGGCTACTTGGCATGATAAAACTAAAAAAAAGGTGATGACATTTCAGTCATGTAATTGGTTTGGATTTGAAAGGTTTGATGTCTGTGCTGTAGCTTTATTCAGTTTGTGGAAAGTCATTCGCAACTAAAAGTGGCAGCACAACAGATTTATTTTGCGACTCGTGACTGAAATATCCAGTGCAATGGGGGCAATTTGTGAATCTTTGTGATGGATACACAAGAAAAAATTGAAACCAAAAGTGAATTGAGATGAAATGTTATTAGCCACTGTACCATTTTCATACAATACATAGGAAATTCTTTTCAGTTTGTTCCTGTGCTTGAAAAAAGTTATTTTCTTGACATATCTCGGAGTCCTAGCCATCTGTGAAACAAGTTGACATTGATAATTTTAAATGAAGTAAAAAATAAAGCTGTGTGATTCTATCTCATTCTAAATTAAACACAGCTAAGTATAAAGTTACTGAGTAACTCGCGGTAATTAAAATGAGAGAGGCACAGTCTTTTTGTTTGCAAATGTAAATTAATTACTGTACATCTTAATTTTGCTTTGTGATGAATAGGGTTGCAAAGGAATGGAAAATTTCTGGAAAAATTTACCAGAAATTTTACATGGGAAGTTAAGCTGGGGAATATAGAAACATAAATATAAACATTTTGTTTTAACCAAGATTATGCTGCAAGATTTTTTTAACTACATTTAAGTTCCCTGTTATAGGTTGACCTGCAATTTTGCAAATTTCCAGTTTGTTTATTAATTACCATAGATTCCCGTTAATTCCCATGGAAAGTTTCCAGCTTTGAAAATTCCCAGAATTTTGCAACTATAGTGATGAATGAGTGCGTTAATGTCAATAGTAATTAGCTAATTTTTTCATTCAATGCATTAGAGTGCAGCCTAAAAGATTTTCGCGTGAGTGCAGTGCAGAGACTCCATTATAAACAAACTGTCAGGTGTCGTGGTACTTGGTACTCACTCCCGTGAACTTTAACAGTCGCCGTTTTCTTTTTTCCACCTGCAGCGACCGGGACCTCGAGATGAACAAGCTGCGGCAAAGCTTGCGGAGAAAGAAGCCCACCTACGTGCCCGAGGCCAGCCGACCGCACCAGTGGCAGGCTGACGAGGAAGCCGTGCGCAAGGGCAAATGCAACTTTCCAGTGCGGGTAAGGACCCAGCTCCCTCTGGACATTGAGGCTTCCGCTTTTTTGCCTGAACAGAATAACATTCCCTACAGCAAACGCTGATGTCACCAGCTGCTAGGTACCATGCCAGTTAGCTCTTGGATACTTTGGTGGGGGGAGAAAGCACATTCTAGCTTAGTCCCACCTCTTGTTGGTCTTCCTTGGTGTTGGGAGAACCACTGAAGTGTAGGATGGATGAGAGCTGACAGAACAAAACATAAATCTCAGCACCAGCCTTTCAAGTGGACCAGGATGGTAGAAAGTATGCAGAACATCAAAGTGATTGACTTCACTAACGCCCACAGAGATCTGATGTTCTAGCTCATCTACGAAAGACTGGGTAGATCCCCCCCCCCCCCATCCCACATTCTGAATTTACAAAGAGTGTGTTTTCATTAGCCAGCACCCTGAGATGAAAGCACTGGGAAAGGAGAAGGCAGTAATAATGTACTCGTATTATTGAGGCGGATGGCTGCTGTGGTAGACAGACACAGCCTGGTGGACACCAAGAGGTCCACCAAGAACTTGAGTGGGTGGGTCTCGTGGAATCTGAGCGAGGTACTAATGGCTGTGCTTGAGGAAAGCTTGACGGCTGATATACGACAAGCAGCGGCCTCATTAAAAGCAACGTGTTGGCAGGATGCTGGATTTATGGTTCAGAAACATACACGGGGTGATCCTTGGCCTCACTCTTCGTGGTGATGTCATGGCGAGTTAGATACACTCAGTCTAGGCTTTTCATATGACGACATTTTTCGATCGTTAACCAAGCTGCGGCAAGAGAGAGTGCCTGTAGTGTGTTTTTTTTTTTTTTTTTTGTCAGTTTAGACAGGTAATTTTTTTCCTATCTTCAAAGCTTGAAATGGGACATGTTGTACATTTAGAAGTTCGCAATCTATAAAAAGCGTTATGTTGATGCTAACGTGAAACGTTAAATGTTAGACCTTTAAGTCAATCTGACTTGATTCCAAGGGGGTTGGTGGTGGGGGGGACCTGTCATACCTGGTAGTTGAGTTGTTGGTTCTGCCTGGGCCACACACTCATTCTGAGCCTTGGGTTAGTTCTCTGCAGCATACGCTCCATGTCAACATGGGCCTGTGTTTCTCGTCTCACATTTCCCGTCACAAATTAAAACATGAGTGCAGAGCGTTTTGGATGCAGGCACCGCCCCCGTTGGTGCATGCCCAAGCACGTGTGAGCACATCTGACTGCTCTGTCCGGTCTCGCCCTCTCCGCTGCAGTACCTGGGCCTAGTGGAGGTGGAGGAGTCCCGGGGCATGCATGTGTGTGAAGAGGCCGTGAAGAAACTGAAAGTGGTGAGTAGGGGGGTGGGCGTGGCTGGAGGGGACTCGGGGCGTGGCATGTTGGGGAGACTGGGGGTGGGTGTGGCTGGGGAATTTGGGGTGTGACACCACAGTGTAGATCTGAATGGTGGGCAGTGCCTGTCCTGTGGGGCCTCAGATGGGGCATTTCAGTCACTCTGAGGAGGCTGAGGTTCATGGAGGGGCAGGCCTAGTTTTCCCTGTTGGAGTGAATGTAAGGGAACTAGACACTCTCACCTTCTCTACTGCACAGGATTTCCTCTATCCTGCATTTCCGCCCGTCATCTCACTGGATTTTACCCCCACTGTCTCAAAGCATCCCTCTCCTGTCTTTCTTTGCCGTTCCATTGCTCGTCTCTCTCATTGCCAGGATCTCACGATACTTCAGTTTTCTTATCTGTCCTGGCCGGCTAGACTACGAAGGAGAAGGACCCTGGGGGTGGGTGGCAGAGGGGTCATATCCCCCCAGTGTTGTGAAAATATTAAGGCAGTTTAAACAGCAGTGCCCCTCAACCCCAAACCACCCCCCCCAGACTGTGATCCGTATGGTTATAGGACACATGCAGAGTGTTCCATGTGAACACACTTTCACAACAGAGCAGGAATGTCACCCCGTGGTGTGTGCATGTATTCAGCGGGACCCGGCGGCAGCCATGCCTGTGGACAGGACTTCTCGCGACCCACCAGCTCCCAGACTCCCTCTCAGAGCTTCTCTGGTTGATAGGCCCAGGGGTCCGATTGAGTCCATCTCCTCCTCCACCTGCCCGCTCCCTTTCCGCGCGGCCGCGTTCAGGTGGAGCTCTCCGGTGCCGCCAAGAACGCGTCTTGCTCTTTTTCACCCCTTTATCTCTTCATCGTCCTCTTTTCCGTTTCGCCCTGCCATATGTAAACTGAATTTCCTTTCATCGTAGTATGTGAGAATAGCATATCTCCCTCCTCAGATGTCCTCAGACCCTCTGCTCTGACCCCGACGCCAAGGAGGCGTTCTGCTGATGTTCCTTCTTTTTCACTGTCGTCTGTCTTCCTCTCTGTCTCATCAGGGGCTTCCTGGCCGCCTTGTCCTTTCCACGGTCGTTCGTCTCTCTCGGAAACCCCCTCATCTGTGTACTTCGCAGAAATTTAGGGTGTCATCTTTTAGGAATTGGTGACGTTATCAGACTCTGAGTCATGGCACACCAGCCAGGAGCCTCCTGTGCGGCTAACGTCTTTGTCAGCAGCGATTGTTTATTGTCACTCAAATAAGTTGTGGAAAAAGTACTCCGAAGTGATGTGACTTCCTTTTCCGGGGGAGACAATGTTCCCTTTATAATGTTAGTGTTTGGCTGTGGTTTGTCTGGCTACGGTTCCCATGGCTCTCGGCGATCCAGAGGAGTAGTGAAGCACATAGACAAAGCATAGTCCAAACCCAGCCTTCGAGGAGATGTTTCAGGACGGTCAGTACCTGAGACAAACATAACCTGTGGGCCCACTTCAAAGAAATGACGTAACGCTTTGTCTTCTGTGTTTCAGAGTGGGAAGAAGTCAGTCAAAGCCGTCCTCTGGGTATCGGCAGATGGACTGAGAGTCGTGGATGACAAAACCAAGGTAGGGCTTTCGCACTCGTGTCTGAATGCGTCTGCCCTCCCGATTGCCACTACGTGACTCGTAATGGACCTCCATCCGTAAGCGGCCACTGCTTACGGTGTCCCTTCGCCACCCACCCACACGATGGGGGTCCCCCCTGGTGCTGCCCTTTTCTCAGAAGAGGGGTCGGAGCCACAGGGGATGCTTTTCCCGCACGTCCATCATGAGAGTAATTACCGGACTCCCCCTTTCAAAGGGCAGGACGGGAAGGAGGCGACGTGGAGGCATCTCTACAGGGATGCCCCTCCCACCTCCTTCCTCCGATTACCCTCCCCCCAATGTCTTGTGTCCGTTGCTCCTCTCGTCCCCTCAGAAAGCCGCAGACCTTATTCTGTGTCTTGTGTCTGACTCACGTTTCCCGCTCTGATCTCCCGGCCTACGAGTCTCCCCTCGCTGATCTTCCACAGGACACACACGCACCAACCCTGTCAGACAGGACCACCCTTTCACCTCCAGGCTGAGCCCCTCTTCGACTAATTGGCTTACAATGAATGGCTCATTCTTCCTCTCTTCCTTTTCACGAAGGGAGGGAGGAAGGAAACACAGGGGCGAGTGTGCCCCCCCCACCACCCTTCACCACAAACCCTCTCAAATCCCACTCGTTCTATTGTGGTTCTCAACGCAGAATCGGAATTGCGGCGGCGCTGGCGCCGGGATGGGGGGGGGGGGTCTGCACCTCCTTTAAATGCTCCCTTAGTCAGTGGCCTGGAATGAGTCTGCTGAACCACAGTCTGGGAACTGTTTACCCATAATTCTCTTTGTGTCGCCAGAAGAAAGCTTTAAGTGTAAGCGGTGACAGGGAAAACTGACTGGATGTCACATGAACAAGTGCTGGTGCAGTAGGGTTGCCTGAGGTTGGGAAGACGATCGTGTTTCTCACGTGACAGCTGCATGGCAGCACAGTGGCTTGGTGTCGCTGCAGCGATTCAAAAACATGTGATTGCTTGAATGACTGTGTCTAATTTGCCCGAGAGTTAATCCTGGGTTCTGGGCTTCCCCTATCTTTTCTGGGCTCACCTCCAGGTTCACTGTAACCCTGCACTGCCTAAAGGGGCAGATAAATGGACAGATGGAGTAAAATTTAAGTTGAGTAATGCTGTGATCTCCCTTCACTTTGAGCGCTTTACTTGGACATTGTCTGATTTTTACTTGCCATATATTACATGACAGGACCTCATCGTAGACCAGACCATCGAGAAGGTATCGTTCTGCGCGCCTGACCGAAACTACGACAAGGCCTTCTCCTACATCTGCCGGGACGGAACCACACGGCGCTGGATCTGCCACTGCTTCATGGCACTGAAAGATTCGGTGAGTCCTGATCGATTTATAGAGCCTTGATCCGGTTTTCTTGGGTAACTAGAAGATTCCCAGTGAAACTCAAAGGGTCACGGCGTTTTTAATGATACATATCTACCATTGTAATGTGAAATGATCGTCTTTATAGAACTGGCTTCATTTATATGTAGATTCTTGTTGCATTGTCTAATTAACGTGCGCTACAAATGGCTACATCCACCAGGGAGAGCGCTTGAGTCACGCAGTGGGCTGCGCCTTCGCCGCCTGCCTGGAGCGTAAACAGAGACGGGAGAAGGAGTGTGGAGTCACAGCGTCCTTTGACGCCAGCCGCACCTCCTTCGTGCGGGAGGGCTCCTTCCGCGTCACGTCATCCAACCAGCAGGCCGACCGAGAGGTGCAGGAAAAGAAGAAAGGTACGGTGGCCCCGCCTCCAATTGCCGGGGATCCACGGCCCTCCGTGGAGCGTCATTTCACTCACCTCCACCCCCCTCTACATTGGCTATCCCTGCAGCAGACCCAGCCTGTTCTGTGCCGGCCATCCCCCCCGGCACAGCATCCCCTCCCGAGGGTGCGGCATCGCCAGTGGACCGGACGGAGTCCTGTGGGCCCCACGCCATCCCACGCCGCCACGCCCCCATCGAGCAGCTGGTACGCCAGGGTTCTTTCCGGGGCTTTCCAGCCCTCAGCCAGAAGAACTCTCCATTCAAGCGCCAGCTCTCCCTACGCCTCAACGACCTGCCCTCCACCCTACAGCGCAAGACTGACTTCCAGTCCAAGAACCCAGGTCTGTCGTAGCCCCGACCCCCACTGCCCCTCTCGGCTGCCACATAGTGGTCCAAAAAGGGGGACCTAGTAGCGCTGGTTTTTTAACTCCCTTCATTGTTTCCTCTAGCCTACGCCGAGGCAGCTTTCAGAGTCTGCCTAGGGCAACAGTTAACAGGGTGGTAATTATAGCAATTAGCTGTGTGGGCATCCTGCTAGCATATGTGCTAATTTGATAGCTATGGTGGTTATTACTGTAAAGCTGTATTACCGTGACACTGTCAGAGTCACGCTGCTGCTTTTACTGTTGCCACGTTAGCAGTGACATTGCCGCGTAGCACGTCGAGCGGCTCCTGAAATCGACAGCGGCTGGGGAGATGGGGGGGTGTGGCCCACCCAGCTCATCCAGGCTCGTGCCCTACCCCCCCCCCCCCCCCATTTCAGAGGCCACTCTGCCAGGGTTGCTCTCTCACTGATGGCCGCAACGAGATTCCTAATGGATGCCGTTTAAAGCCAGGCTCACCGTGGTGATGGAGGAGGGGGGCTCACCCCCTCTGCCATTGAATGTGCTGAAATGGGAATTAGGAGCTGCGTGCTATTTTCGCAGCTGTGCAGCCTGCAGAACAGCACGGAGCAGGGGGGCGGGGGTCCGTCTGAGGATTTCGCAGAATGCTTAAGCAGCCGGAGAAAACGTTGATTAGGGAAATAGGTTCATCGATTTGTTCTTATTCCCCGCCATCGGATTGACGAGCATGTGTCTCTGACCCCAGTGCCAGAGATGGACCCATCGCTGGCAGCCGAGGCAGACAGCATCAACGCACTCTGCAGCCAGATCAACACCTCCTTCGCCAAGCCCTCCGATGACCTTTTTGCCACCAACGGCGTCCCGGCATGTGCAGCGCCCCCTGCCATTCCACCGCCTCCCGTACCCCTACAGGGTGAGTGTTGTCCCGTGCCTAGGGTTCTGCAGACCTTCCAGGAGGAGAACAGGAGTGTCATTGTGTGTGTATATGGGAGGATACGGATGTCCCAGGGCTGCAGACAAGTTATAATGATAGGAAACCATCTTTTGATGGCTCAGTGGGTAGCTCAGTTGCCTCACGGCTCCAGCATTGGGGGTTCGAATCCCGCCTCTGCTCTGTGTGCGCAGTTTGCTGGTGTCGCCTGTGTGGCATGGGTTTCCTCCCGCAGTCCTCAGTGGTGTCTCTGAATTGCCCCAGGAATATGACTACATGACCGGCCTCTGTCACCCCATTCAAAGAGCAGACACCTGTCTTTCCCTGCATGGTTCCCCCTCTCTTCTTGTCCATTTATGCTTGGTTCCTTCCCCCCCTTTCACTGAACTTCAAACGGAGTCTCCGTTTAAGCCTGCCATCACCATGTCACATGACTCCCCCCCCTTCCCATTTCCCCTGCCGCCCCAAACAGGTGCCGGCTCATGGGTGCAGACGGAACAGACAGCCCAGTCTCCACCCCCTGCTGCCAGCGGCCACAAGCGGACGCCCTCTGAGGCGGAGCGCTGGCTGGAGGAGGTGGCCAAGGCTGTGAAGGCCCAACCGCAGCCGCAGGCCCAGGTTCCCTCCCAGCAGCCCCCAGCCATGCCCGGCCCTCTAGGCTCGCTGCCCACCACCATGCAGCCGTTCCCCATGGCGTTTGACACCACCCCGGCGCCTGTTGGCATGTTTGGCCAGCCCCCCCTGCAGCCCACCTTCGTGTCCATGCAGGCATACATGCCCGCCCTGGCAAACAGCATGACGTACCCCAACGCCAGTGTTCCTGTGGTGGGCATCACACCTTCGCAGATGGTGGCCAACGTTTTCTGCACAGCCACCAGCTCAGGGGTTGGCGCTTCCTCAGGCACTGGTGGAGGAACCAAGTCTGTCCCCCTAGCCTCCGGCCACCAGGCATTCCCAGTGCCCTCTGCAGGCTTCCCTATGCCACCCTTTGCTAACCCCACTGCCATCAATGGCCTCCCACCCACCACCGCCTCCATGGCTGCTGTCAGCCAGAATGGTACCAGCAACGGCCCTGGGTGGCCCACAGAGTCCGCACAGCATCCCGCCCCCAGCATCGACTCCCAGGAGGCGGAGCGCTTTGAGGCTCAGTGGGCAGCCCTGGAGTCCAAAATGCAGCCGCCCAAGGCCCCCAATCCCTTCTCCAACGACCTGCAAAAGACATTTGAGATTGAGCTTTAACCGTGCGCGCCACCTGCCCGCCGGCATAAACTTTGCCGCAGACTTGGACAGAACTGAACCACCCCTCCACTGTCGCCGTTGCTTTCCTTCTTTCAGCACCATCCTGGGGTATGTTCTATCCCCTTCTCAAACACCTCTGGACGCTGGCTGTTGGACAAGGCTCCAGGGTGTATTTTCCACCCACAACTCCATCCTTTGCAGTTTTAGGGTGGGCACCCCATGACTGTGCTGCCCCAGGGTCTATGCTGAACATCGGGAAAACAGAAAACTGTTCCGTTACAATGGAAGACGAGCCAGTGTTGATTTTGAACTGAGGTACCGGTTGACTAGCAAATGACATCATCCGAAGCAGGGGCATTAACATAGAGGACTAATTTGCAACTTTTTGACCAACAAAACCAAGGCGTCTTTGAGGGCCAAAACATTTTTTGTTATTTTTAATTGTCAGTTACCGTTCAAATATGATTTTAATCACCAAAATATTTTAACTTATTTTCTTTCCCTGTTGTGAATAATATCATACTGATGTTTTTAAAGCTGGAGGAATCTCACCAAAAGGATTATTGGTAATTACTGCCTCGTTTGCCAGATCTGAGTGTGTACCTCATGTAAGAGTGTAAATAGCTTCTTATCCCTCTTCGTATTTATTGCCCTGTGTGTGACTGTCAATTGCTATTCAACCCAAATGATTTCTGTATCATTATGGCTAGCACCCCCTAGCTTTACCAGTAGGAAACACACCCTTATCCTGCAATTATATTATTTTGATAACCTGACCCTGACAGACTTCAAGAGGCTATGCTTTCACTTTCAGCATAAGGTGAGCTGCTCTGTGTTTATGTGGAGAAGGTGAAGGGTTAACTGTGAGGGAGAAGACGCAGAGTGATGAGAATGTGGTGTGGCTAAGGCGGGATCCTTCAAAAGCGGAGGACATCCCTCTTGTAGTCCCTTGCTGTTCCTGCAGATTGAAGAAATTCTCATATCCAGAGTATTTGCTGTTGGATGTGGTAACCAGATTGTCTTGAGAATTTCATAATCCTGGCTCAGTCAGTCTTTGAAAAGGAGTGTACTTTGCCTGGGGACAGAGGGGACTTCCTTGTCCACCCTAAGGGACAGTTGTGACAGGCAGAGCTGAATGCAGAGGTACATGCCCCTGGGATGTTGCCTGCTGGGAGGCCATGGAGAGGTCAGGAGGGCAACTGGAATGTGGGGTGAGGAGAGCCGATGGCAGGTGGAGGTGAGTGGACTGAGGAATTGAGCAGCTCAGGCTGGTAGACTTTGGACTCTCTCCACCCATGTCTCTTATCTTATGTTGTAGTGACAGAACCGGTACGGTCATGAATTCATGAACAGGGTGTGACGTGACGTTATGAGCCACATGCATGTCGGAGAGAATGATCTTGCAGCGGAAATGCAGTTATCTGAGGTCCTGGTCTGGTGAGGCCGGCCAATGGAATGGCGGTGTTTTTGGCAGTCACCACGAAAGCACGGAGCTTTGAAATCCTTGATCTTGGCTTTGAGAAGATCACATGCTGAATTTCTTTCAGTGTGTTTGTGGCTTTTAGTCCTGTATATAAAGCAGGAAGGAAGGTTGGAACATGCTCTGAGGTTTGTTTGATTGGCTGAGGACCTTGGGAGGGTGGCCCGGGGGGTACTTAAGAACATATGGTAAGAAGATGATCAGGTACTTGACACTATGGGAGCCTCCTCTTGGATGTGTTTCTCTGATGTAACCCTTTTATAACACGACAGAGGACAGTGCAAGATTAGTACCAACACCAGTCATGACCACAGTTGAATTTCTTCAGGAAGTGTTGTTTGAATGAATGTTTAATGGCCCTCCACCCTGCACATATGCGTTTCTGTGTTTTGAACTTGCTCGGTCGCGGTTGCTAAGAGGCTACCAAGAGAAATCGGCCAAGCAGGACGTCACAAATAGTCACGACCTTTTCTGTACTTTCTTGGTCATTGACTCCAAATTACTCAGTGGAATTTGGCTCGTGGTACAGTTTTGACCACCCCCTCCCATTCACATCCCAAGAGACCCCCCCCCCCTTTTTTTAAAAAAAAAAAAAAAAAAGTTTCCCTTTTCCTTCCATGGATTTAAAGAAATTGTACTGTTTAATTGGCGTTTCTCCATTGCCACACCACCTAAATTAAAAAAGTAGGTTGATTATGTTTATGGCCGAACAAAGAAACTAAATTACCTCATAAACTTGATTGTAAACTGCAGTGTAGTGATAACAAACCAGTGAAGCTTATTTTTAATCTTTATTTACATAATTTTGTATCTAAACCTACATATTTGTATTATAATTACATTGTACAAAGACAAATAAATAATATAATATTAAAATTAGTGTTGGTTTCTCTTTGCATGAGTGTTATCCTGTTTTTGTGTTAGCAGGCTGCTTTGCTCCTTGACGTGGCTTTCGCGGAAATGAAGAGCTGCATGAGCTTTTAGAACTCTTTAACAGCATTAGAAGGAAGGAGTGGAGTGTCTGTTCCATTGGTGGTTTATTCATTTCTCCAGTGCCTCAAAGCTCCATACACTTCCCACTGCTCTCTGAAATTCAGATTCAATGTTGCTCTGCTCCCCTGCATCCTTTCATTTCCAGTTGTTCAGCTTTGCATTTTAGCAGAGCAGATGCTACGCCAACAGCTCCACACTGGCACTCACATGTTGGTACTTAGCCGCTGCTTTGATTCTCTGCTAAAACACAGTTTGATGGATCATACTAACACAAGCAACATGTTTTACGAGTTTGCCAAAATCCTCAGTGATATTGCTGTTCTCAAAATCCAAGCAGTCTGTTAAATATTTATATCCTTCCACCTGTAGACCAAAGAACCTCAGTCTGACTTTCTCATGCAAGATAAAAACACACATCTGTTTTTTTCAGAAAAAGTGAAAAATAGTCCTCTCTCCCCCGTTTAATATTTTGAGTCATTGGTATTGTCCTTCTGAGCAGAGAGGACAATGAAACTAGACAATGGAAGCTAAAATGCAGAGAGTGTGAAGGCTTAAACCAGAGCTACAGTTGGCCTTCTGTGGAAATAGTGATGAATGGACCATTCACATCACACTGGCCCAAAACAGTATACATTTTTATACAAAGAGAAATTTTTCCCTATAATGATCCTTAAATATCCTTCTCAGTCTGTTGATGGCAAGCATATAATTGATTATGGTATGATAGCTTGTGGCTTAGAAGGTAGCACTATATCGTCACATCTCGTGTGTGTGTGTGTGTGTGTGTGTGTGTGTATATACTCCCAGTGTTGTGTGGGTTTCCCCCTGCGATTGAGACAGGAAGTTAGGCTAATTGTCATTGTATGTATGTGTTTGTACCCTGCAATTGACCACCATCCCAGGCCAGGTGTACCACAGCCTTGTACCTTGTGCTACCTGGGATAGGTTCCAGGCCCCACTCTGATCGTACTCAGGATCAATGCTGAGAAGATTTATAAGGCAAGTTCCATCTTGCTGCTTTAATGTTAAATAAGTCGGCTTCAAAAATTGGAAAAAAAAAAAAAAGCTTACAATGAAAAATTACACTCGGTTGTGTTTCTACTACACGCCACACTGTGCATCCAAAGGTCTGTTAGCTGGACTGTCTTTGCTGCAGCTGCACGCCGAATCCGTGATCAAGTTCGATTAAAGTCTCTAGAACCTGCGCATTTCGCTACCCGACAGAAGCTCACCAGTGACGCTCTTCTTGTGGTTTAAATGCCGCAGTGATGTAACATTCTTGTATGACTAACCCCTTCTGTCAGCTGGGGGCCATTGCTCATAACTTCCACTGGTTAAACTGATAAATAGGACCGATGTCAAAGCAGACCTCCTGAACTCAACTGTCACTGGTTTTTTATTGTCCTTTGATCGCCGCCTTGTGGCCCGAGCTGCCTGGGATAGACTCCAGGCCCCCCTGCAACCCGGCATGGGACAGGCAGTTTGCAAAATGGATGGATGGAACTTAACAGGTGTGTCATGAACAGTGTCTATCATTGGGAGATTATTTTATTAAATCAATTTCATAGGAGGTACAGAGGTAACTGTATAAGAACACTTGATAAAATTGGAGTTTAAACCTGACTTCCAATACTCCATTAAAAAAAAGGTTGCTATGGGCTGATCCAAAAAGTGTTAAACCTGCATTCTGATTAGACAAATTCAGGGAACTGACAAATCCTGAAGTTTGGCTTTCAGTTTTCTCCAATCAGAATTCGGGTGTAACTCTAGGATTTGTTAAACACGCCTTCAGAAATGGACCCCAGGTAACATCCACCATATCAACAAATATGGAAAACAAAACCCACCATTTATGTACATCTCCAAAAATTTGCGAGGTGGAAGAACCCTCACATGACAGTTCTTCATGAACGGTGTTCAGGCCATGGGCACTTGCAGGTGTGCCCGAAATCCGTAGGCCTTGAGGGGAGATTAATGGCATTCAAACACAGCCTAAACAGTGACAACCTGGAAGGGAACTCGAAAAACAATCAGTCATAAACCACAAATGGGGGGTTGTTGCTCTACAAGACATCATGTAGCAGTTATTAGATGGATGAAATATCGTCATTGTCACTCTTCTCCTCACTGCCCATCTCCCCAGCTCACTGAACAGGAGCAAGCTGCAAGTAAAGTGTGGGCAATCGGCACCTTTAACCATCAAAGGGGAATCTTCATACTGACAGAGGACAGCAGGCAGTTTAGGGACTGATATTGTGTGCATTAACTCCATGCCCCGCCTTCCAAGCCAAATCTAAACTGACAAACATCTGCACAGCATCACAGGACAACTATTTCATTACCGGCTAATGCATTAATGTCTCAAGCCCCAGTTATGAAAGGCATGGTTTTAGTATTTTAAGTACTGAAATGATCTTTAAGCTCCTGTTTTACAAATCCTAACATACTTCTTCCTTTTCTTTCCTGCAGTCTCCCACCCCTCCCCCCAGACACCGTACCCCTTTTAAGGTCCCCAGGGTTGGATTGTTCATTTCCCAGCTCTGGTTTGCTGCCGAGTTGAGGATTCTGTTCCTCCACCTCACATCCCAGTCCCAGCGCCATGGTGCCCCAGCCTTGACCAGCTCTGCTGACTTCCTTTCATCCTGTGCCAGTTCCTGCGAGCCTCTGCCAGCACGTTGCCATTCTTGAGACTCCAGGCCTCCCTGTAACTCCTCATGTCAGCTTCTGGTCACCCTGAGAAGCTAAAGAACCGGTCCAAGGGATCGGGAGGGGGCTTGACTGAGAGGGGAGCTGGAGACCACCGACAATGATAACCGACCCTTATACACAGACCCTGGATTGCTGGTATGTCTGCAGACACGAACAAAAGTAGTCTTAGGCTTTGCTATGAGTCTGTGTCTGACAATATAATGCTGACATGCAGGTAATGCATGACTTGCTGAATATCTAACAATCACGACAGGGAGTGAGGGTGAAAGGTGTGGGTAGTTTACCGGCACCCACAAACATCCATCTAGTAACCAGTAATCAAGTTATGGTTTAGGGAATCATGCGCCTGCCCACAGAACAACAGGAAACATTTGAGGGTCTGCTATTCCATGCATCATCAAAACAAGAGGAATTCAGTCACCAGTCATCTGAACTGCATGGCTATGGACCAGGGAGCAAACACACAAATGGGGAGAAAGATTTCAGCCACAAGAAACTGCGGTTGAATTCAATTACACACACAGAGCTCTCAGAGGTTTGTGTGCACCGTCATGCACTGTCCCTGACCTCAGAATCCAGCTCTGAAATATGGGACAAATGCAGGCTCAAACAACCACAAATCAGTAAGTACCAAATACGTCTTGGTTGTTGGGATTTGCTTTTAAGAAACAAAAGAAATGGCCTCATGATGCTAAATCATGGCCAAGTAGCACATTTCTGACTCAGGAAAGCAGAATATATTTCTTAAGTCCAGTGGGCTACTGCCAGATTTGTTTTACTGCCTTGGCATGAAGTAAGGTGTGCTGGCTTCGGCCTGATTTCACCACAAGGTGGCATGAGAATTCTCATTCTGGGAGACACCTATACACATAAACAATACTGTATTATACACTGCCTGGACAAAAAAAAGGTCACTGTTTCAGTTTAAATAAGCAAATACAGTACTTAGGAGCCAACATTCTGGTCTAGGCTCAGCAAAGTTATGCAGCAATAAAATTAAATCAGGTGAGTACCTGAATCTACTGAATGACCGGGTTATCCCATCAATGGAATTTTTCTTCCCTGAAAGTACGAGTGTATTCCAGGATGAAAATGCAAAGATTCTTTGGGCTCAAATTGTGAAAGAGTGGTTCAGGGAGCATGAAGAATTATTTTTACACATGAGCTGGCCACCACAGAGTCCTGACCTAAACCCCATTAAATGTCTTTGGGATGTGGTAGAGAAGACTTTATGGAGTGGTTCAACTCGCCTGTTGTCAATACAAGATTCGATGAAAAAATAATGCAAATCTAGGATAAATAAAATGTTGAGACATTGCATAAGCTCGTCCAAACAATGCCAGGACGAATGTTCCTTAATCAAAGCTAAAGATGGTCAAATGAAAGACTGAAGTGTGCGACTTTCTTTTTGGCTGGGCATTGTACTTACGTACGTATTATGCTGGGATTTATTCAGAATGTTTTTTACTCCACAAGTCTTTTACCCTAATTGTGATGTTTGAATTTTTACTACAATTATTTCAACCTTGGCTAAAAGGTTATACTAAATTTTAATTGTCCTAAATTTAAAGGTAATATAAACAAAATAATGGCATTTTATATACACTATATGGACAAAAGTATTGGGACACCTGCCACTGCAATATCTCATTCCAAAACCAAGGGTATAAATTAGAAGTTGGTCCTCCTTTGCCTGCACTCTTTGGGAAAGGCTTTACACGAGATGTTTGAATATCATTGGTGGGATTTGCTTCCATTCAGCTGTAACAGCATCAGTGAGGTTGGGTATTGATGTTGGGTCATCGGGTCCATTTCTGTTTGTGTGGCCTATGACATCACAACTGAACTCTAGTTGCTTATAGAAGTTTCCACATCACAATCACTTCATTTGCAGTTAACCAAGGCAGAAATTTGTTACTGACTTGTTGGGAAAGTGGCATCTTATGATGGTTCCACGTTGAAAGTCACTAATCTCTTCAGTATGACCCATTCTGCCACCAGTGTTTGTTGCTGGAGATCGCATGGCTGTGTGTTTAATTATATACCTGTCTCAGCAATGAGTATAGCTTAATTACCCAAGTCCAAAAGTATGTGAACCCCCCATTAACTGGTGTCCCAATACTTTTATCCTTATAGTGTGTATATATATATATAGAGAGAGAGCATGACCTTTCCCTCACATACAGAAGGCAGCTACATTATCCCCTATTAATGGTAGATACATTATACACTGCAGGAGATCCCTTGAGTAATGTTCTTTAGATCAGCTTCCTTATTATAATCTTGAGTAAATGGCTCTCAGATTGTAGATGTTAATGATTGTGGGATCATCGCAGATAAAAGTTTCCAGTAAGTGAATAAATGCAATGGGATGCCGGCCTTGCAAAGTAGTCTGATTGGCATAATGCATTTGCACAGGACTCACTGTACAGTATATATCTTAAATTACCTTATTATGTATGCTTGCAAAATGCACGTGCACTCCAAATACAGACTCAGAGTAATACTTTTAGTAGGTTGAGGATAAAAAGACTTTAAAAGGACTTTCAAATATTTTAATATTTAAATTTTTGTCCCTGAAAGAGGCTGAGTAAAAAACTCACAATTTGCATTGTGCAGGTCACCTTTTATTGAATTTGAATACATTTGAGGTCAGACATAGAATACCACATATGAAATTAATTAGATTTTATTGGAATTGAGCACAGCCAATAAAATTACTACCCCACAAAGCCCATTTCAAAGAGCAGCCGTCGAAAACGAACTAGTCAGTCAGATGTAAAATCAGAGAACAGAAGCAGAACGAATCAAGAGATGGAAATATCGGCGTCTGTCGCCCCCTCGTGGTATGAATCCTTAATAACGACCATGCTCTTCTCATTTACGTCGTTATTTCCGTGCGCTTTTCATACCTAATTTTGAAAAGAGCCGATCTGTTTTCAGTCACTTTTCTAGATAAAAAGTGTACATAAAATAATACTTGTAGTATGTTCAATACAAAGAACAGTGGCATTTAAAGAAACTGTTGTCTTTGACCCATTGACACCATCTCTACCAACAGCCAAGTACTCATGTTGTAATGTGGACCACAATCTTCAGGTAGATAGACCTGTGGTGGCTGGGAATGTGGTCAGAGACCCCTGCTGACCAGTGGAGCTCTAAATACACCTCTGCCACCAAGCCTCATACAGACATGACTAACCCTGGATTACTGTGCCTGGCTCCAGCTCGGGGCTCATTTACCTCTGTCACTCTTAAACTCCATGCTTGAAGCAGCATTACAGTAATAGAGCAGTGATGCACATTAATGAGGAGCAGGGAAAAAGATGGGAGTGCTTGTCTAATGGGGAAAACAAGGTGCCATTATAGTCAAGACTTCCAATTATCATCACCTGCTCGTCTCTGGCCTTGTGATGTCATCGGGAGTGCATTAAGGATGGCCTCCATACACACGCAACAGGGAAAGTGCAGCACACGGTAGTATCAATATTCTTTATTGAACAGCATGGAAAGATATGATTGTCCAGCACAGAGTAACTGTTGTATGTAATTATTATTTGGTTTCACATGGATTATGCCTATACAAAAAAAAAACAGCATATAAGTGTCCAGTTAGTAGGAGAAAGAGTTAACAGGCAGAACAATCCCTTTTGCTTGCTTTAAACATTGCTTTTTATACCATCTTAGGCTTTTTCTGTCCCTTTACCATCTCATGATTTCATACCCAATAAGAATGTGGCACACAGCCACTATTTCAGCAATGTACTCGATTCATAATTTTTCAGTGGAGTTTTAATTGGTGTATTTTTATTGTAGCAGATAATCTAATGTTGAAGTTTTCCTTTATTTCACAGTCCCAAATTATGAACAAAAAATAGAAACATTATGGGAGGTAGAAAAGGTTTCATGTGTTTTGTATTAAACTTCCTATTATGCACCATTACAGTTCAAACAAGATTAGTTATATGATTTAAACACAATCATTTTAATGGAGCAGATGTCCATATGGTACACAGGATTAACAAATGCAGCATCTGAATCAATATATGCAATGCAAACAGCTAAGATTTTTTGTAAGACTGTGCTAAAAAACTTAATATTTGCATTTTACACAGTGGAACTTCACCATGTCTGCTACACCTCCTCCCCCTGTGCCCCCCAGCTCGCTTGTTCAAACTCCCAACGTTCACAAACAAGAAAAGGTGCTTAAAAAGGACAATTTGTAACATTCACACCAAGGACATAAACAATCTGTCGACCACAGAACTCAAGTGACATCTTGCAAGCAGACAAAAATGCCCCTTTCACTTTAAACCAATCAGTGCTTTCCCCATATTTCTAAGGCATAGCAGCAACACATTATTGCCACTGTGATGATAGCTGATTACAAAGCTTCAGTTATCGCCACCCACATTTTCCATAAGATGGATCTATGCAATCCTCTCTGTAACTGTTAAAGACAAATCTGTTCCTGTATCTGTGATAGAGTAAGTCAAATAAGTTAACTAAAAGAGGAATACTATGGTGATGTCGTCTTTGTACATGTATCCCCTACTAATATGTGCTCTGAAGACAAATGAAGAGCAGTACTGGGACACTTCCACTGCCATGGATAAGATTAGTGATGGGGTCTCGGGGCCTCAAGTGGGCTCAGGGAGGTCAGCCTTTGCGTCTTCCTCTGTGTCTGAGGGACCTGACTGTCCACTGTATACAGACTTTACTGAGGAAGCTGTCTGTTCTGACTCTGTTGCGACCTCCTGCAGGCTGAGACTCACTAACTTTATACTGAGACCCGGCAGGGCAATTCTGAGGCCTTGAAGCTTCCGGAAGCAGCTATGTTGCTTACTGCAGCCGGAGTCTCCATTACCCCGAGTAGCGGGCAGCAGCCAGGACTTTAAGCCGGGCTGGGAGATGCTGCAGGGTGGTGCGAGGTGTACGGATGCAGTGCTGCTCCTTACAGGCTGCCCTTGCGCTGGGCGCAGCCATCGCAGACGCGCACGGCGTGGTCCCAGCCGCGGGAGGGTACGACGCGGCTCTGCATGGAGCAACGACTGCACACTCCCTGCCCGCAGGCGCGACAATGGTGCTTGGACATTTTGGACGTGAAGTCCTTTTTGCAGTGGTGGCACTGCAGGATCTCGTGGTCTGGAACCCAGTAGTCTGGCCGGGCCACGCCTTTCACAAAACCTGCAGGGCATAAAACGGGGTGAATCAACCAGTTGTTGGGGGTGCCAAGCCCTTGATACAACAATCAGAGGTTCAAACCAGGCCAGAGGCTCCTAAGCCTCAGGTACTAAGCTCTTAACAGGATGTTACTGCTGTTCCTCCCAGGAGCAATGGGTTAAGTATGAGAAGCTCTGGGAGCCCTTTCCAGTTGAACACCCACCTTGCGCCAAGTCTCATTCCTGTTAAGAACTTGACATGCTCCAATCCCTCATTCCAAGAGTGGCCAAAAACACAACTTTAACACCTGGATGATATTCTATAATCCTTCAAGAGCAACCACTAAACTATATATTAATGCAGGATTTACCATACACTACAGCAACAGATGAAGAAGAACGGATTTTGCTATAGCTTCAGAAAATGCATGTGAATGACCAAACTGTAATGATCTTGAACAGTCTCAGTAGTAAATGTAGCCTAGTACCCCTCACAGTCCTGACCCCAGCTATACCAGCACAATTTACATGAATAATGTAGGAGTCTCTACCTTTCAGATAATTAAAATCCACTAAATGTACATCACAGCACTACTTGAGACTTGATGCATTAAAACATCCATCCATCTTCTAAACCGCTTATCCGTAAGGGTCGCAGGGAAACTGGAACCAATCCCAGCTGACTTTGGGCGAAAGGCAGGGTACACCCTGGGCAGGTTGCCAATCCACCGCAGGGCCAACACAGAGACGAATACCCATCCACACTCACAGTCACACCTATGGGCAATTTCGAGTAGCCAATTGGCCTATCCTGCATGTCTTTGGAACGTGGGAGGAAACCGGAGTACCCGGCGGAAACCCACACAGGCACGGGGAGAACACGCAAACTCCGCATTAAAACATAACACGTTAAACCTTTTCATCTTTAATAACACTCAGATACTGATGGAGTTATACTTGTATAGGCAAAATGTCATCAGCACTGGATTCCCCCGTAACAACGTAAGGTGCTGTCACAGGTCACCCCTACCTAGCGGGTAGTCCACAGCATTTGTCACCATTTCCAGTGTGGACTGGGCCACCTCTGTCACCTTCCGGGCCATCAGTCCCCGGGGGTCCACCTCTGCCACTGCAAAAAGGTGTAATCACAGGGCAGCTTGTCAGAACCACAACTCAAGTACTTCTCCCAGAAATGACACAACTACATCTGGCTCCTCCACCAAGAAGCTCAGTACAGTTGTTTGAACACCACTAAAACAAAACTACATATATATACACGTTTAAATGGGTGATAGGTACATTGGTAGGTGAAGGCCAATGCCAAGTCAAAGGGCCAAGCTTTAGAAGGACTCCCATTAAAAATACAGATGTTTCCCTTTGAGAGCAGCCTTGCTCCTACCTTGGCTGGTGGCTGGCACCCCCCCCTGGCGGTGGCAGGCATCGCACACCCTCACGGGGGTGCTCCCCCAGCCCTTCTCCGGCACAGGCATGCTGCGGGTGGAGCAGGCCTGGCAGAAACCCTCGCCACACGAGCGACAGTGATGCTTCCGTTCGGCCTCGTCGAACGCCTTTTTACAGCCATGACATTGCTGGGGATCGAAGGCACAGGGTGACTGCTGACGGCCGCGTGGTTTGCGTTCCCGTCACACAAAAACGCCTTGAATCATAGACTCCACACACACACACGCACACACACACACGGCTATACACAGCTGGTTCTGAATGACAGCCATACACCAAATACCACCATCGCACATCAGCTCCAAATATACTCAAATATTTTTAATCCCTACAGTTTAGAAAAGAAATGACATAATAGCTATAATATATGAATTTTCACTCCTTTCATATCCGTAGCACTAAGAAGGTGGAAACTCACTCCTGTCTTATGCCGCAGTGGAGTACAGATATGTGCCGATAACTCAGCTCTCCATGGGGGAAAGCCCCATCTACTGCTCAGCTAGTCTAGCAGCGACGCTGGACTGCTGGAAGTAAATCAATAAGCAACAGAATCCCACCGCTACCATCACATTTTTACAGGTTTACGCCGTAAGAAGAAACAAGGTAAGAAATATGGCTACAGCTGTTCAATATTTGGATATTCTATTTTTCTATCAGAATTTTCATGTATTCTATAGAACATTCTGATTGTCACGTGACCCTGACCAGGATAAATGAACAGGAGATGGGTGGATGAATGATACTCTGATTCAGTTATTCTCACTATAAACCACCATACGAGTACATTTCAGTCCATGAGTGAAAAATAGTTTATAATGACAAATTGTAAAATTGTTTAACTAAGACCTACATTTGTTTCAATCTAGTAAGGTACACTAAGTTACAACGCAGAGCTCTCCATTGAATTTTGCCGTTTCCTTCTTAAAGGCTCTTTTGTGCATGTTGTGTTGTTGTGACATGCCATTTTATTTTTGCCAATTTCACATCGTGTATTAAAATTCCAAACCTGGCTGCCATCCCTCTGGCGTTTTTCCTATCAGGTTAACGGTGCCTCTCCACTACACGACTTTTCAAATCTTTTAAGATTATGAAGACCGGCTGGTTTACACTTAATGGCTGATCTGTGCAAATTTCTGAAGTGTTGAGGATCATACACTACATGACTGTAGAAGATTTGTTCCCAGCTCCAGTTGCAAAATTCAAATGTTTGAAATACTACAACTCCTGTGAACCACGGTCGAGAGGCCAGAGACTAGTGACCATTATGCACTGCGTGATTGTCTGCGCCAACCAGCAACTCCGAGTCTACGAAAATCCTCCGATTTCTGAAAATTTCTAAGCAACCGTTACAAATGATTGAAATCCTGTTTTTTAAATTCAAGACATATTCATTTTTTAATTTATTGACATTATTGAACATATCTTGCAGCCCTAGTAAGAGAAAATGTCAAGCCAGTGATGCTGCATTACTTCAATTTAACTTTATATTGAGTAGCTTAAAACTTAGAATATTTACACCCGTGAATTGAGCATGTCACAAAATCATCATCAGCATGAATTGTCGACAAAATTTGTGTCCACAAAAAGACTAAGAAAGTTGCAGACTTGGAATACAGTCTGGTCAGATAACACAGGAACAAGAGTGACAGAACTCACAATGATTTCAGCATTCGGTCTCCAGTAGGGCGGCGCCACTTGGTCAGTGAGCCAGGAGGTGACTGCCTTAGTGGGACCAGTGCTGTACTCAGACACCGTCTGGATAACGAAGTTCACCCCATCCAGGACCCTCTGTGCTGCGTTCTGGTGGTCCGTCAGGAAGGCCTCCGACTGAACAAAGTGAGACGAATCATACTCTGCTCACTCGACAGAACATTTCTGACAATAAAGCCATAAACTAATCACTCAGATAGATGCGACAACAAGCAAATTCCAAATCCTGGCCTCGATACTCCACAGGGGATGCCCCAGGTGAGAAGCCAGATGAAGGTTAAGGGTCACAGGGAGTGAGGTAGCTCACCCCCAGCCACACGTGCTTGACCTCAGGCCTCACTACGCTGCTCTCTGGGTCCTGGTTCCCCATCCAGTACTGACGGCTGCGGTAGATGATGCCACAACTGGCACACTCCAGCACATACCTGGGAGAGAGTAAGAAACCAGCAGCTGTTTATTTACTTCATACACTTATTGGTTTACTATCAAAAAGATCAGTGTCTGTCTGTTCTCTGCATTTGTGCACAGGTTTTGTCGTACAGCCTAAAAACAAGCAGTTAGGTGACTCTCTAAATTTGCCCATAGCCTGTAATTATCTGCGAGAGGGTATGCTCTGCAATAGACTGGCGTCCCCAGCCTTGTGCCCTGTGCCACCTGGGATTAACTCACTGCAGGCCGGTATGGAACTGAAGTAAGCGATATAGAGGGAGGAAGGATGAATAGATCAGCTTTCTGTTATACTTAGCCTTTTTTATTTACCTACCACAGCACTTAATAAACTTACAGAACTCACAAACATGTAAATGAATTCATGTAGAGCTCTGCCTGAACATTTTTATGCCTTTCCAACTAATAAACTTGGACCTCTGAACTAAAAACCAAATGAAGGGAGATAATAAAAAGCAGAAGATTGCGATAAGAAGACTGAGAAAACACTGGACAATATGAAGAACGAAAGAAGCAAAAAGCAGAAAGAAGCGACATGGGGGAAAACTGCTGGAGCATTTTCGATACTGTAGAGGGCAGAGCACATCGATGACAGTTTCTGTCATTGCCACTCCGCAGGGCTACAGAAAGGGGGATTGGCCAACACAAAGATGTGTGTGAATTCCCTGTGGAAGACAGGCTTGTTCAGATCGTAATGCTACTTTGGCTTGCACCAGACAGATGAAGGCAGCCAAAATTCCTTGGCGGTTAGGGGCACTCACCCCGACCATGCGTACTTAGCCAAGCCGATCCAGGGGTTGTCCGTGGAGGCAGAGGTCTTCGGGATGACAATCACCTCCCTGCCCCCCTCATAGCACCGCTGAAGAGGGAAAACAAGGCATTGTGTGTTCACAAAGAGCGCCCCCATGGGGTGGTGCCCCCTATACACTGACACACAAAAAAACCTCTTCATGAACAAGCAGGACCATGAAAACTCTCCTGGTGACGTAGACAGCAGTCAGCACATGTGACAGATGTTTCCGTTTACGGCTCCCCTCCAGACGCACCGCACAAATGCACGTCAATAAGCTCGCATGTAGCTAGCAGTGAAACCCCCCCCCGAGTCACAGAGCAGAAGCCTGGACTGGGAACCGCAAATCCAAAGGGTGGAGTCAGGTGCCCCATGGCGATGACATCCGCACTACGGTGCTCTTACCTTGCAGATGAGGACTTTGTTGTTGTATTGGTGGGCGAACTGGCAAAGGCCATCTGCCCTGTGGGGGATACCATCCTTCAGGTGGTTCATACCATTCCTACAGCGGGCACTGGGGTGGGGGGGAGAGGAGGGACCAAGAAAAACCAAGAAAGAAATGTATTTTACTAAGCACACTCACCCAAAATGCATCATCACGCTACAAAATTCTATCATTTAATGCTCCAAAATACATTCATTACTGGGCTTTGCCTGAAAAGTTTAGAATACTAGAAGACCAGCCATGTACACATTGAAGGTGTAGGAGATTTGACAAATAGTATTTCTCTAAGAAATAGAGTACCCTGAAAATACAAGCCTCAGTATGAATCACTCTATTAGGAACTGTTGAATATTCAGCTTATGTACTTGAAGAGACTTACTCAAATTTGTCAGTTTTTGGAAAACACTATCAAGTAGCCACCTGTAGAGAGAGCCCTCTCTCCTCCTTCACTAAGGAGTTTGGGCTTAGTTATGGAACGGCTAATGACGTCTGAAGCACTAACCCACCAACACGCCAGGTCGGAAGCAGTTCTCTTACACTGAACCGATCCGATCCACGTGGTCAATGCGAACCGCAGCGACGACACGCTAGTGTGATCTTTAGACCAGAACGCGCAGCTGTTGAGCGTACTGTGAAGCATGTGCTGCAGAGTGGAGCAGCAGGCACACAGAGCTACGACCCCTCTCCCAGAACCTTATGGGCTCTGCTGTTTGAAGGCATGCGCTCACACGTTTTTATGAGTATGTAATATTCACTTCACAATGACACAAAGGGCCCTATTTTGCACCGGCGGAAAGCGCGACACAAAGTGTTTTTGCTAGTTTCGTACCAGCGCATTCCTCATTTTCACACCAAGTGCGTGCATTTTCAAAATAACAAATGATTTTGCGCGTGCTTCCCGCTCATAGGAGTGGTCTTTTTTAAATGAGGTGTGGCTGGGCGCATTGTCAATGTGTTGCTATTTTAAGGCAGCCAAATGACATTGCGCTTTTAACCAACAAAAACCATGCCTAAAGTCAGTGGTGTATTATTAAATGATACTTAAGCGGCGCGTTTTAGAAACATGTGGGTGCACAACACTCATTACAGACACAGGTACACACTCAAAGTGCACTAATGGTTTTTTGTTATATTTTATTTCATTCATTCTTTTTTTTTATAGAGTACAACTTATGGAGATAAATTTCTCTCCATATTCCCATGCCTGCTTCACCTCGACAGGTTTAGGTGGACCAGTGGTGCTCCCATAAATGATTTGCTCCCGCCTTTTCACTTTGCGCACGAGCACATCCGTTTCCTCGGTCGAAAAATGATCTGGTTTGTCAGGTAAACGTGCCATTATAATAGCGATCCGCCATAGCTCATGCGCCCCTGCCTTTTAAAAGGTGAAGTGACGTGCCATTCTGATTGGTTTATTGCATGTTACGCCCAAAACACACCTCTGAATAATTAAGATAGTTAGGACAACCTTTCTGTGCCTTGTGCTGGCACAAAGTCTTTTTTCCACCGTTAAAATAGCAAAATGGATGTGGACACGCCCATAAATGTTATATGCTCCTTGCGCTTTACGCTTTGCGTTAGATCGTCAAAATAGAGCCCAAAGGCAGGCTCATGGACAGTTTGTTTACCGGAGTCTATTTTTGGATACAAAGACCTAAAGAGAGGTACACAAGCATCCAAAATATGTCACCTTCACCTTACTGAGCTGATGGAGAATCTAACCTTTTAAGGAATCTAACGAATGAGGCTCTTTTTCGCATGCATCTGAACTGTCACAGAGCTGTACTGCGATGCTGGAGTTTGCTTGCTGAAAGAAGGCGCCACCTTATGTTGCCAAAGATCTCCCCAGTTTACCTGCAGCTGAGGCAGACGGAGGAGCAGGTGAAATATTCATCAGGGAAGAAGGAGCAGATGCTGACTTTGTCATCCGAGATCTCTCCACAGAACCTGTCACTCAAGGCCTGGGAGGGAAAGGAAGAGGTAAGGAACAGAAATGTGTGATGGGACAAATGAGGCTTCAAAACCCGTGGTGGGTGGGAGTATCCTAAACTACCAATCACTGATGGCTATCACGATGAAGCCAGCTGATGAAGCCTCATTTGTCCCATCCCTAGCAGAAACATTTTCAGCAACAGCACATTAGCCTATAAATGCAGGACCTGCATTATATGCTAGATTGAATCCCCCATAATGGACTCCCACAAAATGATTGTTTCCCTTGTCAACATCCCAGCTACCACTGAGGATGCATACTATTAACATTATAAATCTGCATTTTGATTTTTTATGCCCTGAAAAGCAGATAATCAAGCCTAACTGTAATCAGTTCAGCAACATAAAAACAGCACAGATTTCAAGACCCCTTATTTTTCTTATAGCTGTACATTAAAAACGTCAAATTGAATTCAAAGTAATAATTGTTTCACCACTTTTAATCATGTTATACCAAATGAACCATTTTCCTTTATTTCACGTCATTTAATAACAACTGTTTCCAATATGAGACTAACATATAACTCTAATCCACTTTACTACCAGCATCTTAAACACACTTCTGTTATTTTAAAGTAATTCATTCATCCATTTTCATAGTAGTTAATGACAAACTCTGTTCGATGGTCAGGGTCACTTTAAAACATCATTTTCATTAATTTCTGTATAACTGACTGGAATTTTCCAGATGTTTGAACAAAGTCAATAAAAACAGTCAATAATGTAACAATAATTAAATATTGTCTCCTTACAAAGCTGAAGAAACAGCAAGCTAGTATTTATAAGACACTAAGGAATCCCACCTATCAGAACACAGGTGTATATCAAACAGAGTTTACTTTTAGTCTGTTATTATGTGTAAATCCTGCACACATAAATGCCCTTATAAGAGGAAACTCAACAAGGGACAATCTGGTGTCTTATTTTAACCTTCTATAGGAAACAGCCAATCACAAAGTGGTTAGATGTGTGACTGAACAGACAGACGGCCATATAACCTCTGACACACCGACATGCTCTGCCTCACCTGCAGGGCACTGTAGACGACAGCAGGTCGCCGTGCCGACCGCGTGGCTGTGTTCCTGACCTGCAGCTGGACGGCCTTTTTCAGCTGCGAGTAGTCAGTGGGAGGCACGATGGTTTGGGTGCCCACGTACTGCACGGAGCTGAAGGCGTCTGTGCGCAGGCCCAGGTCGTGAAAGCGCTTCTGCAGCAATGTCTCAGCCTCCCCAGCGATGCTGCTGTCTGCGGGGCCAACGACAAAACCGGGACATGCGGTTACCGTGGTGCCGCTAATGTAAACCCCAGGGGTGCGGCTACCTAAAGGGAAACTCCGCGTAACGCAACAGCAGGCCAGGGCTGTTCAGTGATACCGGGCAGAACGTGAGCACCTGGGTGTCACCTCCACTCACCTCGTACTCGACAGTAATTTACCCCCCCCCGTGAGCACCCAAGCATGCCTAAGATGTGACAAATTCCCAAAATTACCTTTTTAATGGTTACCCTTAAAATTGGAACCGCAACACTTAGTAGTAAAGATAAAAAAAAATAGCCAGACATATTTTTCAGGTGTAAAGGGCCAAAAGTAAAATGACTACCAGAATTCATGAGCTGCTGGAAGCCAACCTACAAGTAAGTGCATGCAGGGGGCAGCGACGTGTCACGTACTGTGGCCCAGCAGCTGAGTGCGGGACGTCTCCTGGAACACGATGACCGCGGGCCCCAGGCTAGAGAGGGGCACCTCCAGGCCGCAGCGACCGGAGAGAGCGCGCAGCTCTGGCGTGAAATGCCGCAGGTAGGCTTCAGAGGCACTGCCCAGAAACTGGAACATGTCGTTGTGCAGCCGCTCGGCCCGCGTGCGGTACACCACTACATCCGACACGGCCAGCACCTTCAGCAGCAGGCGCATGCGCTGGTTCTGATTGGTGGAGGCCCCTAGAAGACCTTCTGTATCCAGGACCACGAGCCCCATGTCCGGATCAAAGGCCGCCCAAACCCCGACCGTACAAGAGGTCTGCTGGGCCGACGTCTTGAACACCTCCTCTCCATTGAAGAGGACATGGTTTAGTGTGTGGGACTTCCCATCGCCCGTGTTGCCAAAGATGGAGAGCACCTTAACGGCCGTCACCTTGCAACAGTTCAACCTCTGAAGGAACTCCACCTCATCACGCACCTGTAATAAGTCAAATGAAGAAAATTTAAATACATATTTCTTTCAGGGGAGGGTAGTCTAAACCTCATCCGGGGAACTGAGTATCAAACCACATTTACATAAGACATCCCATAATCCTTCAAGCCAACAAAATCTTCGATATACAGTACTTATGCACTGACTGTAAATTGCTGGTGGGGAAAACAGCTTTATCAGAAAGTGTGATATAGACAAAATTTCTAAATTCACCTGGAAATTTTACTCTCTGATTCACAATAAAAAAAAACCCACACATAGTGGCATTTTGTTAAAAGCAAGTTTGTTCATACAAGCATGTTTATACTGATACAAGGATGCTGCCAGAATCAGTTATGGAGGTGGTGAGAGCAGTTGTATAAAAATTGAAAAACTGTGCATGGATTTCAGCATTTCTGTCCCCCTTTTGCTTTAAGGACAGTGGGCACTCGAGCTGGCTTGGACTCCACAAGTTTGTGTAAAACCTGATGATCCATGTTATGCCTGCATGATGTGAGAA
>JAACJT020000031.1:6842323-6870063 GCA_009936485.2 Gymnarchus niloticus | reverse complement strand
CACCGTCAGGACTCCTTGCTCTCTTCTTGCGAAGCTTTGAGGTATGTCTGGGGTCATTATCCTGCTGCAGTGTGAATTCTTCTCCACAAAGATCCAGACCTGACAGTATAGCATACCTCTGAAGAATAGAGTGGTACTTTTCCTTTGTCTAACTCCAGAGTAGAGTAAACACCCCCAGACTAGAATATTCTCACCACCATATTTCTCTGTTGTTTTGTTACACTGTGGTATAAATCTCTCTCTGTTCATCTCACATAAACCTTGCTGTTACTATCATAAATCTCAAATTTTGATTCATCATTAGGTTATACTTTTTTTCCAGTGATCTACTGTGAAATTCGGGTATGTTTTTTTATTTCCATGACTATATTAAAACAAAAATCTATATTTTCAATATGGTCTCAAACTTTGGAACCCCCATACATACATTTTAAAAAACGAAAAACTATGACAAATTAATTTCCTTGAAATGTATGCAATTAGCTCGGAGCGTGCACGCGGCTAACCGGCGTTGCCGCGCGACCCTGTACCTTCGAAGACACTCAACAGCTCGCTGTCAGGGAACTCTGACTAAAAACACTTTAACCGACTTTCACACAGCTTAATGTCTTTATCTGCCTACGAGCACATGGTACCCGAAAGTGCCAGACTGCGAATTAAACATGACTGATCGAAAGTCTGGAGTAGTACTTTAAAGCTAGCGCCGTTAGCTAGCTAGCGAAGTCCTTCACTAGCTTACTGTGCGACAGACTTCACTACGATACCAGAAGTCAACTACACAGTGATCTTTGCTGCCAATATGTGTAGCTGAGATAATTCTCGATCATTAATATAACGTGACATGTATGAAACCCCTCTTCAAAGTTTTCCAAGTAGTGTTAGGCTAACTGTATGATTATTGAATGATTGTATGCTGCATCACGAACTTGCCAAGTTTCTTTTTTACCTGCAGGTTTTCATGCTCGTCCACCAAAAGGAAACTGCGCTCGCTGCTTCCAGTCCCGTCCCTTTCTTCTTCTTTCGGATCACAAAGAGACACTTCGTCCATCTCTTTGAGCAGTAGGTCTGACATGTTTTGCTTCACACCATAGCTGGCCCACAGCCTACCTAGGAGCGCCGATCTCTTCTTCTGACAGATCACGCTAAGGCCGCTGACGAGCCTGACAACAACAATAACAACTCACGAGTCAGGTTTCCATGATTATCTCCCATAAAGCATCGCAGCAGGAACGAATCCGCCGACATCGTGAAGCGTAAATTCACAATGTACGCGCAACGCGCTGCGTCTGGCGAGCGAGTGTCACCACCGTGTGGCCATTCACGAAACGACACCGTGACGCGCGCAGTGTAACGGGCTCCACAGGACTGTGACAGGAGTGCAATCAGGTCGTGGAGCATTTTGACAGACTTCAGGCGCGTTAGTCCCCAGTAATCCCCAGTAGTTTTCTTTAAAAATAGAAATTATTCACGTAACGTATTAACCATGAAAAATCTGCACACATTAATTGATAGTGAAGTATGGCCTGACTTGTATAAACTAAATGTAATAACTATGAATCTATACTCCTTTCTTCTGTTTATCCAAAAAAAAAAAAAAATCCGAGATCTTTTTTGAAAAATGGTGCCATACTGTTAACGTTCTTTATTAAATATTTGTTATCAGCGTTCCGTAAATGGATTGTGTCACAGATTGACTGTAAAGTGGCCCCACAGCAGTTAAAATAAGATTAAACCAAATTCGTTCAGTGCGAGACACGTTAACTGCGTTAACGTTTGGTTTATTTTATATATTTTTGTTCCGTTTATTTAAAGTCATATCCTAGTCAGAGGTTCATTTGGAATAATGTCATTTGTGTTTTTCAACTAACTATTGAACTGAACATAATGTCTTCAGTAGATATAACGAGGATAATATTATGCTGTGCTGAAAAGCTGACAGCTTTGTATGTCTTCAGTTACTAAGTACACTACACCAAGCACATGAATTTAATAAATCAAGGATAGATCCATATATATTACTCATATCATTAAGGGAGTGGGATCAAAAAAATCCTATTCCACATACCGGTTTTTACTGATGCAAAGCTGGGTTTAACTGTGAACATTAAATGTGCATACTGATATTTCGTATGGTTTTGCATGTATTAATTACTGTTATTACCAAAAGCTATCAGCCTATGACAGCATAAACAATTAATGGGGAAGATAATCATAACCTTTCAGACTGAGGTTAGTTAGGTAGCAAATGAATGGTAGGTTAACTAGGAGGATTCACCACAAGGCTGCACAATCATTCCATTTATTTACTGGGATGACGTCGAACAATAACTTTCGTGAGTATAATTCTTAATCCACTTTTTACAAAGGAGGATTGACTAAAAATTCATGCATAGATTCTCACTTCTTTCAGAAATATGTTTCATAAGTGGATGGATGGATGGATGAACGAACGATATTCAACAAGCTTTCCTGCCTTCAATGCCCTTTTAAATATATGCTATTTAAAACAAACATCCATGTTTGAGTAGACATCAGATCAATGTCAGACACGTCTGCATTATTATGTTTTGAATAAAAATAAAAGCCAATTATAAGGCCAAATTTATTCCCAAGCTATAGATGACTGTTTATGTTAGTTGGTGTATAGACTGGTCTGAGTAACTATTTTGATTGACATTTTCCTACAGCAAATCTTCTACTGAAAGGAAGTTTTAACTTATCACTAGCTTCTGTCTCCAAGCTGCTATTCATATAGTTGCTTAGTGGGAGTGAAGTCCTGGGTTGGCAGGCTGTGATGGAGTGGTAGTGGTGAAACATGGCTAAACAGGAGGGGATATGATGCGGTGGCCCTGGGTGAGCGATTTTTTGCCAGTAGTTGAGCAGACTTGCATGGTTTCCCAGACTGCAGAGTGTATGTGAGAAAGCCCTGGATGTGATCCACATTCTTTCCCATTATGTGCCTAAATATTCACATGCATATCCAGTAGTACAGGAACTGCTTTCAGTTTTTGTCATACTGTGCGTTCTCGTAGGATGATTCACTGACACACATGGAGAATGACAGGATGTCTGTCATAATTGAAGAGTGTCTACTAATTATCATTTTTTTGGGGAGGCTATAGGGACAAAATGTTTCCATGATATGGAATGATCTGAAGAACACAAAAACAGATACATACAAATGAACGTATCTGTTTTATTCCTATTTTATTCCAAAAGCATACTCATGTAAAAAAAAAAAAAAAAGGAAAAAAGAAAAACACTTGGTTATGCTTATACCCATGTTAAAATAATTTTTCTGGAAAATTCATGTATGCTGTTGTACTTACGAATAATACAATTTAATGCCCGCTTGCAAGGATTTTGATCACTTATGAAACAATCCCTGATTTTAAAAATGATAAACTGAAAAATGAAATGGTCATCTTATACTTAAATAAAACCAAGTCATGGAGATAAAATAATTATAGAACATGAATGTTCAATAAAGTTAAAATATAAATATCCTCATTTGCATATATTAGAGGCTTTTATGACAATTTAAGTTATAGAAATTTTTGTAGCCTAATGTAAAATATATTGCAAATATAGCCTAAGCCTTAAAACAATTTCTATATATGCAATAAAAAAATATGGTTATACTCCGTCTTCACCTAAAGCGGCATTTACAGACTGACAGTCCAGTGGCCCAACCTTGACATTACAGTAGATGCTCAAGCTTATCCAAGTCCAAGGCGGCACCGCTATACTGTTAAGTGTATGGGGTGTCTGGTACTTGTAGTCCATTAGCCATCACCTCACTTCCTACCGTTCTGCTTATTGACTACATATCCCAAAACATGCAATGAAACAGTCCTTCTCCTATTGGCTACCTGCTCTAGCCGCAGCCCCAGAGAATGAATGAAATTGAAAATTGCTGCTATATTACATGTACAATACCGGGATCTGCAGTGTTACATTGTATCATACTATATCAAAATGGCTACAGTCGTTCAAAACCCCCTGAAATCGTAAGTTAAGACATTTTCTTACCTGTTTTTGGTAAATGGTTTAGAAGTATTACATACTGTCAGTTTTAATTTTTTCAAAAACACTTGAAAATCGTTAAAAGTGCTAAAAGCAGCAGTAGCGTTGTAACTATGGTGATTTAAATAATGATGGGACGAGAGTAGAAAGTAATCGCCGGTTAATTTTTGTATTTCATTAGGAACCTTTCTGAAATATGAAATAAATGCGTGTTCGCTAATTGGTGTCCACTCGCTTAGCTAGCTCTGTATATTGGAGATATGGAGGAATGTTAAAGTACAATGTTGGTGAGCCGGCATTTGGTGTTCATAAATTGATCACTGTAGACTTTCATTTTCGCCAGCTTGCCGTGGATGCAACACAAAGTGCAGAAAGAATGTGCATTTTAGCCTTACCTGTAAATGGCGTTACACTATAAACAGGTAGCGAATTCGAACGGAAAACGAACATTCCGTTAGCCGGCCGTTATTCTCCACGGTTTAACCGTTGCCAAAGCAAAGATAATAACGTCCTTGCTTGGATTTTTTTTTTTTTTTTGCAGCGCAGAGAAGTCATTGGCGGCGCTTCTGCGTGCGTGCACTTGCATCTCGGCGAGTTAAACTATTAACAATTACAACAACGTCGCCAAACGCTGTCCAGCATCTGAAAATGGTTTTTGTACTTTCGTGATTTGGACCAGTATGGCGCGTTTGTGCTCGCCTTAAAGGCTGCCAGGCTACAGACAGGCGCGTCACAATGCTATACATTCCGTCAAGTTCACATTCGATCCCCAATCCTTTGTGCGGACCGACGTTGGGGAAAATCGAGCGTGGCTTTGCGGTCTGTCACTCTAATACGACGTAGCTGCCACCAAGAGGACTTTCTCCACTTGCCATTAATTATCGCAATTGTTCAGTTGCTGTTTTTTTTGCGGGCTGTGCCAATTAACCGCGTCTAGAACGTCTACTTGTAACAAAGAAAGCCGGCTTTCTGGCTGTGGTAGCAGAGCAGATGTTACCTGGATTTGTGTGTGTGTGTGTGTGTATGTGCGTGCGCGCGCGTGTGTGTGTGTACGTGTGTGTGTGTGCGTGTGTGTTGCGATGCAAAGATGCAGTCGCTGCCACGGCGCTATTAGGAATTCAGACTGGCGACATTTCCTGCCTTTCTTGAAAAGTAACGTGTACGCGCTTCGGGAGTCTGAGCGGAATTATAGGCGGTATTCAAAATGGTTTTGGGTGACAACTTGCAGTTGTCAGAGCAGAGGCTGATATCCAGTGTCGGCATTTTCATTTAAATATACGCCTATTTTAAAAATTTTAATACGATTCTTAAGAGACCGAAAAAGTGAACTTGCGCGTATTGTGTTTTCTCCGTAAATATATATATTTTTTTTACCTCAAACTGTAGCTTTAAAATAAATAATTAATACACAAACAAACAAATACATGTATGTATTTGTTTGCTTATTCATTCACTTACTTGTAACTAATTAAACCGCTTCGCCTGACCTGACTCACTTTTGTTCACTGTTACCCGCCCTGTACTCTTGTGGTTTTGGGCCTGTATCACGAGCCACAACCATCACCTGGAAGATTACTTTGGCAAGTTACATGCAACGTTTATTTTTAAATTATTACTCGGAAAAGTAAAATCCGCCACAGCAGAGTGGACCATCAGGTGGATGCTGAAAATAAGACAACTGATACTGAAATCCTTTTTGTTAGACTGCTGATAAAGCATTAAAGTATTGTAGTATTTGATTGGAGAGAGGGATCGATAGAAAAATGTAAGTTTATTAAATTACATATTAACTTGTCAGTCAGTTTGGGGCATCAATGTGCATGGCAAATTTCCTCAAAACTTGATCTACTGATCATTTAATGTGGGCATCCTGTGGCAGATGCAGCTGTTCTCTCTATATCCCAATGGATGTGACAGCTCTTTATAGTCCCAGCTGTGTTAGCAGCCCTTTCCAGTCTGGTGAAAAGTGCATCCCTCACACTTAAAATTCCATGTCTAACAAATCAATCAGACTTCTTTTCATGAAAATTAAATAAAAGCCAAAAAACACCCAACTAATTGGCACTGTGGATGGATTTGGATAACACTTAATGCAATGGATAATATTATGGCTGTCAGGTACACAGCATGGGACAGCTAAACTAATTGGCTTATCTTTATTAAGTCTGGTCCAGGAAGTGCACGTGGAAGTATATTGTCCTCATTAAGCTTAATTTGAAAGTCAAAATGACAGCCCTCGAAAACTGTAATGCTACCATGAAGACCAGCGGCTGGACCGTTACACTGCTACCTTGGATCTACCACCATTTCTCCCATTAGCCAATACTGCCGTACCGCTCCCAGTGCTTGGTTGGGTCCTTGCTGGTAGGCCGGTAGCATTCGCTCCTCTGCCCCTGCCCGCTGTCTCTGAGCTGGATGAACATGACCTCAGAGCAGCATTCGGTGCCCTCGCCTAGTGTTCCAGGCCAAAGGCTGTGTGTCTCAGTGTTCTGCAGGCTGACCAGTATGCCGGCACATCCCAAAAATCAGCCCTGTTCCACAGAGCTTTTCTTAACCTTTTTCTACAGGATTAGTGTTCCTTTAATCTCTCCCTCCCCAAACCACTCTTTTTCCCCCTCTGCTCTCTCTGTCTCCCTGGCTCTTTTGGTTAATTCAAAATGCCTCATTGGTCTGAATGCCATCTCTCTCTCTCTGTCTCTGTAACACCTATATTTCTATGGGTCTCTGTCCCCCTCACCGTCCCCCCCTCCTCTGCCCCTCCCTTTTTCTGTCTCTTTTTTCCCTCTGTTGTTCAGATTTTTTTCCTTCTCTCACTCCCATCCTTTCCTTCGCTGCCTTTTTTTCGTGGCTTTGTTTTGCTGTCTATCTTCCCTGTCTTTTTTCTCTCCGTCTCTCACTTTCCCTTGCTCTCTGTGTCACTCTGTTCTGAGCAGGATGCCGTCTGCTGACTGATCTGGTAGTTACTCTGTCTTGCCTCACTGATTTGAAGGGGGGGGATTGTATATTATTCCATGCTTAGGCGATGCTCCTGCTGCTGGCCTGCAGAGCATATTGGAGCTTTACTCTTTTCTAGATTATTCTTTCCCTTTTTTCCTTTCTGCCCCTCCCCATCATCATTTGCAGTGTCAAAAGAATGCCGATCCAAACCACCGGGGCGGCGCTGTGACAAAGGGCCTTGGTGCCTCTTCCTTCAGAGCACATGCTTTTTTGTCCTTATGAAGAGACCAGAGACATGGATAGGTATTTTTAGCACTATGACCTATTTCTCCAAACCTCTCCAACTTTGTGCCAGTCATTCGATCACAGCAAGTTGGATGCATTAAGTGTTGCATGTGGTCTGGTCTCAGAGCAGTTTTGGGGCAGGGACGACCCTCACCGCCACCACTCTCACCTCTCTCTTGCCTCCACTCATAGATTCTGGTGCGGCATGCTGTGAGGCTGGAGGGTTTTTTTATTTTTATTTTTTTGGAGCCGTGGGCCGGCCGGGTCCCAGAGTACAGAGGAAGGGGGTGGCGTGTGCAGGTATGAGCATGTAAGGGTCAGGAGTTGGATTCAAGCTGGATCAAGATACAATAGCTTCCAGACGGAACTGAGAGAGAAGGATGTGTCCTGTGGGTGAGGGGGTGGTAGTGTGGATTGATGGGTGACTGGGGGATTAGCACTCCAAACCTAGCCACCCACTGTTTAGTTTGTGAACATTTTCTTGTAGTCAAATAGTTAAAGATAGGGAGAAGGAAAGCGGGTTGAAAAGCAAGTCACAAAGTGTCAGTAGAAATACAAAAATAGAAAATGGAAAGAGAGAAAGGAGTGCGAAAGAGAGAGAGAGAAAGTAGAGCAGAGAAAATAATTAGAAACTTGCTAACCTCTTATATCCCCAATTTTCTGCTAGCAAATGAATGGCTGGAATACGTGGTTAACCATGCTGGCCATAGAGAACCAAATGGTGTTGGCATTGGGGGCTTCGGGATGCGGAGGGGCCACACTGCAGTGGGTGTCATTGCAGTGAGCGGACTGCAGCAGTGGCCTCACCTGGATTGCATTTCAGGGGAGTGCCTGGGTCACTGTCTGCCAGCGGAAAAGATACTGTCTGCTGCGACGTGCAGAATGCACAACAAGGACAAAATGCACCCACACTGAGCAAAGAGGGAGTGTTATCGAGGATCGTGTGGCACTTCTGTGACAATAAATGCAGTCATGCAGTACATAAAAATATAGGCTTAGTAAAACATGTATGTTTGTCTTAATGCTTACATATATGAGCCCGTCTGTACGTCTCTATGAATATGCATACTTTCAGCTCAGTGAATAATCGTGTCTGTTTTTGGGTGCCTGTTTGTGCGTACGTGCACGCTTGCACCGCGCCGTACGTTTGGAGTGCTGCGTCAGTGGATGGCAATCTCGTACGGAATGCGGGTCTTTCAGCAGAGATTTACGACTCCTCCACCCGTTCCAATTACGCAAACGGTTCCCCTCGCACGATTCCAGAACATTATTAAGGTGCAAGAGGAAAAAAATATTCATTTTATTCTGCCAGCTTTGACAGCACGTCTGCCATTTTCTCTTTCAAATCCTTAGAATCTGAGAAGATGTAGAAAAAAACTGGAGGGCCTGTAAGCCCCCACCACCACCATTGTGCTGTGCCCGACCTGTCTGACTCACCATGTCATTTAACATTAGAGTGCTAAGACCCTCACCTTAACTTATATCCCCTCCCAGCAGTATTGCTCTTACGCTGCGATGAAACCTTAGCGACGCAGCCATTGCAAGGATCTAGCCATTGTGGCAGTACCATGCTGGCCCTTCCTAGTGTTGGCATGGGAACATCTTTTACATCCACGCCGGGATTGTGACTAGGAATCTCCTCAGCGTCAAATGAAGGCAGCAGAGAGGGCCACGTGTTTGGGCCGTGAGCCTGCAGAACGTCCTGGGAACGTAAATATTATTACCAGAATGTTTTAGAGGTGGTCCTCGAAACTGTACGAAGGAATGCACATTAATACGGTAGAGGCACAATACCACAGTTTACCATTCTGTCTGCTAGCTGGACTCTGCAGAAACGTTTGATCGTGAATGTGGGCAACTTTAGAATCGCAGGACAGTGTAGCTGCGGCATTCGCCGCTCCTTCTGTGAGGAATATAAGACTAGAGATTTTTGAGATACAGATGCTGATTTAAGTGCACAGTCCAAAATGCCATCATTCTACATGAATTCCAGTATGATTACAGGATGATTAGTATAATTTTGGTCGTACCGGTGTGACTTATTTGAAGGCTGTTTGGTTTTTGTGAAGCTGTAATCAAGAGAAGATTTGTGATGGTTTTGTTTTTTTTTTTTTGAGGGGGTTTTAACTTTTGCTTGTGGGGGTGTCAGATGGGAGATTTTGGTGGGGGGGGGTGGGGCAGTATGCTTCTGGTTTTGGCTGGAGTTGGCTTCTTTCCAGATTAGTGCTCCACAGCGTGGCAGCTATCTTTAGAGTGCAGAGGGAGAGGCACAGGCACATCTGTAGAGGCAGGGTGAAAAAAAGCAGAAAGGAAGGGAGAGAAATGATTTTACTGGGTACTGAGAGAGAGGGATGGAGAGGGGAGGGGTGTGCACGGGTGTGGGTGGGGGTGATATTGCATAGTCTAATCTGCAGACATGGGGGATGGGTGTGCAGATTGCATATCCAAAAGGCAAAGCTCACAAAAGCTGTGGACCTGGCCAGTGGCATTTTGTGAAGCCTTATAAGCACAGTCAGGAGGTGTTGTGTTTTTTTTTTATCTTTTTTTATTATTATTAAAGGCCATTAGATGAGCTGTCTCTATTTGCTCTTGCCTGCACACCTGTCTGTCCTGGCTGTGACCATCTGTGTAGCTCCTATGTAGATGAGTCCAAATGGAATCATGGATAGGGATATAAATGTGTAGTTGTATGCTTGTTGAATTGAGATACCAGACAGGGTACTGCTGTTGTACCTTAAATGCACCCTGCATTGTATGAAAGGACAATACATAAGGCTTGTGAATCTTAGCCAAAAATATAATGAATCACTTCATATCCAATAATAGACTACACAATAATTTAAATGGATATGTAGCTCTAAGTCAGGTGACAGAATATGCAAATGATTCTTACTAATATGTTGTTGACTCTTATTTCAATAATTGGTATTCAGACGGTGTCCCGTAAAGTTAAACAAGCTTATAATTGTATTTCATCCTGCGTTCATATTTGTTTTAACAACCTGATACCTGGCAGATTGTTGGCTTAAATTCACCAGTTAACCCTTTTGGCCTGTAGAGGGAGCTCACCGTTTCTTTTACAGAAGGGAGAATGTTAATTGAGACTAATTGGAGCAAGGAGATGAAGTTTTGGGAGATTGACTTTATAAACTTGTGAAAGAATGGTGGAGATATGGAAGTGAGAGAGCTGGAGGCTGATACTGCAAGCCCTTAGACTTAAATCTCTGGCCTCTTTAAAGCCAGAGAAAAGTAGGTTATCAAAGGGGCTGTGGGTTACGGTGTGGGCTGCACTACCTTGGAGGGCCGTGTCTCTTGTCTCCCACAAGTTCATAGCGCTCCTGGCTATGTGCTCTTTTTGTGTGTGTGTGTGTGTGTGCTGTGCATTGTTTTGCACTGGTTGCTCCTGCCTGTTTGTCTGGTGTCGAGACTTCAAGACCGCGGGGAGAAGTAAGGCTTTTGATGCTTCGGGCTGTTTTATTTTCCAGTTTGGAATTCGCAGAGATTATTTGTTTATATGCAAGTGTCTAGCAGACGTAAATTTGAATTTCCTCCTTTCCGTGCATGCTAATTTGAAATGGTGCTCTCCTGCTATTCTCCTCTGAGTCCACCAGGCACCATAGGGCAGTTCCTCCATATCTCACGTTATTATTGTGGATTCATACTCATCTGCTGAAAGTATTGGCTAAAAATCAGTTTGTAAGCACGCACCACATCTTTGATATGTCATACATAGTGATGGGACAAATGAAACTTCAAGACCCGCATTGGCAGCATTGATTGGTAGTTTGGGTTGCTCCCACCCACCATGGGTTTTGAAGCCTCATTTAGCGCCAGCATTGATTGGTTAGTTTAGGATATTCCCACCCACCATAGGTTTTGAAGCCTCATTTAGCACCAGAATTGATTGATTAGTTTTTTGGATATTCCCACCCACCATAGGTTTTGAAGCCTCATTTAGCACCAGAATTGATTGATTAGTTTTTTGGATATTCCCACCCACCATAGGTTTTGAAGCCTCATTTAGCACCAGAATGGATTGATTAGTTTTTGGATATTCCTACCCACCAAAGGTTTTGAAGCCTCATTTAGCACCAGAATTGATTGGTTAGTTTAGGATATTCCCATCCACCATAGGTTTTGAAGCCCCATTTAGCACCAGAATTGATTGATTTGTTTGGGATACTCTCACCTGCCATAGGTTTTGAAGCCTCTTTTGTCCTATCACTAGTCATGCATATCTGCCGCTTGATGCCACACTGACCCACGGTGTCCTCGCACCCGAGACCAGACCAAATAGCACACACATACAGATGTCAACGACGCTACCGGTGAAGTGGCTAGGATCCTCTGTCTCGGCCTTGTTTCAGGAACGAATGTAGCCCATCCCATTCCCCATCGTGCGCTAACCCAGAATCATCTTTTTTTTTTATTAAAGCTTTCAAGGATGAACAACCGCGGCATAATGTAATGAGATTGCAGGAGAAGCGACCAAATTGAAAGCAGCCATTTTCTACAGCTGTCAACTTATTATTGAGAGACTGACTTATTCCAATAGGTCTGATCGTGGCGCCTTGGAAAGCGAGTGTGGGGGAGGGGTGAAAGGGGGGTGAAGGAGGGCTGGGGGTGACAGGAGAGGGCGGAGGCTGAGACCTCTGTAGCTGGCTGCTTTGCATTTTGAATATGTATCTAAAATATTTTTCACCACCTCCCCTCTTCCAGCTGCTAGGGCTTGTGTGGCTTTTATGCCCAAGCCTATTTTTACATCACACAGTTAATATTTTAAGAGCTGTGTGTGTGTGTGTGTGTGTGTGTGTGTGTGTGTGTGTGTGTGGATTGTGTGGATATTTGGGCAGGCATGGCTGCATAAGTTTAGCAAATGTCAGTTTTCTGCTCGAAATGGATTTTAATGTAAATAACCTTGCCTAAAACAATTGTTCATTAATGTGTTTTTGGTCTTCATGGTTAATAAATATACAGTACATGCCATTGTCTCCATTTTATACTTTAATTTCTGTCGGTAGGATGCCGGTTCCCTGCACATGTTGCTGCTTCACACTGCCCAAGCCTTGGCACTCTCTCCTCATGTGGTCAGTCAGCGGTTAGCCCGCAGTCCACAGAGCCACACTCACCGTTTATTAGCCCCCCATGGGAGTATTAGGGGCGATTTTGGTATACCGCTCCAGCCCCTTCATCCCAAGAAAAAGGCTGTGACTTTAGGGCTGCCCTGTGGACTCCTGTGATCGCTGCGGTGTTGATGCATAATGTATAAATTACAGCGGTATACACACCTTCCATTAACCTCTGCATTAGCCTGAGCCCACTTTCAAGCCTTACCGCAGATCCTGTTCCGTTCCTGACCCTCGCCCCAAGTAAGGGGGAGACCCTTGGGGTTGTGGATGGCTGTGTGTACACGGAGGGCTTTTGTTCTTGTGATGTTTGATGTCTGGCTTCTGATTTGAGGGGCAGGACTAGTCTTCCCTGAAGAAATATTGTATGTTACAAAAGAACTAAAAGATGTGTATACATTTTGAAATACTCTGTTATATCAACTTGTATTTTGTCTCATTTCTATTAATACCTATAAATACAGGTAGAAGCTTAAAATATGAAATTTAAAAGAAGATTCGGCAATATTTTCATATAACAGTATTTAAAAAATGAACAGGTTTCTAGCTTTAATAAGATGTGTGTGGTTTTTGTTAAACATTTTAATTATCTGAAATGATGAGTATTCACTTGTGATTGAAACCTGCAGAAATAAAGAGGTTTATTAACTGCTCTGTAGTGGCTGTGACCGGCTGATTTCACTGTGCTCTTTCTCTTTTTCCTTAATATTCTAATCTGATCCTTGTGAACTGTGCTTGAGGAGCATGCAGAGACATTTTGGGGGCAAAAAAAAGCATCAGACGAGAGATCCCCTCCTTGGGCTTGATTGTTTTCTTCCGTTTTGTCTTCTCAGGCAATCTGGCGGAACCGTCATTAAGAACAGGTGAGCCGGGGCGGGAACACGGCAAAACGAAAGGCGGTGTAGGGAGCAGCCCCCGGGCGGCCAGGCCTCACGTCGAACACGTCAAGGACGTCTCCTGGCTCCTGACCTATGAAGGGCTATTTGCCCTCTTGTGTTTTTCTGCATAGCTGGCCTGACTTAGGCCGGCTTCTGGAATGGACGTGTAGCCTGGGACTTGTCATGCTTTTTCTGCACTGAAGGGCCATACCTGGGAAACACATACTCAGACTAAATCGAATAATCACCCATATTAAATATTGTGGCTTAAAAAGAAGCCTTTTATATAAATGCGCATTGCAGTAATTGGTAGCTCTTTGTTTTCTTCTATTTATTTTTGACTATTAATACAGTTATTGGTTTCAATAATTACGGCAGAGCTGTATTTTTCTTGGAAAAGGCAGTTTCACAGTGGTTTTCAGTTTCATTTTTACCAGGTTGTACCTTAAAAATAAATTGCAAATTTGGGGTTAGGTGGCATCTATTACGCGAAACCAGAGGGCGTATTCAAACACACAGACTGATTCACTGCAATAATTCCATGGGAGGAGCTGGAAATAGGCATCACGATGCAATGTTGTCAACGAACTGTCGACTCCAGTGCCCTTTAAGCGATCAGCTGAGGTGGCTGTGTTTCCTTTATATTGAACTCTATCGTCTATGCTGGATTCTTTGTTTAAGTGCAAATATCAGCTGGGTTGTTCCAAATGAATGAAAACCATAACATTTTGTATTCTGTGCTGAGAAGTGTAAGCCATCTTCCACCGCTGGGTGTCCTAGAGTCTTGCCCAGGTAGCACAGGCTACGAGGCAGGGGACACCTTGGATGGTCAGGCACTCCATCCTGTGGTACGCATTCAGACACACAGTCGTTGTGCTAAGAGCAGTTCAGTGACACAGATTCACGTAACTGCATGTTTTTGGACTGTGAGAGGAAACCATAGTATCCAGAAGAAACTCAGGGAGGACACGCAAACTCCACGCAAAACGTGAGATGGATGGTTGGATATACACTGTATGGACAAAAGTATTGGGACACCAGTTAATGGGGGGTTCACATACTTTTGGACTTGGGTAATTAAGCTATACTCATTGCTGAGACAGGTATATAATTAAACACACAGCCATGCGATCTCCAGCAACAAACACTGGTGGCAGAATGGGTCATACTGAAGAGATTAGTGACTTTCAACATGGCACCATCATAAGATGTCACTTTCCCAACAAGTCAGTATCAAATTTCTGCCTTGGTTAACTGCAAGTAAAGTGATTGTGATGTGGAAACTTCTACAAACAACTAGAGTTCAGTTGTGATAGCATAGGCCACACAAACAGAAAGGGACTCGATGACCCAACATCAGTACTCAACCTCACTGATGCTGTTACGGCTGAATGGCAGCAAATCTCACCAACGATATTCAAACATCTAGCATAAAGCCTTTCCCAAAGGGTGCAGGCAAAGGAGGACCAACTTCTTATTTATACCCTTGGTTTTGAAGATATTAGATATTACAGTGGCAGGTGTCCCAATACTTTTGTCCATATAGTGTATGTATTTATGGATATATTTAAAAAAAAAAAATTGTAAAAGTGGTACAAACATTAGGGAGCATGGTGATCTTGCACCTTCAGGGTTGAGGGTTTGAATCCCGCCACCATTCTGTATGTGTGGAGTTTGTATGTTCTTTCCATTCTTCACTGTTAGGCTAATTGGAATCTCTGAATTGCCCTTTATATATGATTGTTTGTGTGAGCGTATATGTATCGTATGTGCATCCAGTTCAGGGTGTACTCCTGCTATGTCACCTGTGCTGCCTGGGATGGGCTCCAGGCCCTCCCGTGACCCTGACCTGGATAAGTGGCTTGAAAATGCATGGATGGAGCAAAAAGTCTCATTTTTTGTCCAAGCTGTAACCTGAGGCTTTTTTTTTCTCTTTCCTTCTGTAACTCCATCCCCCTGTCTTCTGGCCAAACACGGACCCCCCCCCCACACCCCCACTGTTCACCACGTGCTATCCGGCAGCCTGGGAGAAGAGTTCTACCGCGAAGCCATCGAGCACTGCCGCAGCTACAACGCCCGGCTGTGCGCTGAGCGCTCTATGCGCTTGCCCTTCCTAGACTCTCAGACGGGCGTGGCCCAGAGCAACTGCTACATCTGGATGGAGAAAACTCACCGCGGGCCAGGTGAGCGTCTGATGGGCTCTCCGTATGCATTTGCATCCGTCACAGCTCCTTTTGGTCTGCTGGACGTCTTCCTCTGTCATCCTGGCAGGCAATGGATTAACCCTTTCGTGTCTCATGCTCACTACAGTGGACAGCTCTATAAATTCCATTATCTCATTTATGGATCATTTTCAAGTTAAATGTTGTATCCTCTTTAGGGGGCGTTGCCCCAAAACGAGCAGAGGTTTCAATTGTGATTCACTGTCAGACTTATTAGTAATTTGATCTGTGTTACTTGTAGTGAAGTACTCACATACATGCAATACAATACAATCTTTTTAAAAAGTATGACTGGAAACAAATCAGTTCAGAATAATTTTTTCATCCAGAAAAAAGAATAGACAAGAATAAAAAAATGTTGTCTCGGCCTGTCATAATTCATGCATGAAAGGGTTATAAATAAAGTTCTTGATTTTGACACTTGCCCACTTCCTGTCAGATTTGTTTTGCCATCAGCCTGACCGGTGACACAGTAGAAGATTCACTTGCCGGTTAGCACGCCAGGGTCAACCCTGAGTTATTCAAAATTTCCCTTTAATACGTTTCTCTTTCAGGTGATATTTCTGCCCAATTTCTCTATCTCCTATTAGACCTAATCATTTGTTTTCCCAACAGTATATTATACATGTCTGATTGGTCTGCACACCCATCAAACAGCAGCGAAAAACATGCTGTGGGTCACAACATGCCACGGGGTAATGCTGCTTCTGATCCGAGCGATCAGAGCATCTCACACAGAAACGGCCTCTCTCCCGAGTCCTAAAAGGCTAGTCAGGATGCCTCTTAAACCCTGCCTCTGGGGAAGCGACGTCCATTATGGTCCGTGCCATCCTGCTTTGGCTCTGTCACATTAACGTTCACATGGGACCCCACTCTCATGCTGACTCTGAGCAGCAGGTCGTCGTAACCTTTTGCTGGTAATGGGTATTAAACAGCCGAGGTCTGAATTTCAGGTTGGTTTGCGGTCAGTCACGGTTGGCTTTTGAATGGTTGGTTCAGGTTTGGCCCCCGGTCAGCTCTACACCTACCCCGCTCGGTGCTGGAGGAAGAAGAGACGACTAAACATCCTAGAGGACCCCCGCCTTGGGCCGTTTGAATTCAAGATTGGTAAGAGAAGCTCACAAAGGCAGTGCCCGAATTCTCGATACTCTTTACTGCCATGTAAGCCCCCTTGAAGGGTTTATGTAGCTTATTCATACACAGACAAGGTGCGGTGTTAAAATTTGGGGCTCTCTTTTTGCCAGACTATGAGGCTTCTCTAAAAAAAGAAGGTGGTGTCCCAGATGGACCAGTGCTGGAGTCGCTGCTTAGCACAGAGCCGCTGGACAAGAAGGTGGAGACTAAGGAAGAGGAACCTATGAGTGAGTGCCAGGTAAGACTGCCTTGCACCACAGCATCAACACTGCTTCAGCTGGTAGCTTCTAACAGCTCATGACCCATGTTCATCAGGACACGTGCTTATGTTATGGGGGTGCAGGGTTGAAATTGGGCCCCTAGTCTCTTTGAGATTATGGGTTAGGATGCTTAGAGTTTTAAGACGCAGCTGAGGAGTGCGCCCTCTGCAGGGCAGCACAGTCTCATTCTTTGCTCCCCGTAGTCCTTCCGGTCTCCCCAGCATCCTCATCTGCTTCTCAAAGTCAGCTTCATTTACCTCTTGTCCTCAGCCTGGGAGTCTTTCTAGCTGCTCCTTCGTTCCCTTGTTCTTTTTAGCCCCACTGACTTATGATCAGTTCAGGGCAAGTGAGAAAAATCACGGGGTGCATCCCATTCCCCTGCTCCAAGGTCAGCGTGACTCAGGGTAGAGCCAGTTTGAAACTCAGCCATGGCTCATTCTCCCTCTGTCCTCTTCCCCTTCGTGCCTGCAGCCTCCCTCTCCCTCGTCTCACTCAGTATCTGATAATTAGATGGCCCTCCGTGGTCACGACTGTAGCCCCACCTTTGCCCCTTGCCACCCCCTCTGGCAGTTGCCTGCAGTGTTAGTACTCAGGCCTGGCTACAGAGTGACCCCTGTGTGTCTGTGTGAGTGCTGGTCTCTCCTCACCAATTTCAGCTCCACCAGCCCAACAAAGAACAACAATCCCACCAACCCTCAATTAGCTGCCATTCACCTTTAACAAGCAGCCATTAGGTGGAGCGAAAATTCCCAGACTTGAAAGTTTTCGGCGTCTTATCCAGGCAGAAGGACTTAGGGCCGGTGCATAAAATGTTCACTTCTCGGTTACCCTCCTTAGCCCTCACTCATGCGACTCCTTTGCTTTACAAGAAATGTCGGAATAAAGTTATTTCAATAATTTGTTGTTGTTAGTGTGGGGGAGGGGCAGGGGGGTATTTGTCCTGGGTTCCGAGACAAGCAGGCATCAAGGCTTCTTCTTCAGGAGAGATAGCCTAACTGATGGACAATAAACTGCTCTTCAAAACATTCATTTCACTCATTTCAGTACACCAAAGAACAAACCAGTCATGAACAAATCGAAGATTTGACATGTACAAGTGCATCATTGAAGCAATTGTGTAATTTTGATTGTTTTTTTTGATACATTTTATGATTAAGAGTAAACCTGCAGTATGTCAGAGCATGTCCTGGAACCCCTGCTGAAAGGGGGGTCCCTCTGCTCTCTTACAGAAGCTGTTGGTAGGTGATTTCCCACACGAGCTCGACGTTGAGGAGATGGAAGACGACGTCCCGAAACGTAAGAATCGCACCAAGGGCCGGGTAAGAGCACCGTCCCCCACCCACTTGTGTTGATTTATGTAACTTCAGCTCCTTCGCCAATGTATATGTGACAGGTACTGACATTCACATGCATTTTCTTAAGCTGCGTGAATTAGAAATGGCCTAAAGAGGAATCCCATGCAAAAATAGATCACGTTAATGTGTTCATCAGCACATTTCCAAATGCTTCATGGAGATACTTACTCGTTTTTCCCCTGAACGGCTTTCTCCAATGTTGGAACTGGTATGCATTTGTTTCTGTTTCTACTGGAAGCTTCTGTGTGAGGAGTAACGTATATTCACCAGTATTTCTCAAAACTCTGTGACATCAATCCCAATCCCAATGGCCATTTTGTTTGTAGATGTGTTCAGCTGTATGGTGATTGTAAGAAAGCCATCTCTTCCTCACGTAACAAAAGCCCGAAACGAACCACAAATTAAGAATGAGAAAATTGTTTTTAGATCCTACAATTTTCTTTTAAAAATAAGATAAATGTAGACACCCACAGCAAGCTACAGACCATTTACAGGTGACTCATACCGCCAGATAAAATTCTTTAGACACCATTCAAAATAGTAAAAAACTAACGAAAAAAGGCAATGGGAATTCTGGGAAAAGGCAGCCTGTTGGCTGGTGGTGGGCTGCGGAAGCAAGACCCACTTTCTTTGGATCCCTGCTTTAAATGCTGACGACGTGAAAACAGATGACTGGGGTTCTCTCCGTCCTTCGGCAGGCTGGGAAATTGAGGGGGACAGTGCTGGGCTTCATGGAGATGCTCTTCCATATCACTCCTACTTGTTCTGCCCACAGATGTCTTCCTGGCTAAAGATTTGTCTCAAAATGGAGCCCCCCTCCCACTGGAAACAAGGAGAACATTGAAAGAGTAACAGGAAAATCATATTCAAACTGCCAGAGTTCAGCTGTAACAATCTAGCCCCAGCTTAGTACATAGTCAGAGATGGTGTTGGTGTGTATTTAAATGCAAAGCCATGCAGTCCTTCCTCACCATGAGTGTATCAGCTACTGCTTGGCTCTGGTTTCCATCATGAGCCATGTGACCGTGGGGCCATTTCACCTGGAATATCGCATCCCGTCGGCAGATTTTAATTCCAGCAGACCATTTTCCCAGGTCTCATAATATAGCATAACACCTTCCACAAGCCCTGCCCCCGCTTAAAACTTCATAATCTGCTTTGACACCTACTGAGACCCCCAGCTCGGAGTGGAGAGGAGAAATTGATATTTCCTCTGTATCTGTAAGGTTAGAATACGACTATTAAATTGAATAAGACAGAGGAGAAAGCAGCATAGACCAAACCACAGACCAGTACAAGACCATATCCCAAATTATACTGTTACGCCAATGCATGATGTTTAAAGTGTATTTGTCTTTCAGTCAAACGAGTCAATATTCCAATAGATCCTTAAGTAATTGAATTGTAAGAATGATTATGGCATAGGATTACCTACATACTAAACCCTTAAAAAAGCTTCACATGCTGCCTGATGTAAAGGTCTCTCCTTTGTAGAATTTGTTGTTGTTCAGGTGAATGGATCTGCATGTATTCATTTCTTTACACTAGCATGTATCTATATGGTAACAGTCCAACTCAAAATGTTAACCTCTGCGAGATAACATAATATTACCTTATTCAATTTTTGGATCAATTGTAAGACGGATGAGCTCCACCTCTTTTCTGAGGTCTTTCCCCGAAAGCAGGCCTCTCATCATCTCTACCGGCCCTCGTACCTGCACCTGTTCCTGTATCTATGGCCCATTTTAGTCGAATATTGAATGACTTTGCGGCTGCAATGTGATACCATTTTGAGACACTGCTGCATATTTCAGGGACAGAAATTCTGCTGGCAGCCAGTTTCATTGTGAAGCGAAAGGCACATCCTCAAATGAGCGAATGCATCGCCCATGTCTGTCCGGCTTCCCTTTGTTCCAGTCTACAGGCATGTGACTGCTCTTCACATGCACCCCCCTCCCCAGCCCAAATCGAATTTCTGTACCTTCGCGTTATGCACCCTTATGACCGTGTTTTTGTCTGGTACTGCAACGCTGTGCTCGCTCCACAGTCGGGTGCAGAAAATGTAATGCTTGTGAATTCGCCTGTTTGTGACTCCGTTCTGAGGAAGGAGTCTTGGATGGATGATGCAGCTTTTTGAAACAGGCCAGTTGTGAAAGGAGTCTAGCTAGTTAACCCTTCCAAGTGTCAGGCTTCGCATCCTTTATTCAGTCACCGGTGCACATTAGTAAACCCTGTATCACGTTGTTTGCTTTAATACTTAGTTTTTATACAAGTTGACGGCTATTCCTGTGCATACTGCATGCTTGTGTGCATTATGCAACTATGTTGTATTTGGTTAAATGTGAATCTTGCCGTTTGTGACTGTTTAACATCGGTCAGGATTTCAACATGCATGCATCACTTTGCAGGCTTGTGGAGTTGGAGGGATGAGGAAACGGCAGGAACCGGCCTCCATGGAGGACAGAGACAAGCCCTACGTTTGTGACAGTGAGTGCCTCCAGACCCTTGGACTCTTAAGAAGTTACAAAGACCTGTATAAATACCTTTGCGTTCGGTATCGCCAAGTGACTCTGTTAATAAAAGAGGCTTAAGATTCTCTGCTTGATAAATTCACTGTAAGGATTTTGATGAATAACTTGCATATAAGGTGAAAATTTTGAATGATGTATCTGTGCTACTAGTCAGTGAACATTATACATAAAAAATATGATTATATGATTATGAAATCTGCATAAAAATGCAAAGCCCCTTCCATTCTAATACTGTTTCTTTTGCTTCTTTGTGTTTCAGTTTCCGCCAGTTCAGAATTGGCTTAATTAGGAATTCAGAACTAATCATTTCCATTGCCAAAGCATTACCCAATCTGGTAGTTCAACTACTGTAACCACACGAGCATGTCTGTCTGTCTGTCTGTCTGTCTGTCTGTCTGCCACTTCAGTCTGTGGGAAGCGCTACAAGAACCGGCCAGGCCTGAGCTACCACTACACCCACACTCACCTAGCAGATGAGGAAGGTGAAGAAGACTCGGAGCGCCACACGCTGCCCTTCCAGCGTAAAAACAACCATAAACGTAAGCACCTTCGCCATTCTTCCTAGCTACATTTGTACTCTTCTCACCTCTTGTGATCCACTCTACTGCCCCCCCAATACAGTAGTTAAGAAACTCTTGACAAGGTTTCATCTTTAAATCCTAGATTAATAACTGACCTAAAATGAGATTCCAATCGAAATGTGTACCCACTCTCTTCTTGGCAGTAAAAGCTGTAGTCACTGACAGCTCGTATTATCGCAGCATATTATACACCAATTTGTTAGCGTGTCGCCAGCACGTGTCCATTTTGCACGAACTGTTTCTGAAAGCAGTAATTTGATTCTTATTCACACTTAATAGAGAAACTGTTCAGGTGTGTTAGGCTGTAATATTAAGGTCCAGAACTGGCTGATGTGTCCCTTGTCACCCAAACAAGGGAGTAAACTCCCCATCTTTGATATTCCGGTCGATAACGAAGGGGTTTGGGGAAAGCCGTGCACACGCTGCTCCGTGGACACGCGAAGGGTAGGAAGCACAACGGAGCCATTGCCCGCAGAGCACTGTCTATATTGATGTTTGTGATAATATCTTCCAGCACATGCCCATCGTATTAGGGCACATTTTGGCCTTATTATGCATGGAATCAAGTCTGCGGATTTCAATGCCTCTTTGTACTGCGGACGAGGAACAGCAATGGTTCAGTTCTTCTAAAGCGGAATGAGGAGGGGACTCAGCTCGTGTGTGTTTGTGTGTGCGTGTGTGTGCGTTCGTGCACTCGCGCAGTTTGTGGAGATCAAAAACAAGAATGCTACTGCTCCTCATTTGTGTGCTTGCATGGAGAAATGTGTATGTATATATATCATATATGAGAGCGAAGCTTTCAACCACAAATATTATTAAAAGCGGTAATAACGCAGGCTCGCCCGTACATTATTCATGTGTTATTAAACAGGCAGAAAGACGGCATTTGCAGTGTCTAGACAGACCTCGTTCTGCAGTCTACGCCTACCATGCAGACCAGTGCAAACGACTGAAGTACAGCTTTTGATGGAATTTACTTCTTTCCCTTCTCTTTTCATTTAATTTTTACTCCACCCCTCTCTCTCTCTTCCCCTCCCCCCGCACTCCGTTTTTTTATTTGAAAAATGATGCATTATTCAACTAGAAGATGAGATTTTCTTCTTTCTCTCATTTTTTGTGCTATTTATCTATTTTTCCCCTCGTTTTTGCTATTAACTTATTTCTGTTGCTGAAATTGGATGGCGGCAGAAACGAGGAGTCGCATTAAAATTCATGGCTGCTCCTCTGGTTTTTCATACAGTGCAGGGTGGGGCGGGGGCTGTTTGCTTTAGAGGTTGTCTTTCTTGCATGCACCTGAAATTGGTTTTGTGGGGATGTGGGGGGGTGGGGGGGTGGGCACGTTAAGGAGGCCCAACCCACGCCCTGAACGTGGATGCAGACGGTCCTTTATCTAGATGGACAGACGAGCAGTCGGTGAAAATGTGGGGGTGTACAGTCTAGGTCTTTGAAGGTCACTGGATTTGTTTTTTTTTTTGCTTGTTTTGTTTCTTTCATTTTCATGCTGCGCTGAACCAACACAGATCACTCCAAATCATGGGATTTCCTTTGTTTTCTCTGTACTACACCATGCACAGGTTCTAAATTTAACACCTTATGGTTAGTATATGGATGGAGCAGTTTTCATTTTTTGGGGGGGTTATTTGATTCTGTTCTCTGTTTTATGATCTGACCCCTTTTGTGATAACTGGGGGTCAGAAGGCGCAGAAGAACCTATAAAATGGAGAGGTTTGTTTTCCTAAATGAAATGCATTCAAACTCTGCAAGCTTTATGAGAACTGACCTATTTTATGGTATAACCCTCCCATCAGGGCTTAAGAGAGAGTGGTCCAGACCTCGTTATGCTCTCCACATCATTTTTAAGGATCCCATTCTGTCATGCACCCCCCCATCCCCAACATCCACGTTGCTCTACTGGAGCCCAGCCGCCCATATTACCCCTACTAGGCCCTGATCAGGCATGCGATGGCACCATTCGCTGCTCTGCTGTCACTGCCACTGCTGCTCGGCAACAAACCAGGAAGAGAGATTGCTGTTGCCTAGCAATCAGGTTGTCATGGCAACGAACGATCACACCCCCCCCCCACCCCACCCCCTATCCTAAAGAGTATGTTGTTATGTACATTGAGCACAGAGGGGGAAGAGTGTTTTTTAGTGGGGGCTGGGAGAGGGGAGTGGAGGGAGCAGGGTGGGTACGAGGTTTTGGGGGGTGCAGAGGCTTCGTAGAAGGGTAGAAAAATGGAAAAAAGAATGGGTTAAAAAATCTGCTTCTGATGTACCATTTAAATTACCACAGACTGGAAGAGGGACAGCTGAGTGATATTTTTCCATGCCCAGTTTAATTCTGGGTATTAAAACAAGCCAGAATGCTGGCTTGTTCAGGCAGACAGGCATTTTTCTGGTCCAAAGATGTCACCTTGCTCACCTTTTAACAGCCCTTTCAGAAAACCCTCTTTCAAACTCCAATATGAAAATATGCACTCTTGCGAAATTACATTTTGCTGCTTTTAATGGTCACACTTCATGCCTCAGCCAGACCTGCGTATGTGCCTACAGATCCAAAACAGGATGGCTTTGCAGCTCCACACTGAGGGATTGTGGGTGAAGGCTTTAAAATTGCGGTTTAATAAAATTAGTATCGCGTTTTTCGAACCATGTGAGAAACATGGAAACGATCTGTTAAACTGCATGTCGGTTGTCACAGGAAACACTAATGTATATTTACTCTTAGGGGAAATCTTAAGGCAGCTGAATTTTTACAGTACACGTGTTTAAAAGGAAACTCGTCAAAAACTGCATGTGTGTAGGAATGCATGCAAAGTATTCGAGTGTATACATCCGTACACGTGTGTGCTTTTGTGGTCGTAAATCTGTGTTATTCCCGTGTGTGTAAGTGTTTTCTGACGTGCATGTTCAGTATTCCCGTGTGCCTTTTTGTACCCATGCATATGCAGCACTCCGCAATGTGTGTGTGCTCTAAAGCTTGTAGCAGGGCCCCAGTCCTCCAAAAACAGCTTGGCATGGTACGGCCAGGTTAGTCGGAGCATGCTGCATCCATCGATCAGGTTTATTATGCAGCAGAGCCGCCCGGTCCTCTTCCTCTCACTACACGGCTTCTCGTAAGGGGGCGCCGGCCCTCTTTTACAACTTGCTGAGTGGGCAGGGCCAAGGAGGCTGGTGGCGCGCGCGACACTCCTCGATCTGTGCTTTGGGAAGGTGGTCTGCCGCGCGCCCTCCTTCCGCGAGTGCCCACTTCAGTCCACCTGCAATCGTTTTCCATTTATTTATCATACTGTCCTGTATCTACGCATTTCAGTCAGAGCGTGCGATTTTTTTTGTTTATTTGTTTGTTTCTGCTGCATGGAATTGGCCATTTTCACTCTCTCTTAGACAAGCTAGTTCTAGTTGCTGTTTTCTGTGATTATTGTACAAGTTATGATTTTTTGTCGGGTATTTTTTGTCAGAGGTTTCTTTGGACCTTTGGACCTGGACCTATTATTGTCAACCGCTGGCAAATTACACCGTGAATGTGTATCTTAAAATTGCCAGGGCAAAACATGTAGGTGCATTTGGCTACAAATTTAAGCAAATATGTAGATCCAAAAATGTATATATTGATGTATCTTGCGATGCCTATTCGACTGAGAGTGCATGCAAGCAGAAAGCGAGCTCAGGAGACGGAGATGAGGATTTTTCAATTATCACACTGCGTATTCGCACGACGGCGAGTTACCAGTCCCGTAGTGCAATACGATGTCAAACTAAGGATAGCCAATTGGCATGAAATACATAATATTTTTCCCAATATCAAAATACTTTCAGGGTAATTTAAAATGCAGTGTTTTCCTGTTTTGCAAACATAAATAACTGATCCTGTTGCTACTTTGAAACAGTTTATATGGCGAATGTTTAGAGTGAATGGAACACTGAACCTCTAAACTTGAGTAAGAGTGCAAAATTGCTAAGAATATCGTCCACGGGCACAGTTATCTTCTGGTTGATATTTTGATTGTAATTGAGGTGGCTGTTGTAGAAATATAGAGTTATGTTACTAGTTATGTCATCTATTGGTATGAATTTCGTCTAACTAAGGCATTTTAGGGTTGTCGTGAAGGAAAAACGCGAAATGAGCTGTAGATATTTTAATATTTAGTGTTTTGAAAGACAAAATACTTAAATAAAATAAGTGTTGCCTTTTAAAACCTGTGTTGGACGATGTAATGAACGTTTATTTTCAGGACATAAAGTATAAACGTTTTCCGGCACGGTATTAGCCTGATTACGTAAAGTCGGGGCGGTTTGGAGGGTGTATGTTTGGGAGTCTCTATATGCGTGTTGTTGTGGGACCTCACATAATTCATTATACAGTGGGGAGCGGCCATAAATCGGGAGTTTTTTGCGCCGCGTTCAGTTTATTCGGCAGCTGGATGACGGTTGGTGCCTAACGTGTTTTCACGCTCTGCTGCCCGAACACGCCAGTTTGCGCCAGCACTTCAAGTTTTTGCGCTTCCCGCGGCCTTCAGGGGCTCCACGCTAAACGCCTGCGGTCAGCGGCTACCCGGACCAAGTGGGCGCCGTGACATACAGGGGGCCGGGTTTTCCAAACACAAAATATCTATGCTGTAAAGTATTAAAGAGAGACACGGGTGCCTATGAAACTGTCCGCCTGCCGGTGATATGCAGGCCGGCCGGATATTAGGTAATAACCGCCAACGCGCGAACCACAGGCCTAAGCTTATGGCTGAGTCGGTCAGATTGAGGCCACTTCATTTATCTTTCGGGATCAATATATCAGTATGTCGGGTTGCAGTGGAGGTAGCTCCCAGATGTGAAGAAGATGAGAAACAGCAGAACAGCATAGCGTTGCTGCTTAAGGGGTGGGGGGTATACACTCTCCTCAGATTCCCCGTGGACCCTAGACACACTTGAAAGCAGTGAAGTGTGGGATTCTGATTATATTCTCTCAGTAATTGGAAGGGTGTTTTGGGCATGTGGAGGGGTGGAGACATGCACCAAGCAAATGAGATGTGGAATGTGGGGGGAGTATTGTTTACCTTCACCAATCCTAAAGGCCCTGTCTCCTTCTTTCCATCCACCCTTTTCTTACTGACTTGGAGATCTGGTATCTCTCTTCTGTTCTGTTCTGATGGGGGCCCCTTTCCCAAGGACTTGGTTTGGGAAAGGATAGATGAAAGGGCCTGTCATTGAGGCACCACAGGACCTGTAGGGCTCCCCTGTCCTCATACAGCAATTTGCATATCTTTGTGTTGATCCAGGAGGCATCAAGTAAGTGTTACTTCAGATTGTCTAGGGAAGCTGGTTTAACGTTGCCGTGGCCCGCATTTATCACCTCTGTGTGCTGCTCTGGAAATCTTAGATTTGGTTTGTAAATATGGTGAGTTTGAAAGAGTTCAACATGTATGCACCGATGTATGATTCTATGTTTTTGCATGTTTCAGCATTACACACCCTGGGATGCCAAAACACACTGGTAAAAAGGGGAATAAATAAAATGAGTACCAAAAATATTTATTAATGGAGATTCTGAGGTGGCGGGTTGCCTTTAGAGTTTTGCAGTGCACCATGGGTTATGGCTGTGAAAATCTGCTCTGGTGTGTTCTGTCAATCACTCCTCTGTTTTTTAATTTAAGGGATACACCCAGCTCTGTCGCATTAGTCCACTCATCGGTTGCTCTGTTGTTTTCTCCCTCTCCAAAATTCCACTCCCTCCCGATTTCCGTTTACCTACCGGTTCATGAAGAAAAAGAGGAAAAGCTGGGTTCTTGATTAAACAGAAGCAGCTGAGGTTTGCGAAAGGAGCCTTAAATGTCACTTTTTCCCACAATTCAGCTGTATTTAATGGGTTAAGATCCTAGAAGAAAACAAAGCTATAGACTAATTTGTGCAGAGTATTAAAATTACTTTCATTGTGTTGTTGTCCTTTATGATCTTGTAATGAATTTAATTCTAGTCAAACATTATTTATCATCCTTATCAGCCACGTAAAAAAACACATACATAGTGTATCAAAAACACACTGACACCCGGCTCCGTCTTCTTTGTTCACTTTGTATAATTGGCTCACAGATCTCATAAGTGATTGGATTGCTCTGTATGTGCTATATGAGGATATTTATAACGTTTTTTTATATGGGATCCTGTGTTATGTATGGAGAAGGCTGTATGACAGTACCACGGACAGCACCCCCCCTCATTAAAAGCACTGGGAGGTGTTTTCTCTGTATTTCTTCAGGGATTATAGAGCAGACCCTCTGGAGAAAACAATCTTGCCCAGTATCACGCGGCGCCCCCCCCCCCCTCCCCTCCCCCCCCCCCCACCCCCCCCTGGGGGGCCCCATGTCTCCGCCTCCGTTGCCCCGCCCCCCCCCAGCGCCACCGCCTGTCGCC
>JAACJT020000031.1:6828067-6841924 GCA_009936485.2 Gymnarchus niloticus | reverse complement strand
GTGTGTGTGTGTGTGTGTGTGTGTGTGTGTGTGTGTGTGTGTGTGTGTGTGTGTGTGTGTGAGAGAGAGAGAGAGACAGAGAGAGTCTGTGTGTTTTAATGTTTCAGATTAGACTGGTGCATGAGCGACATTGTACATCTGGGTGTTTTAATGATTCAGGTGCATTGCTGTGTGGATAGAACTGTGTGTTTTCATGGATTGGATCAATTGGTGTGTGTTTGTGCTTCAGAGGATGGGATACTGTATATTGTGTTTGCACAGGGTTATATGCATATATTTGAACAGACATTTTAATGCCACGAATAGATTAGTTTGTGGACAGGTTTGCGTGCATTTTTAATATGTACATGGTAAATGTTTGATTTTTTTAGGGCTGTGTAATTGCCGCAATGTGACAGTGTGTTTACATAAGTGCATAGGTATGCACACATTTGTTTTATACTTTGGTGTAATGCATTTGAGCACAGGTAGCCTGTGTCAGTAAACACACCTGGGTAATTACTCATGGGGTGTGATTATACTTCACAGAGAAGAAGAAGTAAAGTGTTGATAACCAATCAGAATCCATTATGTAACAAGTCCCACCTTGGGGCTGTTTGTCTCTAAGGCACTGCAGGTCTGCCTTTGTCTCAATTTCTCTGACGTATCAAGGCCGCCTTAGGGTAACCCGGCAGAGCCGGTGACCCCGTCCTCCCACCACGCTCCGTGGTTGAAGCAGATGCGGGCGAGTCCCACACTACACAGTTCCATAGGATGGCGCTGCTCGCTGTTCCAAAACATACATATGAGATGGGGAATGCCCTACACAGCAGGTACTCTATCTCCAGGCGATCATGCCTCTGGCATCAGATCTCTCTCTCCCTCCCTGCCTTACACTTTCTTCTCTCTCTCTTCTTCCCTTGCTCATCCTCTGCCTTGGCATATCTCTCCTCCTCCTCAAGTCTCTATTTCCTCTCTCGGTTTTATTTATTTATTTTTTTAGCAGCCCATAGTTACTGCTCCTGCTGGGTGTGGGGTATCTGAGCTGCACTGCCAAATCAGTGCAGGGTTTTGAGCCACAAGTTGCACTGTAGCTCGTTCCTGTGTTTCAGCATAATGACCCACAGTCCCCCCCCACTCCGGCACGCTAAGTCGTGCCTCCCTCTATTCCATGTCGCACTTCCAGTCAAAGCTAATCTACAACTGATCTCAGATGGTGGGGATGAGGAAAGTGGCTTTAGGAGAATGAACAACACAAAAGCACTTTTCAGTTCACCATTTATTGGCCAGGCAGCGGTGTGACAGGGAAGTGGGGGCAGAGCCAAACCCTCCCACATCAGTGCTCTCTATCCGGAATTCACAAGTCCTCCACCCGCTCCTGTTTCAGCCAAGAAGGCTCCCGATGGCTCAGTCATCCCCAACGGTTACTGCGACTTCTGCCTGGGTGGCTCCAAGAAGACCGGGTGTCCTGAGGACCTCATCTCCTGCGCCGACTGCGGCCGGTCAGGTACACTCACGGGGGCTGAGCAGTGGGCAAACAATACTGCAAGGGGGCCAAGGGACCCTCCACCCAGTATAGCCTTATAGAAGGGAGGATTTTTCGCTGGGGCCTTATGGTGCAGCCGCAGACCCAAAGAGGCAGTTGAACGGTCGGAACTGGCAGTTGCAAATTAACAGTGTTTTCAGAAGCCGCCGGGACCAAATTCCTAGGGCTCCAGTGTCACTAAACACCTGAGCTGGTTTTGGCACTTGCTTTTTGCTGGGAGCTGCAATTGTCACTGGCTCACATCCCAGACATAGCAGAATACTCAATTTTGTTTAAGCTAATTAATGAAATACGTTATGTGAAACAGATAAAAACGACCCTCATACCTAAGAATTAAATGATACTATGAAACAGAGAATTTTGGCTTCAAAACTTCAGTTAGCTTGTCATTTTGTGGTAATAAAAGGACAGTGGTCATGAGAATGATGAAGATGTGAGGATGACAATGGTAGGAGTGGTGTCCTTGAGCGTGCACGCCTGCCTCCCCTGTCCCAGGCCACCCGTCATGCCTGCAGTTTACGGTTAACATGACCGCCGCTGTGAGGACTTACCGCTGGCAGTGCATCGAGTGCAAGTCCTGCAGCCTGTGTGGCACTTCTGAGAACGACGTGAGAACTGCTTCAGAGAGCCGGCCTCCATCGCCCTTCTCCTCATGCTGGCCATGCAAAACCTTCCCAGAGCTGATTTTATTAAAATTATACAAAGTTTCCTTCCAATTAAGACTACTCTCTCATCCATCCATCCACCCATCCATCTTCTGATTATCCTGCTCAGGGTAGCAGTGGCTTACTTTCTTTATAATTGCTAAATTGTAAATAAAGTTATCTGTCAACATGGGTTGGCCAAGTCGCGTTAAATTCACACACTGACCTTCACTTTCGTTTAAGTAACCGGAGCAAGAATTCTGCTCCAAGCAGTCTTAAAACTGCCAGTTTGAGTTCAGCTGTGGAAAGTCCTGCATCCCAGTGACATTTTTACAGAATGTGTTGAATTTAAAGAAGAATTTTTAGATGAGGATAAACCATGAAATTCCAAAAAATTAGATTGACTGATAAATTGATAAAAATGTTTGCCACAATATTTAGTGTAACAGTAATGGCAGAAAACAGGGCCTGTTTGTTTTTTCAAAGTACTGTTTTTATCTGGCCAGTTTATTTCTTTGGCAATACTTTTTGATTTTATAAACATCCCAAATTATAGAAAACACATAAACTAACAAAAAAGCTTATTGAGGATATAATATCACAATATTTAAAAACTTGATTGTTTAAACATCGACAAGCCAAAGCAGGAAATGAACTGATTTGCAGAGTACACATGACTACAGCTAAACAAATAGCTAATACAACCTGAAAACATACAAAGGGTGTATATAATATAGTTATTGTTGGAAAGTTGGACCTTTTTTGGTGATATTCTAATATTCAGGTGGCCAGTTTTAAAGAAAAAAATTCTACCAAATTACTGAGCATAACCATCCATCCATTTGTCCATCTTCTAACCACTTACCCTGGTCAGGGTTATTGAGCATAACCTCTGACGAGATGATGTAGCTGTTAAACAGATTAATCCTTGAAATGAATGAATACTCATGAAACAGGAGTCTACCTTAACTTTCTGTAGTTCAAGTTCACGTCGTTATTGTCACGTGTTCCGGAGAACACAGTGAAATTCTTTTGCCATATTTGCGGGGGATGGATAGGGCATGAGGGGTGGGGGACAAAAACACAGTACAGATTTATAATAAATACAAAGAATACAGTGCAAACACAGATGGCAGGGTAATGGGGGATTACAGTGCATAGACATAGGGTAGAGCATAAGACAGGACAGTGCAAAATTACACACAACAGGCAATAGTAAATAAATAGTGTGTTTAATCACTATTAGGCTACTATGCTTAAAAAACAGTGAATTATCATCAGATCCATATTGCAACCACATATTGTGTTCTTCAGCCACACTGTTGTCCTTCAATGCTGAGCATACCTGACCCCTTCGGGTTAGTGTGACTCTTCAGTGTGTCTGTGTTTTAGTAGTTAGTCAACACACGCACACACATGCACACACGCACTCTTCCCCTGCTCGTTGGTCTTTCCAGGCCTTGCCGTAAATCTCTGTTTTTGATGCTTCCATTCACCCGTGCCCCCATTCCTGCAGGATCAGCTGCTGTTCTGCGATGATTGCGACAGAGGCTACCACATGTACTGCCTCAGCCCCCCCATGTCGGAGCCGCCGGAGGGTAGGTAGCAGCCGCATGCGCCGGCGGCTGCTGCTTTGGACCAGTGACCCTAGGCCTGTGCTGCTCACGTCAACTTGAGTCATTCCAGATTAACCGCAGCTACAGCTAACCTACAGCTTTTTGTACAGACTTTGTTTGATTTAGTCATAAATATCATTGTTAGTCTTGCACACAGATTAATTATTAAGTAGTAAATAGAGTTCCTGCCTGTCAAAACCATTGAAGTTGCCTGATGTCTGCCTACTGTAGGATGGCTTGAGGGATTATGATGTGATTCAGTTGGATTCTTGCTCTCCTTAGGGAGCTGGAGTTGCCACCTGTGTCTACGGCAGCTGAAGGAGAAGGCATCGGCCTACATCACCCTGACCTAAGCACCACCCCCTGCTCCTCCTTCCCCTGCCCCACCCTGCCCCATCCCACCTGCATCGCCCTCCCAGGCTCCTCCTTACCTACTGCACCCAGCCAACGGGCAGGATCCTCCAGCTCTTTCCTGAGCAGGGCGACGGCTCCTCCGCTTCTGCCCCAACTCGGAGTGTGCTGCTCTCCAGATGCCTGACTGGCCCCCACAGCCTGGGCGCACCACTCTCTTCCATCTGTGCTCCTCTCTGCGGTCAGCAGGACCGCTTTCAGGAACGGTGCCAGGAGCTTCTTTTTGCCCCCCCAGGCCATTTTGATGTATTAATAATGAAGCCAAACGAGCGCCGTACAAATGCTCACTTGCCCCCTACACTCCATTAGTGAACAGCCGTTTACCACCAGACGCACGAGGGCACTCGAGTGGATCCTTCCGACCAGAGTGCCCTCAAGCTGTGCTCTGAAGGGCTACACCTACTCCTATGTCAGCTCTCTCCGCACAACCTTGGAGCCGGGGGGCAGATGCTGTGCGTGGCCGGCTGGCGGCTCCCACCGGTGACCGGCACGCCAGTCTTTCATCCCTGCTACCCCCAACTGCCCCTGTAGCCGTCTGACGGATCTGCATCACAGAGTTGTGGGAGAAGGAGTCAACTAAGTACCGAAGGGAATGAATGCTCAAGACTCACGGATAACATTCGGAAGACAAGCTTAAAGCATCAGAATCGTCGTTTGGTCTCTGAGGAGTCGGCATGAGCGGTCACAAGTGCCAGCCCATTACACTGGCTCACTTACTCCTTTGGCCATTTCTTTAAAATCCTGATATCTTTGGTTTGATTTGGGAACCCAAAGTAGCAGAGAAACACCCTGAAGGAAGAGTGAGCTTCTGCAAGCTTTCTGGATAGTAACTCCTCCTGCGTCAGGATTTGTCGGAGACTATGACATACTGCATTTTAAGCCTTGTTTAAAAAAGAAGAAGCCAATATCGGATTGCTGTGACTCGAATGGGACGTGATATGCTTTCACTTAGTGTGTATGCGAAGGTGTGTTTGTAAATATGTGAACAATGCAGATTTTTAATCTATCGGGCCTTGTTTTAAAAACAGCCCAAATGGATATTTTTTTCTCATTTTGTTTGTTTGTTTGTTTGTTTTCTTTGCATGGTGTTAGGTGTTATAAAAAAAAAAAATTTTATTGATAAAATAAGGAAAAAAGCACACTTAATTTGCAATAACGTGTTTGTAATTTGCTCCAGAGAAGCTAAGATCTCTGCGTGCATTCTTAACATTTTGTGGATAAGACCAACCATAGCTGACCAGGTGCTTAGTGGGAACTTGGGGAGGGCTTCCGAAAGAATCGGAATTTTAGAATACATTTCCTTTTAGTCCTCTTATTTAATTTTAATAAACAGTGTTGCCACAATTAATTCTGGTTTTTGGCAGACAGGACAAGGCTTAAGCCTCGTTTGAGTTTTCTGCAGCATTCTTCTTGAAGAGATACTTATTTTTTTGTATAAAAGAATTACGATGATAACAGTAGAGCGAGCTTATTGCTATCTGTCAGGCTACTTTGTGTGCTAGGATGTTTCATTCAGATGTGTTATACAAAGTAACCTAAACGCTTAGGAGTACTTTTGACCAGCTAGGACATGTCTGCTAGCTGACACTGGAACAAGTCAGTTTCTAACCCAAAGTCCCATCGTTTTGTTGACTTTTCTGAAGAGACTGTTTCTCCATTGCTGGTGTTTGTACCATCCAAAGAGGGGACCCACTGTTGGTAATGTGCTTTGGTTTTGCTTTAATGTGGAATGAGCAAGAGAGCTTCCAGCAGTTCTGTGCTGTGATCAAAGTGACCCTCCATGTTAAATCGCTATATGTATGCCCCACGATTATGATCCGGATGAACCGTTAGATGATGCATGGATGGATGGGTGTATGTATGCATATATGTACAATATATGCTAAATTGAAACTGAAATTCGAGTGAATGGTAATAGCTATTGGATGTGGGGGCGTTTACAGAAAAACAGAATCGTGTCAATAGACTGGTTCCCATGCAAGCCTCAGTTTCCTCAGATGAACAGGACTGTGCATCCCACCTTAACACTCAGTTCATTGCATCTTACCAACTTGTGACATTTGAACATTTCAACATTTGCAGCACCCTCGTCGTCCTTGCTGTAAGGACCAAGGGCAGGCACCTTCCTTCTTATATGTAGTGCCTCAGCAGGAATGTTTCAACCATAATCCCCCTGAGATTGTCCAGCAGGGGGCTCCTGGAGTGTCTGTTTATTTTTATGTGTGTGTGCTCGCCTGACAACTGTACAAAAAAAGGTTGGGGGTCAAACCCCTACAGGTTCTGTTGTATCTGACTCAGGAAGCAGAGCTGCTGTGGGACTAGGAATTTCATACCGTGAGCCTGGCTCACTCCTTCTGTCTCAGAGAGACAGACAGAGGTTTGCTTCTGCAGCAGGTGACAGGAAGGAAACTATGTTCTCACTGGTATGTTAGTGAAACGCTTCTCTATACCCTTTATCGATATCCGTTAAACACCAGCCACTGGTCAGTAACTGCTTGTTGAAACTCTTTATTGAAACTCTAATGTAAATCAGTTGTCCATACCGTCGCCAGCTTTGTTGAGATCTGTTCCAGCACCATGGCTTTTGGCCTTAAAATGAAGGAAAACACAGCATAAACGTGGACTGCTGAATAATGTCGTAGAAGACTGGTGAAGCCCAGGAGAGCCAAAGAATTTCTCCTCTCTTCATTTTCCATGAGACAGTAATGGGTTGAATTTGATCTTTGCGAGTCTGTGTTGCTCGTCTTCTTTTCCATGGATTTCTTGAACCAGCATTTATTTTTAATCTAGTGTGGCCGCAAGTGTCATTTTACAGATTTTTGAACTTCTAAGGTGAATGTCAGTAATGGGAGATTCTGGTGGGCAGGGTGAAGATGATGATCTCCATGATGCTAATGGGAATGTTGTGGGGATCTGGTGGAAAAAAGAATGGTGTCATATGATCTCTACGTACGGATCGCTGCAGGATTCATCCTGGGGCTGATTAGGAGACATCCTAGCGTGAGGGTGTTGTTCCAGTACTTCATTCAACTTTTCCTTCAATGCAATCAGGATGCCACCCCCCTCCCTTCACCCGAGCCCCCTCGCTCCTCCCACTTCTTAGATATGGGACCAGTGAGAGGGTGGTGCCAGGAGAATGTGCCCAGTCCCCAGGAATGATGGGGACAGTCTTATTGTAAATTATCGTGCTGTGATCTTGCTTGCACTTTTTTTTTCTTAAGAAAAAAGAAAAATTCCTGTGGGTGAGCGTGTGAATTTTTTGCTTTCTCGTAACTGTTTGTTGAAAAATTGGAAACAAAGTGAATTTGTTTGTACTACTTGAGGGATGAAATCTCTCACCTTGTTTATGTTGGGCTTTTTTTTTTTTTAAATTTCTCCTATCTTGGAATGCTTTGAAATGACAACTGCAAATGAAATAACTGTCACTGCTACTATCATCCTGTGTAAATCCATTTAGTCTTTCCAGCTAATACTCAAGTTTTAAATCGGTATTTTTCTCCTGTTCCATTTTTTGCAGCCCTTCAATATCAAAGCCAGAAATAAAAGCAGTTACTCCTGTACCTGGTCTCCCGAGCCATGGTCTTGGGCATGTTGGGTTCGTTCGGGATGAATGTTGGACATTCAGCACGGTCACAGTCAAATCTGGTAAGAAGGGAGCCAAAAAAAAATGTCTTCTGGTTCATGTGGGGAGGGCGGCGTTGAGTAGAGAGATGATCAGGAGAGGCACATCGTTCGTCTGCTGTCTGTGTGAGCATTAGCACCAGCTCCTGCATGTGCGAGACGTTTTTTTGTTTTTTTTTTTTGTTCCCAATCTGTGTAAAATGAATCCTCCCTTGGATGTAAGTGAGTGGGGTTTCGAGCTCTTGACTGGCGGCAGCTGGTGGGAACAACCCAGGCCCCGCCTAACTGCCAACCACCACAGGACATGGCAGCATGACAGCATACCCAGCTCTGGCAAGCCGTCGATGGTGCCCCTGAGAACCGAGCACACTTAGGGTTGGGTTAGCTGATCCGGAATCAGTGCTTGGGGTCCACCATCTGCCTAGAAGGACCAGCTGGCCTGGATCTCCCAAACCCAACCGGATGGCCGTTCTATGTATGCTGGGCGCTGGCTGCCCGCTGCCTTGGCAGCAGTATGGCCGCTAGGACTCCGTTGCATGGTCAAGCAGGTCAACACTTGTGCGGGCGCTGACGGCTGGTAGGGAGGTGGGCACCGCAGTAGAAGAGTGTTAAGATGATCCAATGAATGCTACCAGAGAAGAGAAGAGCAACATGTTGGTCTGCAACAGGGAGGGAAGAGTCAGGTGTGTCATATCATTTGATATAAAACAACCCCTAATCTTATAGAAGAGCTTTTAATGCCTTTAAATAACAATAAAACAACACAGTAAGATTGCATCATAAATACCAAACTGTGTATATTTAAGTATTAAAATTTCATCCTGATTTTAGAGAGCCTGTAATTTCTCAGTGCAGATGTAATTTTGATCATCTGCACCTCATGTTGGTTCTTGCAAACGCATGCATCTGTTCTGCACGGTGTTCCTCACTGTATGTGCGGTTGGAACAGTACAGTGAAATTTATTTGAAGAAAGGGCCCTCGGCCTTACCTCTCCACATATAACAATCCATTCCCCTGGGATCCAAATATCCTCACTTTCCCCCAAACCCCCCCCTGCACTCACACACAAACACACATACACACACATGCCTGGTGTATTCCCCAACCCCCACCAAATATGTACGCCCCTCCCTTTTGGGTTCATTACCCTTATCCCACTGCCCCTTCTCCCCCAGTGTGAAAAGGGTGGATGGGGAGGTGGATGATGAAGACTCCCAGCCAATTACCACTTCTCCCAGACGGGCTCAGACTGCCCGGCATTCAGCCAATCAGAGCAGAGCTGCGCATAGCTGGGCTGGAGGTGGTTGCCATGGCAATGAGGCTGTTTGTGTGTCAAAGGATGCCACTGTGATGGATTACAGTAATGGACTTTGGAAGGCGGCGTTGAGGGGCACTGAATATCATAAATAAATACATTCGAAAATATATGAATAAATGTGAATACGGGCTGTTTGGGGGGCTGACAGGAAATTCAGAAAATGAGCAGGACCTTCTCCCTGGTCTGGGCATGGTCTTTTATAGTTCGTTGACAATGCCATCCTCTTTCAGACCTGCAACCTGCCCTTGAAGAATTTTTACCTACCCCCAGGGCACCTGCCTCTTTGTTTCCACTAGTGTACTAGTGACTGTGAACTGAGTCCACAGCATCTGTAACCTTAATGGCAGGCAGTGACACTGTGACAGTGCACGCCTGTGACGGAAACGTGGCCTTGTTTGGCTGCTCGGCTCCTATCACTCTGTAGTCCCGAGAGTGCAGGTCCAATTTTAGATGTGCCCCCTTTACATTCCGCAAAATTGGGTAATTTATCACACATTTACTAGGATGAGTCACCGCATGCGGCTGTTTCACATTTACTCCACTGCCAATAAAACTACAACATAATGACACCTGACTGATAGTCTTGAGTTCTCTCATTCAGTCCACATTCGGAGCTCTAGAAACTGGTTTACCCTTGGATGTGCTCAGTTCATCCTCCCCACCCACACTGATTAGTTAGGAGGTGACACTGAACTTAAGGTGGGATTTACATGCTTGTAAATGAATGCTGTTTTGAAGACGAATGTGAAAATTTATTCACTGTGAACAACTTCTGTCAAAAGTGTGGAGAGATTTTAGATAAACCAACGATGGAGCTTTTCTTGAAAGCGCTGTTGCAGTAGCATTAATTTTTATTACTGTCGTATTTTAATCTGGCTTTTTTTTCCCATAAAGATGGACCCAACAGCTGGTCCATGTCAGGAAATGTGTGAAGTGTCTCTCTTAATGTGCAAGTCCTTCCATGATTCGATATACATTTTCAGATATATGTGGAAAGAATGGAGGCTGTTTTTTTTTTTCTCAAAGCATTCAGAGGACTGTACGTTGATATACTGACCTGTGGTTATGCACAGTGGCACAGTGATGTTTTTGTGCTGTCGTGAACCCACCAACAATATTATCAGAATTCTGCTTGCATCATTATTGCAGCAATGTTCTCTTAACACATGGTAACAGTAGATGTACTACAGAAACCCTGCTACGATTCACAAAGGGTCTCAGACTTGGTCCACAGAGAACTGTATATCTGATGGTTTTCATTCCAATCCATTCTCATGGCCTAATTGTGCAATTAGTGGTTAATTATATATACTATTTATACCCACAAATTGCTCCAAGATCTCTGAAGTAAAATGTTGTGTATATTAGCTATGAGTGATATAGAATTGCAATGATCAGATGTTATCTTTATTCACTTGAGAAGAAATGTAATACCAAATTGATTGCACTAATTCAATAATTAAGTTGAGTGGTCAGAGTGAACCCTTGCACACATGACCCTCGAGTGGTCTTCAAAATATCTTATTTTCCAAATATATTTTATATGAAATATATTAGAACGTATCGGCAATTTAACGGCATTTAAATGCATTGAAATCCCTGCTTGGGTCATTTCTTTATTAAAAGAGAGAGCGTCACAAGTTACCTACATTAACGTCTAGTCAACTGTTCCATCTAGTGGCTGCTTTTGGAATGACTTGCTTTTCTGATGAGAGATTTGTTTGCTCGGGATGGACGTATTATTACTATTTTTTAAAAAAAAAAAAAAAAGCACAAAATCCTCAGAGTCGGCGTTCAGTGGCAAAATCCCAGAGAAAGTTAAATACGGACTTATTATTATGAATAATTACTAAAATACGTTGGTGTAATTTAATTTTGCTCAAAAGTACTAGGCTTTTACAAATTTTCAGATTTAGAACTTGAGTGTAAAGACAAGGAAACATAATATTATTGACCATTCGTACCAGTATGACTGTTTGAGTGCAGGGAATTCTTCAGTGTTCACGTATCCCATCTTGCTCTAGTTGGTAAGAGAAAAGCTTGAGGTCAGAGCGTAGGACCAGCAATTTCTCCAAAGAGCCACACACTACCCCACACAGGAACATGTATGACTCTGAAAACTTACATGCTGTAACATGCAAAACTCAGACAGGAAACAAATATAGTCTAATATAGCTATATTCAAAACAATTGCAAAGAGATATCATAGAAGTATAAAATAAAATCTACCACTACAAATCAGCCAACATCCCCTTATCCATCCATCCCCTTATCCTGGTCAGGGTTACATGGGTGCCTCATGCAGCAAAGGGGACACGGAAAGGGTACACCATATATGGAATGTTAGTGCAGCTTCAAAATAATGTTCATAAATATTCCAGTCACAAATCAGAAACACATTTGTAAAGGACATGCAAGAGTCTCTGGATCTTTGATCATAGTGACTGGGAGTCGCCAATTCCGATTCCATAATCCAATATATGGCGATACGGCCCTATGAGCCAAAGCTGACATCTGGATCAGGCTAACATGTGGATCCGTTATCTGGACAATGTCAGAAGTCAGTTGTCTGGATCCCATCAGCAGGCTGGTAGTTCTGATCCAGAAGGCCTGAAGGAGAGAGTAGCAGAAGAAAATGTATGTAGACTGTCTAAATGATCTATTGATTGTTTTGATACAGAAGTATAGATAGCAAAGCGCAATACATAATAACCCTGGTAGGCTAAGATAGAGCAGAGCAATGAAAAGATGTAAGGCAGATGATATAAGCAATCAAGGTGACAACATGGCAGGGCAGAGCTAGTAAGGGCTATTATGAGCTATGTTAGAGAGAGACCAAGGATTGCTTAGCATCTGTGGTCTGGGTCCGCCACTTGGAACCTTTTGTTGTTAGACATACAAGTAGCTTGTAATGTTGGTTCTGGCTGACCCCATTTTGTGTACATAATGGAGCTTGGGGGGTGGGGGCGACGTCTGTCTCTGAAGGTTTGGATTCTGTGTCTATGTGCAGAAGGTTGTTGGATCTCACCTGATTCTGGCAGTCACATCGCTGTCGAGCGCTTCAGTGAACCCCATAACACCAAAAACTGCTCTGGTGTGAAAGCTAAGGAATTTCTATGTGGCTGTCAGGGCCAAAGAGGGAAGCAGATCCATGAGCAGGACTGAGGGCCCACAGAGGAAGGTTAGGGTGGTAAATCAAGGCAGACTTTACTGGGGGCTTCCATGAGGCAGGGAGGAAGAAGGCAGGTAGAACCAGGTACAACAAGGGATAAGCACACAAAGAACTAAGGAGCAAACAGGAACAGGCAAGGATGCAATGCAGAACTTTGGGAGACTGGAACGTGGATGCCTGTAAGGCTGATCACAAAAGTAGAAGTAGGTTCAGTGACAGAACAGGAAGTGTTTGGGCTGAGTGAACTAAACAGACCGATCTAAAGAAGCAAATGGCAACAGGTGAGAGACGAGGTAGCTCCTCACAGGTGTAGTGGGGATAAAGGCAGTTCGAAAGCAGCGCATGGGTGACCCCTGGTGGTGTATCAAGGAAGTGGCATGACAGTGCCTGTACTGAAAAGTGGACTTCATTGACTTGAAAAATGAATTATACCTGACATACTGCAAATGAGCTGTAAATAAAATAAATATGCATTTAAATGTGATAAGAATCTGAAAATAAGTGGGAGGATACACAATTTCTTCATTTTTATGAAACAAATGACAGAACCTGATACTTTGAGCCACAGGTGGCTTGAACACCTCATTTTGCCTCTTTGCTGAATAAGTAAAATAACCTACGTATAGGCACCACACCTTGGGGCTAAGAAAAGCTCACATGGTTTGTGCAAGTCTAATCCATGACCCTGAAAAGGTTCTTATATAAAAAACTTTGGAAAACTACATTGATTTTATCTATTGAGTTGTATCATATCCTCTGTATTCCTACGGAAGCCAAGAGAGGACATGCAATAGCATTATTTTTTTAATTGTTTCCCTGAGATAACGGGATAATCTCTCAGGAAATGAATGTTGTCTTTCCAAATTCAAAATTAATGGGAGCTGGAGAAACTCTGAATGCAGAGTCACAGGCCACCAGAGAAACATTTCTGACCCCTAACTGCCTTCTCTGTAAGACAAATATGCTTGGTCTGTTTCATTACATATCCATTAGCCACACATTTTTCTAGTTATTTCTCTCCAGACACAAAGCAATAATCAGATGGAGACGCAGCAAGGACGGAGTAGGTGGCCGAGTCAGTGGTTCAATGTTACGCATGCATAGAAAGAGTGAACATATAACACCACTGCCAAGAATACTGGTTTGTTTTGGTTAGCATTTTTTATTAAAATCATAGGAGCACCAAAATCTTGTCGGCCTCACTCGGGCTTTCACCTGCACAGATGTGAAAAGCATCAAACAGCGTCGTATATGTATGGTACAAAGGAGAACCTGTGAGCATGTATGCTTCAGAGTAAATAGCAAAATGTATGCTTGTAGTGATTATACAAATTGTGTTATAATGAAGTCTGAAGTTCATATGCTAGCATGGACACTGATAAAATTTCACCTCCATTTTCATCAGCATACTGCAAGAACTGAAGGCTTGTTTTCTGGGTATTTGAAATTTGTCTGAATTAATGTGGCATACTGCAAGGAGAGTGTGTTGAGCAGATGGAAAGAGTACTTTGAGGGGCTGATGAATGAAGAGAATGAGAGAGAGAGAAGG
>JAACJT020000031.1:6792407-6811288 GCA_009936485.2 Gymnarchus niloticus | reverse complement strand
GTTTCAGCTGCTTTGGTGTTAATAAAATTAACAACAGGTGCACTAGAGGGGCAACAATGAGACGACCCCTAAAACAGAAATGGTTTTACAGGTGGAGGCCACTGAAATTTTCCCCTCCTCATCTTTTCTGACTGTTTTTTCACTAGTTTTGCATTTGGCTAGGGTCAGTGTCACTATCGGTAGCAGGAGGCGATACCTGGACCCTACAGAGGTTGCACAGGTAGTCCAACTCCTCCAAGATGGCACATCAATATGTGCAATTGCCAGAAGGTTTGCTGTGTTTCCCAACACAGTCTCAAGGGCATGGAGGAGATTCCAGGAGACAGGCAGTTACTCTAGGAGAGCTGAACAGGGCCGTAGAAGGTCCTTAACCCATCAGCAGGACCGGTATCTGCTCCTTTGTGCAAGGAGGAACAGAATGAGCACTGCCAGAGCCCTACAAAATGACCTCCAACAGGCCACTGTTTGGTCAGAGACATTCACACCAATCAGAAACAGACTTCACGAGGGTGGCCTGAGGGCCTGACGTCCTCTAGTGGGCCCTGTGCTCACTGCCCGGCACCGTGGAACTCGATTGGCATTGAAATTTCAGCAAAATGGACTAACCTGCAGCATTATTTTTTCACTTTGATTTTTGGAGTGTCTTTGAATTCAGCCCTCTGTAGGTTGATGATTTTCTTTTCCATCAAATGATGTGGCATCCTTTCATTCCTAACACATTACCCAGTCCATATCAGTATAGACATCCAGCATGATTTTCTTCCCATTGAGAAATTTTTACTCATCATTCTTTTATTGAATTATACAGAAGATTAAACAAGCTAGATTTTTTTCTTTGATGACATATAAATAGATAAGGGGTGTAAATGTGAGGTATAAAGTATGTGCATAGTTATGTAGGGCAAGTTATAAGTACATAACACATTTATTTCCCAGGGTGTACTTATATTATTGAAATGCTGTCCTGGCATGTGTTATGAATGGTGGTGAGGGCATGCAAATCAGGAGGAAAGACTGTAGAGCCTGAATGCAGCAGGTAGAAAATCCCCAGTAGTGCTTCTCAGCACACTGTAGTGGAATCAGCCAGTGGCCGAAGATGCTCCAAGAAACATGCCCATTGGGATGGGCAGAATTGTTCATGATGTTCTCCAATTTTGAAACCATCCTCTTCTCTGCTACCACCTCCAATGTGTCTGGGGTCAGTCCTTTGATAGAGCTGGCTTTCTGGATGAGATTATTCAGTCATTTAGCATCACCTAGACCATAGAGAAGTACACTGGCCAATACGGATTGGTAAAATCCAGCAGTTTGCTACACCCATTCAAAGACCTGAGGCTCCTCAGATAGTACAGTCTGCTCTGGCCTCTCTTGTACAATACCCTGTGTTTCAGCTCAGTCTAATCTGCTGTGGACTTCCAGTAATGGAGGCACCATACTTGCTCCCCTTCCTGGATGTTGACCATTAGCATGCTAGAAATCTGCCACCGACTCCTTTGTCTTGCTGACATTGAGTTGCAGGTGGTTCTCGCTACACCACAAGACAAAGTCCTCCAGTCACCTCTTACAATGCATGGAGTAGCCCTCAGAGAATTTCTGTAGGTGGCATGAGCCGGTGCTCTATTGGAAGTCCATTGTGCAGAAAGTGAATAGGATGGGAGACAGGAGGCTTCTCTGGGGAGCCTCAGTGTTGCTTACCACCAACTGTGACACACAATCTTGGAACCTCACAAACTGCCATTTGTTCATCAGGTAGCCCATGATCCACTACACATCAGGCTGCACTGCCCTGATCTTGTACCTCACTTGGAGAGGCTGTGTGAGATGAAGACACTGGAGAAGTCAGTGAACATGATTCTCACTGTGATGCCGACCATTTCCGTGAGCGAGTAAGCTCTGTGTAGCATGTAGATTAGAACTGCATTCATAACTATGTGTGCCTGGGAAGCAAATAGCAGGGGGTTCAAAGGTCTGAGCTCTTTCATGGCCAGCTTCTCAAAGGTCTTCATGATGTGTAAAGTGATAACAGTGTACAGATAAAGTGTAAAGTCCGTAAGGGTGTCAGAATGCCCCTTTCTCTGTCAGTACGGTGAGTAGCTGTAACTGAGAAGTTCTCTGTAAAATATTGACATTGGGCTATCATTCAATTGTAAGACAAATGACCAATTTATTAATTTAACTCTGGTTAAAAGTGGTTTAATAATTTTTAAGTATTACAGGAAACCAAAGTTAAACTAAATAAGTTGTGTTAGATAAAAATATACTGCTCACAAAAAGCAGCAAACATATGTGTCAAGCAATAAGGCACATCACCCCATTCCTAAAAACATTCTTCAGTTGCTTAATTTATAAACAGCTAGGGCTCATTCTATAACGCGTCCAAGTTGAAACTGTTAAACATATAATGAAAGTATAGGCCTAATAAATTTCTCCACAAGAGAATATGCTCCATAAACAATGCATTGAATAAACTGGACATGTACAGTACATTGCTGTCCTTTCTCATAAGATCTAACCTGTATGGCTAACATGGTGCAAACACGGAAAATACACTAACGACCTGGTGTGTGCATTGATATTTAACAGAGAAAAGTAGACGAACAAACTACGATTTATATACACCTAACCGACCGGTAAAATGATGCTTTTTTGATTTTTCAAAAGATTTTTGGATCCAAGCTTTTTTTTCCCCCGATCAACTAAATTAAGCGTAGTCGTGCATCACCCTCATTATTTAAAACTATTTGTATACCATCTTGTATTACAAATGTATTTGAATTATACGTTGTAATAACTACACATTGTCTTTAACAGAACCTTAACATAGGCTTTGCCTATACGTAAATAAATTGCGTAACTCTTGCGTAAAAATAGGGACATGAAGCATGCTATGAATTATAATATAACAAATTCAGCGTGATTTCAAAGTTAATATAAAAATAATGCTTTTATACAGTATACAGTCCTCGACTCTCAATATCCTTGCTACGTATTGCGTAGACCTGGGAACCAAATTTTGGACAGTCAGATATCAGGGGGGATTGTTTCCGAGACGAACCCTACGGTGAGTCGGTAGACTTTAAAATAGTTTGAAAAAAAAGTGATTTTAAATTTAATGTTTTATTTGGAAACGTGAGTGAATATGAAGTCAAATGTTGGACCCTACAGGAATGATACATATTTAGGCAATACAGTTTAGCTTTATCTTAACAGAAATAGCTAGCATATAATTAGCTCTTTTCTTTGTATACCATTTAACAAAATTCACGTTTTATACTTAAAATATTGGGAATACAATTTGGAAGGCTGGAATATATATGTCCTGCTTTATATATAATCAGTAAACTTAAAGAGAGCCGATACTTGCGTTGCATTATATCATTAAAACCGCATAACTACTCGATTTCTTAAATTTAAATGGTTGATCAGTTGATCAACGTTTCTCTGTAATTGTATCGGCTACTGTGTTTTACAAAAAGCCATAGCTTTGAAACGACTTCAGATCTAAAACCTGCAGTCATTCTCAAAGCACAGTATGAGCGACTGGTTTTATTTGCATCGTTGGGAAACGCTGCATAAAATCCTTTATCTTCTGTAGCGACGGAATGCTGCCTATACGGGCTTCTGTAACGGTACCTTGTAAAAATTAGTTTCTGCCCTCTCATAAGATTATGAGCATAATTTAACATCATATCAGTAAACACACTTAGCCAATAGATAATCTGTTAAAATAAAATAACCTCAGGTCGGTTTGTTCAGAGTTCAAATGTTGGCCTGTGTTTCTTTAGCGTTCTTCATATGTGGTGGGTTTTTATTCAATTCAATTTTATTTATATAGCGCTTTTAACACGGAGCACGGTCGCAAAGCGCTTTATACCATTCAAGGTGTATCACGATACCGCTGAATCACACTATGTGTTTATTTTGTGTATTTACTCGACAGTTTTATAGCCATAGCCACAAAAAGCTTGTGTGTGTTATACAGCATGCCACAAATTCTGGTGAGCTACAGTGAATCTACTATGACTGTGTTAGTGCCAGCCAAATTTTGGTTTTAAGCCTTTTTACGTGAACTTTTTATATTCTTGTCTGCGTGATGAATTTCATATGTAGGCTTGCTACAGTTGACATGTTGTTCTGGTGATAGTGCAGCATGCATTTGATAATTGAGTGCCACAGTTTCTGCTGTGTTCATCTGTCCATCCATGCATTCACACACACAATCATTCACTATGGGTAATGTAGAGATGCTAGTTAGCCCACCATTCCCTCCATTTACAAGAATGAATTGCTTATACGGTAAGCATTACAGTGAGAACTGGCCTTCCCCATTTTAGATGCAGTGTATGCTGGTTAGTGAGTCTGGAGCCAGTGTACCGCTGGCCGATGGGAGAGCGCTAATCTTTGGCCGGGGCCCTGAGTCCAAGGTGTCCGACAAGAAGTGCTCAAAACACCAGGGTGAGTCTGTGACCTGAGGCCTTTTACCACCAAGTTGATGACTGAGTGATTTGTATGCAATTTTGCATAGTAATTCTGTCAATGTTAATACTATCTGGTTGTCTTCTTGTGTAGTTAAGCTGGTGGCCCGTTATGAAGACCAAACAGTCATTGTGACACAGGTATTTGTTTTTCTTTAGTTTATTAAGAATGAATTAAACTTTAATTGATGTTATAAACAGTAGTAAACAAATATGAATCTGAAATTGCTGCATTTTCAAACGATTCAGTCATTAGCCCTGATCTCTTCTGTGTCTGCGCATTACAGCTTGGCCCAAACCCTTCCTTCCTGGATGCTCATGTTTTGGGTAGGGGGAATTCTGGGAACCTGACAGAGGGAGGGACCCTGTACCTTGTGAACCAGTGTTACCCCTTCACTGTGTGCTTCTTGGGCAGCCCCAGGGACAGCTCCTTATGTGTAACTCCGAAGGAAAATGAGAGGAAGAAGAGAAAGGAACCCCAGAGAGAAGGCCTGAAACGCAGTATCCGAGATTTCTTTGTTGCTTCTCCTGAAAAGGTATCCTGAACTGAGGCATAGTAATAAACTCTTAAACCTCCTTTTTAGATACACCTGGATTTAGCCTCTGGGGTGAGACATTGACTTAATTAGTGCCACAATTCCAGGGTTGTGTGTGTGTGTGTGTGGAGTTTGAATTTTCTTCCTGTGTTTGTGTAGGTTTTCGCCTGGAATCCAGAAACATGCAGTTAGGCAAATTGTGTCTCTGAACTACTCAGAGTGTGCGATTGTGTGTGGTAGTGTGTGCCTTGCGATGGACTGGCAGGATGTCTCCTGGCCTCCAGAGAGGACTCCGTTCTGGATATGTGGTGGTGGATATATGTACTGTATGTATGGATCGTTGTTGTGTATTAATTATGGATCAGTGTTTGGAAAAATTTCATTGAGTAACAATCATCTTGTTTCAAAATTCTGATTATGATGTACAGCTAGAATTTTTTCACAGCAGTGTATCTTTGAGTAGGGAAATTTCTTCTGGTAATATTTTAAGTAATATATAGGTAATTGTTTAGTATAACAATTGAAATGATGCTAGTTTTCCTCTAACTTTCTAAAATCTTTTAGAATGCTAAGAGACCCCCTAGCCAAGACGATGGTGGCTGTGCTAAGCGTTCCCGGAAGAACGAGCCACCGGGCGGGGAGGAGGAGAGGGAGGCAGAAAGCCTTGTGAGGGAGAAGCTCAAGAGGCTGCAGGAAATGGCAGAAAGAGCGAGTGCCCATGAAGAGACCTTGGGAACAGCGGCGTCACCCTCACCCTGCCCCAGTGACCGATGGGAACAGATAGGGAACCTCATGCTTTTCACTGCAATGGGGGTTACTGCCAGGAAGAAGGTGAGAGCCGGACTGTAATTCAGGCACTTGAGTGATTCACTCCTCATGGATCTTTAATTTTCATGCAGTTCTTTGATTGTTCTCTTATCTTTCATTATGTAGAGTGAAGAGAGTGCATAGCTGTGTGAGGGTTGTATGGAGTCTGTTAGGGAGCCAGATGTTAGGACAGAAACACACACCTAAGTTTTGTTAGCTAGGAATATTAACTGTGCTATCAGAGCATACTTAGCTGGGAAACAATATTCCTGGTTCCTTTGTAGGCATTTCGTAGTAAAGAGAACTCCAGGTGGTATCCAGGTTCAACAGTTTCCTCTTGCAGTCCAAAAACGTTGTTGAAGTGAATGGGTGTCTCCAGCTTGTCCTTTTTGTGTGTGTGTGTGTGTGTGTATGTATGTATGTATGTGCCTGCTCGTCTCTGTGTCTTTCCCTTTTCATGTGACCTGTTGTTGACATAGACTTCAGGGTCACCGGAGCTTTGTACTCAGTGGGATGGATTTAACCATTTGTTATTACAGCTGATTAATTGACTGGCATTCAGTTTAGCACTGTAAATCTATTTTTGTGGGCTTTTAGCTGCTGTGTAAAAGTTAGAAAGTTCCCATTTTGTAGAGGCCTGTCAACTGGTGTCAAACTGCAGCAAGCAGATATCATGACACCTCTGAATCACCAGCTGTGTCACTGGCAGCATTCGGATGAATGTGTTAATGGCAGTACTGGTGAGAGTCATCATCATTGTCATTATTAACATTTCTGTTCTGTCCAGATTGCTGGCTTCGATATGGATGGCTGCATCATCATCACCAAGTCAGGCAAAGTGTTTCCAACGAGTCCGGATGACTGGAGGTCAGTCTACCTGCTGGTCTTGCTGTCACTTTCCTTTTGACCCCTTTAATTGTCAGCAGTTTGTATTGCTTCTCATTTTTCCCACCTGCAGGATTCTGTACCCTGAAATTCAGCCCAAATTGGCTAATCTAATAAAGGAGGGCTTTAAGGTTAGTAACGCTTTGATCTATTCACTTTACCTCATCAGTCTTCTGCTCTAATCTCTAGCTGTCAAACATTCCTCAGGACCCCACAATAGTCTTCCATTAGTCCGAGAATTTAGAGGGACGTTGTTTCCAAAAGTATGATCAAAATCCGCATTATTGTTACTCTTCACTAGGTGGTGTTTTTCACCAATCAGCTGGGCATTGCTCGGGGTAAGCAGAGGCCTGAGGTGTTCAAGTCCAAAGTAGAGGACGTGCTGAAGACACTTCAGTTGCCAATTCAGGTTAGATGCAAACTTTGTGTGATGTTATGTAGATAGACTCGTGTCCCACAAGAATGACTTGTTACTTAAGTGGCATGACATTAAAGTTGACATACAATTTAAACTTGATATATGCATTGATTTTATTCCATTCATTTGACTTCTCTTGGGGTGTCTCTCCTCGGTTGTTGACATTCCAGGTGTTTGTAGCGACTGGCCCTGGGATCTATAGGAAGCCAGCAGTTGGAATGTGGGACTACCTTTGTCAAAAGGTAGGGGGCTCTTATGAGTGACTGGGTTTTGAATTAGAGTCTGTCTGGCTGGGCTTTAGAATAAGAAGCTGCTTGCATCTCTGGTCTGAGAAATTAAACTTTCATCACCCTCTTCCTCTGTGCCAGGCAAATGATGGTGTAGCTGTTGAGAAAGCCCAGAGCTTATATGTTGGAGGTAAGGCAGCCTGCTCTTAGTCTGACCTGTAGTTTTTTTTTCCCTTTTTAATTTTTTACCCTCATATTATCAGTTTTATCATCATTATGTAGCAGAAAAAAAAGGCAGATGTGAGCTGGACATTGGCTGATGGGAGTCTGCCATGTGACTCCTGTCCTCACAAACCAGCCAGACGCTGTTGAATTAATAAATACACGATAGAAATGGACTGCTAATGCCCTGATGCTTGTCTATGCCTGCTCCAGATGCAGCTGGTCGACCGGTCAACTGGGCACCAGGCAAAAAAAAGAAGGATTTCTCCTGTAGCGACAGACTGGTAAGAGATGGTGACAATAGAACAGGAACTGCTCACTTACAGTAAACACCAGCTATCAGTTTTACTCTTGACCACATCTGTGTCTGGTCACTCAGCATGCGCCGTGTTAAATCCAGCAGATTGCTAAACGAATACCATGCTGTCTGCTTTTGTCAGTTTGCACTGAACATCGGCCTGCAGTTTCACACTCCAGAGGAGTTCTTCCTTGGCTGGAATCCTGCCCCCTACAGCTTGCCTGCTTTTGACCCAGTAAGTTGCAGCAGCCCAGGCAGAACTATAACGAATGCGACGGCTTCGACGCCATTTGTTTGCATGAACTGAGCGGGCCGTGCTTCTCATTACTCCGCTCAGAGAACGTGCGACCCAAGTGGCCGCCTGTACGACCCACCAGATGCTGCACTCACCTCCACCTGGCAAGAAGTGGTTGTTGCTGTTGGTTTCCCTGCAGGTCAGTTTTGATTTTGTCTTTGTGTCCGTTTGATTGATGGCTGTGACGTTGAGGTCATCCTGTCCTCCATTAACTTCCTGTTTTATCCCCCTAGCTGGGAAGTCCACTTTCTTCCAAAAGCACATTGTTCCCAAGGGCTACATGTATGTGAACAGGGTGAGTGAGCTGTGGCTGTGATTTTAAAGCAGTGGGGACCTACTGAAATTTGACAAATTTTTCTTACATTTCTGTACTCTTGTTAAAAGGTTTAAGCTAAGTTTTGATGTGATTCCAGTCAGATTAAGCAACAGATATCATATCTGATCAGTTAGTGACTGCAGCAAAAAGTGGGAAATTTGCCTTGACAAACTGACTTTAAACTTGGCATTTGATGGAACTGAATAGCACCAAGAAAGAATGATTTAGTTTTAGGGCATCTGCTGAAACACTAACCTTCAGGAAATCATTTTCTCTTTGTCAATATTTTTAAATGATTGTCTTAGGCTGTTTCTATGACATCATAATGATAGACTTAGCTGTTGTGTTGAGTTGAGCACAGCAGATGTGTTTAAAGCTCCTGTGTTCTAATTTACATTCTTGGTTCAATTTATTAAAGAGATGTCTGTGATATGGGAATGGTTTGTCTTTGACCATACATTCTCTTGCATGGTTTATAGTTGTAATACAGTTGCCAGTATGCAATAATGAAATCCAATATTAGTTAAAATTTTGTCTTGTATAATACTAAGGGTACGTTTAAATTAGCCTTATCGTAGTCCATTATAAATAATGTAGGTGTTGTTATAATGGGATATAAAATGATGTATCATGCAGTATTAATGCACTTATTTACCTGACACAGCTTTATTTAGCTTGATTTTTGCCATTTTGGTTTTGTATCTTCTAAGCCTTAAAATAATGCTCACCAGGCACTGCAGAATGGGTTGTCATCAGGGCACTAAAATCCTGCTTATTCACAATATCCACATTTGTCAAGTCTGAGCATTTTGAGTTCAGTAGTTTACTTTGAGGATGTGCATCATCCATTCACCTTTCATAACTTATCCAGTACAGGCTCATGGTGTCATCATATATGGATCGAAAGTAATTAATGAAGGACCCCCCCCCCATTTCAGGACACGCTGGGGTCTTGGCAGAACTGTGTCTCAGCCTGCGAGCGTGCTCTGAAGGAGGGCCACAGTGTTGCTGTGGACAACACCAACCCCGACCCTGAATCTCGCAAACGGTACCCCCAAGACTAACACGAGCGTGTGGGTCTTTATCCGATTAATTTTTCTCTCTGCAGCCTCCAGCATTCACCCCCTCTTTATTGCTTCTGTCCCTCTTGTCACCTTCAGATATGTGGATATTTGTCAGAAGATGGGAGTGGCCTGTCGCTGCTTCCTTTTTACAGCGACATTGGAACAGGCCAAGCACAATAACCGGGTGAGTACCCCCACTGAGCGCTGCCCTGCCGTTGCTCACTGCTGTCCTCTGTTAACGCATCTGACCCTTCTCACGTCTCTTTGTTCTGAGCAGTTCCGTGAAATGGTGCCATCTGAACACAAACATGCCCATGTGAACGACATGGTCTTTCACAGCTACAAGTGAGTCGAAGCTTTCGCCAAAAGTAACGTTCATTGGCGGATAGTTATTGGATATCTTGGACGTCTGAATTGGTGATGTTCTAATGTCATTATACTTCAAAAGTTTTTCAGGATAGTTAGCCTTTGACACATATGTATACTTTATATCTGAGCAGTAATCCAGGTTTTTAATTGTTTCCTCTGGTTTATCACAAGCGCTCATCAAAGGGTTTGTCTTTTCTTTTCACAGGAACAAATTTGTTGCGCCAAGTCTTTCTGAGGGATTTTCTGAGATCCTGCAAATACACTTTGTCCCTAGCTTCCTGGACAGGAAATCAGAGGTTCTTTATAGGCAATTTTCTGAAGGGTAATTGGTGAATATATTTAATGCCTCATCCATTGTACATGTCCAGTTGAAAGAGTGACTCCTGGTGATGAGGACTACAAATATTTGTGAAATCTCTTCCAGCTAATCAGTCTTTTATTGTTTAGATTGAGACTCTTAGTCAGGTCAGCTTTCTCTTCCCTTTTAGCAAACTAATGATAGAGAAGAAATGATTTACATAAACTTTGATTAAAATATCAGGGAAAACAAGTGCTTTATAATCCTAATCTGAAGTAGGAGTAGATTGTGTCTGTCAATATTCTAGAAGCTATTTTGAGGAACTTCTTTCCTATTTATTTTTTGTTGTAAAAAGTTCATAAAGTAATAAAAAGCTTCTCAGCAATATAAAATGTTCTACGATTGTATTATTATAGTCACAGTTGAATGGGAATGCCCTTTAGATTAAATTGAGGCATTTTAATAAGGTAATGTATTTAAGCATATTCTGTGGTTTTAAAATAATGTTAACACTTTGTTGTATAGTCCTCTGTCCTATGGCAACAATTTTGATGAAATAGGAAGAGAGAGAAGGAAGGAAGTCTGAGCTGCCACCACTAGGCATGGGATGGTCTCTGAAGGATCTTCCACATTTTTTGCTTCATCCTACGTGGTTCTATTTTACTGCTGATCATTACTGATTGTTAGCTGTCTTGGAGCAGCACGTATAGAGTGATTTTTATGATTTACACTAGGTAACCTATATTGCTTAAAAAGGATCTTGCGCCTCAATCTCGTATTTCATTGATAGACGGACCTTTGTGACAGGTACAGAATTTATGAAGGAACATAATCAGTGTTTAAAAATCCTATTAATAGAAAAGCTCAAAAAATGTAACCATAATAATATGTATGTAGAGTAGGTATTACTTTCAGTCTGACCTATATCCTGGACTCCAAACAATAACTGATAGTCACAAATTTTAAAACAGTGTTTCAAAGACCAGATTTTCCGGAGTTAGACAGTTCAGTTAGTCATTTTCATGCCAGGTTTTGGAGACAATTTTACCTGTATTGCTATTGGAGCGTGTGAGTTACTATATCATGCAAATGGCCTCATGTACAGTTCATGGCGTAAAGAATGCTGTATGGATTTGTAGGCTGTCTGGGTGCTTTTGGCACAACTGTTCAAGCTAAAACTCAATGGGTGAAACAAGTTGATTTTTCATTTCTTGCCCATTTTATTAGCTTTAGAAAAAAAATACAATAACATACATATTGGCAGCTATTATATAGACTTTTTTGTTTTTATTTGCATTCAAGTCTAGCTAAATCACAACTAGATAGTGATATACATAACATTCTTGGCTGGAGAAATCAGTTTATAGACAACGCTGTCTTACCTGAGTAACTTCTTTGCCTCTGGTAAGTAAAAACAAAGTCTATGGGAACCGCTCCCATTGAGAACTGCATGGTAAATCAACTCAAATATATATTTGTAGTTGCAGGATATAATATGATTAACATATTGCCATTGACCCATTTTTCCGTGACTCCAGTGAAACCCCAAGTAGAACAGAAGTACTTGTATGCTAACGTTTTAAAATTGCATAAACTACAGGAGTGTTCAGCATCATACCATGGATGAAAAATAAAACCACATTTCTCAACTTTAGTGGTTTTGTCATTTTTGGTGGTTTAACCATTTTTACAGTACTTCGTATGATTGAAGTTACACACTGTTGGTTTGGTTTTTTTTATTTTTTTAATAAGGCTTATAGTTGTTCTCTTGAACAAGCATCTTTTACTATTCTGTGGAATTAGTCCCAACAAATGAATACCTCTGACCTGAATATTAGAAATGATAACTCAGAGATGGGGAAATCCATAAACGGTTAAAAGTTCAGTACACGGTCTGAGTTCCTTCATTGTCTGCCATCATGAAATCCAAGTAGTGCGATCTGATGAAGGATCAGCCTGAGTAGAGGATACGAGACTATGAGGCCATGGAAACTTCTGTTGTGCTGCTGTTGGACGTCTCACTGCCGTCTTCTACTTTTTTGCCAAACAGTTGCAAGATGCAGTTACGAAACTAAGAAGGAGGGCAAAGAGTAAGTTAAACAAAGACAAATTATTCACTTTTGCCTAAGAAATAACCACTGCTTAATTATCCAGTTCTTTTTTTTCCCTACACATGCAATTTGAACATCAATGGATATTTGAATTTAGGCACTTAATTCCAGCTACACTCTGAGGAACTGAGCAAAACAAGTGTGACTTTTAATCTGCGACATTCGATGTAATCTTCGCACTGACCTGTCGGTTCATGAAAACATAAATGATTGGATTGTAGATGGTGGCGCTCTTGGCGAAGTATGCGGGTATCGACGCGGCCAGTGGGTGCCAGGCGTAGCCCGGGTTACATGCGGAGAATGTAGCGAAGGAAGCGTAAGGTCCCCAGCAAAGGACAAACGCCACGATCATGACGATCACCATTCTGGTGACTTCCTTCTCTGCTTTCTGCGTCGACTCCGAGTCCTTCTGCTGCTGTGCCACCTATGGTGCATCAAGGTAGAGTCTTTTTGTCAGCAGCACAGAAAACTGGTCAGGATGTTAGCAGGTGGAAGGAAGAAATTGTCAATGGGACAAAGAAAAGACTTGCTTAACAGAGCATTGTAGTTTCAGCCATGAATACCACACAACTGTGTCCATCTTGTGTTGCCCCTTTAGCTAATTTAATAATTTGGCTAATGCTAACTTTGCTAACATCAGTAATAGAGTAAAAAAAAAAAAAAAAAAACACCAGTCTGAGAAAACTTGGAGATTAAACATTTCAGTTTTAGTATTTCCAGATGTTATTCAGTATTAACATTTTCAAGATAAATGTTGTGATTTTGTTTTGTGCTGGGAAATTTGCCTCTTCTCAATGTCAGTTCTGCTTACATTGTGGATGGCCGACCATACGAAGATGTAGCACACGATGATAATGGACAGTGGCAAGATGCAGCACGTGAGCATCAGTGTAATCATGTAGGACTTGACTCCAGGGTCGTCGCTGCCACTGAAAACATCTGGCCCACAGGAAGTCTTCAGTCCATGAGGCCAGTACCTGATTAAAATGGAATAGGTGGTGGTTACTTTGATGTATCATTTAAAGGAACAGGTAATGGCAATAACGAAACAGACAATTGTTTTCACCAGCTTTTGATTTAAAGGTAAAAATTCTTAGATATCTCTAAAGTACCCAGCTTTTAATATTACAGATTAAAATGGCAAAGTTCCACCATGACACTTTTTTGCGTGATAAAAGTAATCAAAAAAGTCAGCAGTTATTTGATTTTGTATAATGACATCTTTTTAAACTGGTTCTGTCTCAATCATACCTGCTCCAGCCAAAGATGGGAGGGGAACACCAAATTGTGGCCCAGATCCACGCAAAGATAATTCCAGCCATTGCCCACCTCCCATCGAAGCGGACATTTCCAAAAGGCTTACACACCACCACCCATCTCTCCCAGGAAATTACTGTTAGGGACCACAGACCTGCAATACCTGTGAAGAGACAAGTTGTGACATGTAGACATCTAGACAGATGTGTAGAAGTTAATCAGACGTAGAAAAGCTTTTAAGTAAAGGTCAGTAAACCAATTTGCCACCATAAGCAACCATTGGAAGTGCTAGTTTACGATTAAATAAGGACCTGTTTATTTTCTTGACTGATTTCTCTTACAAGACAACCCCGTGTATAGCACTTAACAGTCTATTTGGATGATTAGTAAGTTCAACATAGATGTATTTCTTCGTTTGGTGTGAAATGCTCCATATACTGTTTTGGCTGCCTGTATAACACATACAAAATAGCTAAGAAGGACTCAATAAGGTTTCCAAATCGTTGTTCTGCTAAAGCGTTTGTTGACACCGTTTGGATGGAGAGACACCACTGCATACACTGAGTGTAATTAGACAAGTGTACACTATGCAAGGTACACATAAAACATCTTACACTAGTGAGACTTGGTATTGCGGTATATTAATTAGTCAAGTTTCATAGGCTGCTGGGAAACATGCATCCCTCAGAAACAGAAAGGATTTTTTCTCAATTCTATACACCACAAAGTCCATTGGTGACTTTTGCACATCATGCTGGAAATTCTTCTCCTATTTTGCCTGTATAAAGGATGCTTATAACATTTTGGAAACAAGTTTTCTTTTATGTTTAGCTAAAGATTTTGCGACATTATTTTGAGAATGAGTGTCTTCCCCTGCCTTGTCATTATGAGTGAATTCTTTCCTCTTCAGCTTTGAAATCCGTTCCTAGACTTGCATTAGCATACCTAAAATTGCATCCACTTGAAGTCATTTAGAATGAAATTATCTTGCCTGTTCCTTGAGACTCTGCCTCTTGACAAAGTACATACAGTATAGCAAAGCAAGACAATTGTTGCGATGAGAGATGCTTGTATCCAGAATATATTTTAGCCAAACAATTTGGCAGACATGATGACCCCATATTCCCTCTTTTCAATTTTTGTGTTATGTGTGTTCACCATTGTGTGATAAATGCAAAAGAATATTTCAGGACACCTATGGCAGCTGTAGAAGAAAGTGACCTTGATCGGGTCCTCGCAGTCACAGAAGAAGCTACTCACCACAGATCGAAACAACGTAACCTTCGAATATACACATGGGGTGCCCCAGGATGAAGTAGCCGAAGATCTGGTTAATGACGCTTACTGAGCTGGCCAGGACTGTCTCGCCTAGGTCGGCCACGGCCAGGTTCACCAAGATCCAGTTGAGTGGGTGCCGCAGTTTCTTGAACTTGGCTGTAGCCACCAACACCAGAGAATTGGTGAAGATAGAGGCCATGACCACAAAGAGCATCCAAACGGTGCAGACGTTGTACACCCATCGAGGAGCAATGTGGTAATTGGGCCCCTCAAAGGGATCTGTGTGGGACATTTTTTGAGGAAGCAAGTTAAGAAAATACCCAGGTTATTACTCAGGTGTCATTAACCAAAATGTTTGCATTTTACAGGCACGTGCAGTGACTCAGTGGGTATTACAGTCACCATATACCTCCTAGGATGTGTGCTTGATTAAATCCCCAGCTCTGTGAACCTGGAGTTTCCCATATGTTGTGACTTTAATAATACGGACCTTAGTGTGACATAATATGTCAAAATTACAGTAATATAACAGTAATAGATATAATATATAATGTGTGTATAACAAATGCACATTGAAACTGTTTTTCCATGAAATCTTATAATATCCATCTTTTTCCATCTTATAATATCCTTTATAATATATATTTACATAATAGTATTACCTGTCAAAATATTTTTTTTAAATATTAGAATTTTCTGAAGATCGTATTTGTGATAAGGGGAATAGCAACTCTTTCTAACATAAGCCACATGTATTTGTATCGGATTGCGTTATGTAGCATACTTCAGGAATACATCCCATTCCATCCTCATGGCTGTGCATTTCCATCTCACCTTTTGTGTTGTTGCTGTTGGTGTAGACAAAGACCACCTCCCTTGTGGTCTCTTCCTCGTGGTGTCGCCTAGCTGAAAACACCGCCCCATTTGCCATGACCAAAGACCTGAATTGGATGGTGCTCTTCTCTTTCTCTTCAGCGGCGTTCTTTTCGATCACAGGCGTCCTCGTTTTTCTCCTGTACTCTCTGTCTTTAGTTTCCCATTATCTCCTCCATGGATTGCCAGGTGGACAGCTTTCCAGCAAAGCCTGTTCTTATACTGCACTGGGGAGTGTTGGCCGGATTAACACCAACACCTATGTCATTAGTCTGTTAGGAAGCGTCTGCTAAGAGATAGCACGTAATGCAGGATGTGCTCTGCTTTACTTTGGCTTATCCCCTTAAAAACTTTTAATTAATCTTCCACTAATTAAAGCTAAATGGCCAGCGAGGAGAATCATTGGGGAAGACATTTGCCTAATCCTCTTATAGGGCTTTAATTGTCCCGTTTTTGGGTCATTCCAGTCTTTCTCAATTCAGGTCTCTAGGAGTAGACTGTTGTGGATAATTCTCTAGACATAAATGATCCACTGTGATGGCATGTGATGGTACTCAGGTCATAACCCACTTGGAAATCAACTTTGGAGCTGATTAACATAGAAGACAACTTGGGGGAGATATGTTTGTGTCATGATGGTGCTTACATTTAACATACCTGTCATTTTCGCTGTGACGTTTATGCAGGAATACTGTGCTCATCTATCCATCTATGCTCTGTGTACACTTATTTAGTACAGGCCATGCCAATACTGGACACAAACATATTTCAGCCCACTCTGTGCACATTAGATTTCATGACTCCAAACTGGGCTCAAAAAAGGTGTGATGAGTCCATGGATTTCTGCAGCTAATTTTGTATATGGATTGTCCTGGAACAACGTATTTCCCATTCTTTTCTACTGGTGGGTTAAATTTAATGATCCATTTAGGCAATCACTGCTGTGGAAGGACAGCTGTCGCAATCTTACAGTGATCTGATTAATTCATCCAATTAAGTCATTTACAGCACAGATAGAAGCATCCAGCTTTCTTTGATCGATTTTTCTGCAATTGGACCTTGTAACCCAGATAGTGGTTTTGTGAACATATTTTAAATGTGCGTAGTATCTGAAAAACATTTAATGTGTCTTTTATATATGCAAATACTATTAAAAGTCGTATGTGTGGTAAGATATCTCATGAGAACCTATAATCATACAAAACATTAAAAAATTTTTTAAGACAAACTAGGCAAACATTCTGTATTGGTACAAAATGCACAGATGCAATCTTGAAATTTTAAATGTATACTCTGCATTCATTGCATTCAGTAATCAATAATTATATATTAGATTATGTGTAATACCCACTTCCATAAATGTAGAATTCAAAGTTGATCATCTAATTTAACAATCTGTAATTAGTAATAGTATAAATATGTATTGTTGACAACACATTTTTGATGCATTGTGAAGCATATAGAATGCTGTAACTGAACTAGGCGTTATATTTACTAAATTAGTTAATTTTAATCATATATTTTTAAATTTAAGCCACGTTAGCTGTAAGTGAATGAATATGTAAGTATTTTAACTTGTTCTTTGGACCCAATTACATATGTGAATGCATGTAATATTCCAAATATACAGAAAAATACCCCTTGTCCTTATGTGTAACGGTGCTGAGGTCTTTGCTGTGGGCTGTCATTTCTTTCCACTCTACTCCATAATGCTGTAAATGAAAGTGACGTTTTTTTGGCAGTGGTTCTCGGCGGGACCACGTTCACATAAGCAGCGGCTACAGCAATCTGTAACTGACGTTGCTAACAATCCTTTCAAAACCTTGACCTCATGTAGCTTTTTGTCTAACTTGGATCAAAAATGTACCAAATTGTGTAGATATCAAAGTGTCTAATACATTTAAGGATATTTTCAGTAACACTTTTACAGTTTAATCAGTTTCGTTGACAATATGCATTTATCCCGTTGTAGTTTGATTTTTAATGTCTGATTTTCTTTTTTTGTGATGTGTATGATAAACAGTCAGATACCGGAACGACATTTTGAACGGTTATAAACTTGACAGTAAGTACGGGGTTTAATGCCTGCGCTATACCTCAATACAAACGCGTATGCCGAGGAATTGCATTGCGAGCGACGCAGACGCCGTTGATCGGATGAACAGTCAATGCTGCATTGAAACAATCTGCGTATTGCAAACTTAATATTACAACACAGAGTAATAATTATGTTGTTTGTGAAGATGTGACATTTGAATCGTACAGAACAATGGCTTTATTCCTGCGGTTTACGTTATTGTAAATGTAAACGTATTTGCAAATCAATTTCATTACAAATATAGCCTATTAGACTATTAATTTCTTTTAATTTTTATAAATGAAAAGAGAAGTTTGACGTCTTTTCGGTAGAAATTGTGGTACTGGTTCAAAGAATAGTTTTCTGCTTATAAGTAGTTGTTATATTACCCGTATTTATTTAAATAGAAATCAATTCATGGAACCAATAGTCCAGCTAAACCCAAGACCTGTTTAGACAAAAAGCAATATTTTCAAATGTGAGGTGCAACATATGTATACTTTCTCATAATATGTTTAGTTATATTAAGTTATATTAAAGATATCTGCTGGGATTTATACTCAAACCTAATTTGACTATTTTTTGCAGGTTTAAGCAAGGTGTTAGTCTAATGATTAATTTAATATATCCATTAAATGGAATAGATTTTACTGCTTTGAAATGATAGGTAACGCATTTTTATAGTAATTTGTTGCATGTAGATATAAATGGTGTGTGTATTCCAATAAATTAATGGTACGTTGGCTGATCTTTGACATTAATGCCTCAATGCGATGTCAGAGGTCTGCTAATTCCTGACAGAAAGCTAGTTGATTTTGGCAAAGCACCAGTACCGAGAATGGTTGTCAAGGCTTTGCCCTACTTCTGTGCTGCCTGTGGTTCATCCCAGGACTCTGTACTGGCCAGCAATGTTCAGACCTTATGCACTGCAGGCATGGTTCACAGAGCTTGTATTTTCCTGTAGTCTGCTGAGGATCCTTGAGGACTGCCACTAATTTTTCAATTCAATTTTATTTATATAGCGCTTTTAACATGGAGCGCGGTCACAAAGCGCTTTACATAGTCCCGGGCCCAC
>JAACJT020000031.1:6778794-6792307 GCA_009936485.2 Gymnarchus niloticus | reverse complement strand
AGGTGAGGCTGGCCTTAGTTCATATCAGGTTCCACAGTACAAGGTGAGGCTGGTCTTAGTTCATACCAGGTTCCACATTACAAGGTGAGGCTGGTCTTAGTTCATACCAGGTTCCACAGTACAAGGTGAAGCTGGCTTTAGTTCATATCAGGTTCCACAGTACAAGGTGAGGCTGGTCTTAGTTCATACCAGGTTCCACAGTACAAGGTGAGGCTGGCCTTAGTTCATATCAGGTTCCACATTACAAGGTGAGGCTGGTCTTAGTTCATATCAGGTTCCACAGTACAAGGTGAGGCTGGTCTTAGTTCATACCAGGTTCCACAGTACAAGGTGAGGCTGGCCTTAGTTCATATCAGGTTCCACATTACAAGGTGAGGCTGGTCTTAGTTCATATCAGGTTCCACAGTACAAGGTGAGGCTGGTCTTAGTTCATACCAGGTTCCACAGTACAAGGTGAGGCTGGTCTTAGTTCATACCAGGTTCCACAGTACAAGGTGAAGCTGGCCTTAGTTCATATCAGGTTCCACAGTACAAGGTGAGGCTGGCCTTAGCTCTAATTGCGTTTGACTTCATGTCAGGTTTCACTGTGGTACAGCAATGTGAGGCTTTGTTAGGTGAATGATATGACTTTTTCTTGTTTCATTGCTAACTTGCTAGCTTAGAGAAATGGTAAACAATGTTCTAGCCTCCCCTCTAAATTGGCACCTAGAATTTCAGGCATAAATAAAGACCTCTAAAAGGTTTTAAAGTAAACCCTTCAGGACTAAGGCTGCTAGATGAACTTAATTTCTCTGGCATACACTTTTATATAATAGACCTAATAATAGTTGTATAATAGTGTGTAAATATGTATACCATTAAATGATATACCACTGAAAGAATAAGCCCTTTTATTGCCATAACAATCCTAGAAAAAGAGGATGAGGAGCAGCGATTGTAGTCATCCGTTCCTCATCTTGGCAGGTGTTGACGGAGCTAGCGTGTTTCCAGTCCCTGCGCAGACTGCTGTGTGGGATAGTGGTGCCCCAGTGCAGTCCACAGGGCGGCGTGTTACAGCCCTGCCGCTCCGTCTGCATCAGCACACAGCAACAATGCAGCCAGGCACTGGATCTGTTCGCTCTTAGCTGGCCCTCGAACTGTCTGCTTTTCCCAGATGCCCAGGGCCTAGTGGAATGTGCCCTACCCTAAGCTGCTCTTTGGTACCCTAATGCAGTGTCATTGAACTCAGTGATCATCATCAGAAACACTTTGTAATAAATATTTAAGAAATACCATCTACCATGTTTTTCAGAGTTATATACCTACCAAAGTTAACCAGTGTTAACCACTAAAGTGACATTTTTTGCTATTACAGTATGTTGTATTAAAGAAACTGTACTCCACCTGATAGAATTTAGTGTACAATTTCCACAATTATTGCATTAAAGTACAGTATACAAGTAACTTTTGCCATAGATTTTGTCAAGTAATGAGACATGAAATAAGCTGTTAGAGTTGCATAAGTTGTTCAACCTCTGCTTAACTGAGTAAACTCCATAACAGCCTTTCTGCATTATTGTCAAGGACAATGTAAAGTGCTTTATGACAATGCTCCTTATTAAAGGCACTATATAAATAAAATTGAATTTTTGCATTATTGGCTCCCTTGAATTAAAGACCCTTTAATTTATCACCTTCGGAAAAAGGTGATATGCAGTGTTTGATACCATGATTATCATCAGCAGGACAATGACTGTGTTACTGTATTGTTATGAACTGCGCTCATCCTTCATAGCTCTGGGTCACAGAAGCCAGGATAATGAAAAACAGTCTGAGAAGAACTGAAGGTACAGAAGAAGCTCATGGGAGAGACAAATGTGGTACAGCACCACAGACAACAAACTATTTAAAGTTCAAACACACATCGATGTTAATGGGCAAAATGAAATGTGTTTGATGAAAATGGAGCAAGAAGATTGCATCTTTAATTTTGCCAGTGAGAAAATTTGACACAAATCAAGTTGCATCACGTGAAATCAGGATACAGCACATGCCTCGATCAGCTGAAATTGGCCAAAATGAATAAAATGTTATGAAATCATCGCTAGAGATATAAACTGCAGATATATATTAATATTCTGCTCATCCATCCTTACACAACTACTGGAGCAAGGCCTTTAATACTATATTGACATAGTCACACCAAAAGATTTTACAGCAATTTTCTGTATCTCTTCCCTATCCTCTTTCTTCGAGTCATAACGACACCATAGTCTTCCGTCACATTGCTAGCCTGACGATTGATTCTGACCAACTGGAAATCCCCACTTTCTCTAAATGAATAACTGATTTTTTTTCTTAAATTAAAAATCAGGCTCACTTTAAAGGGCTCACCCAGTGGATTTGAGGAGGTGTGGCACCCCTTCTTCAAGCAAGTTAAAGAGATTTGACTTACACGTGACCCTGACAGACAGCCTTATGGGAGTAGACTATGGTGTTAAACGGACTGGATTTTTACATACCAGTTTGGAAACTATATGATTTTTAATGTTTCTCTATCGTAATAGTGACTGACCAGGGTCTGGTTTTGTTGTTTCAGTTATGATGTGAATTTTCTGTTGGTTTGGATTGTTTTATTCATAATTTTATTCTTGTTTTTCCACGAGCAATTTGACGATTGTCTTGTTACTTGAATCCTTGTCTTTAAGAAAGGTTAAGATTAATTTAAAAATTTAATTTAAAAAATCAATTATATTATGCATGAAAAGAGATCTTGTAACCTGATTTCAAAGTTAGTGCTTGTTATAGTGCTTGTTTAAGTGCTTTGTTATTCATTAAAAAAATTTACCTTGAAGTGCAAATTTTATAACTTTAATGTGTGGGCGATGGCAAAAATTCTCCAGTCTAAAAATAGACAACATATAAAATTAATAAATCTAGATGCAATTCAACATTATTCATGTTCAATAAAATTTGCTAAGGTATAAACAGTCTGTGTATGGCTGTTCTCATAAAATGTTTTTACAAGGCACGATTTAAATTTTAATTAAAACTTTCTGATTTTTAATTTTTCAAAGTATTTTATTGCTTTGCCTGTGGGACTACTCAGTCATTGCACATGAGCCTAAAGAGGTATGTACTGTAAGGAGAAAAGCTACCAATAGGAAGGGGGACTTTGCATGACACAGAGATACTACAGGACGAAACAGAGTAAACCCAGCTATACAAGTGAATTCAGATTGTAATCAAATCAATAGTGTCGATCTCAGCAGGCTTGCAGATACTTATGTCTGGGCACTATGGGGGAATAATGACTTTAAGCGTGTGGTCAAGGGCCACCGCCGTGAGGCCCCAGACGCGGTGCTTTCCATTGCGGAACACAGGGAGGGTGTAGCTGTAGTGCTCGCCTGCGCGGAAGTGAGTGTAGCCACGATTCTCCTGGCTACACAGGTGGGAAATGGTAATGGTGAAGATCTCCTCAACCTAGAGGGGGCGCAGCATAGACAGGTAGGGGTTACACAAGAAGGTGAAAGAAGCCAAACTGCTCAATGAAACATTAAAAAAATTTGACAAAACAGTTTCCATCACATACAAACACTGTCAAATTAATCTAGAAATCATTACCTCAGCAGGATTCGGATGGAAGGATAGCGCCTCCAGGGGACCCAAATTAGCTATTACAGGGGCAATAATCATTCCTGACTGAAAAACACACAGGCCAAAGCAGATTTTCAACCTGAGCGACACCCAGTGCATTTATCCCTTTAATGGGTCAAAGGTCAAGTCAATACTGGGATAGAATGAGAGTAATGTGTACCAAAACACTTCACGGTAAACAGAAGTGGATCTTTGCCTATTAGACAAGGTAATGGAGAGGTAGTCCTATGACACAAGAGGTTTAATGGCAGGCTCAAAAGTTCAAATGGGAAAAATATAAACTCTGTGATTAGCTGTCTGAATGTGTTGGGCCTGAAAAAAATTCTATCAAAGCTGAAATCCAAAAAAAAGAGTGTTGCACAAGTGACAAAGTGAGCATTGGGCAATTAAATGTTACACATTTCTAATTTAATTTTTTTTACTACCTGCTTTTGAGATGCAGGTATGTACCATATCACACCCACTTTAATTTGCATATCACAGGGAATTCACTTGCAGATATAATCGACTGTGGCCCCTCCTTAGGCAGTACTGTAGCGTAAAACTTACTACCTAAAGTGTATTCCAATGCAACGTCCACTTGATTTGGATCAAAAAGAGTGCCAAAGGTTCGAATGAGGGCACTCCTGTCCTCACCCTATCCCGAAGTGGTTTCAGGATGCCCCAGACACAGCCTGCTGCCACAGAGATTCCCAGCTCCTCATGTGCCTCTCGGAGTGCTGTGCCAACCACATCCTTGTCCACAGGGTCCCGCTTCCCCCCTGCAAAGCTGAACATTTAGTTGGATTTTAACCCCAATTTAAGTTCCTCCCACCTTCCAAAACATGCACAGCTTATGACAGACACTGCCAAACCAGTAAAGTCCAGATGATCCACCAATTAGCACATCAGATACAGAGACGTATGAAAAAACAAGACTTAATACACAAGTTATAAATACCCCCTACATATATGCACATAGACACGTTTTTCTAAAATACGGAACATAGCAGAAAAATCTCTCCCAGCTCACAAAAGTCAAGGCACAATAACACCCAGAAAGCAGACTGAGAAAAAGCAAAAGCTATTTCTATTTATGATATTCCGCCATTCAGAATTACCCAGAAGAGTGCAGCAAGGAGAAGCATTATATGCCCTATATTTACATTCATGCCTTCGCTTGTCTGATCACACAGGTCATGAGGGGCTGGCACGGCTAGCTCACACTATGGGACATGTAATAACAGCTGCAAAGCCCAAGCAGTTTAAAAAAAAAAAAAAAAAAACAAGGCCTGCTTAAAACTGGCACAGCATGAAAAGGAGCGACACACTAGAGCTAGAGTTTAGATTTCAATATGGATAATTTTTTGGGTTACGAATTCAGCTCTCCAAAAGACAGGAAATGCCACGTACAAAGGTCATGCCTGGCTAAAATAACGCTCAGATTTTTCTGGGAATGTAACATCCACTTGACTCCTCAAAAACACACTGCTGAAATCTGACGTTAATAAGCACAACCTAAAGCGCATTCTACTCTAAACTCAGCACTGTACCACACTGTCTTCAGTAATGCACTGGCTAAATCTTTGAAGAGAAAGAAACAAAAGGTATTTTAATTAGAATTGTAAAAATTATCTGACAAAAAAATACCGTTTTCTTGCTTCATCACATTGATCATATTTACCTGTCATGATTCTTGCACAAGACTCATAACACGAGGTTATTAAACTGTGTCTTAATGAGTGTTAGTTGTATATTTATCCTGGACATTAACGAATAATAACAAATAAAACCAAGGACTCTCTGGCATCATGCCCTGCGGACCTTACCTGACATCCCCTTTGTGTCTGCCCTTGAGAAGGCTGGACCTGAGGGTAAAGAGGAAGGCTGGTTCCCCTCCCACCTGGCATAGGGAGACCAACACTGCTGCCCAGGTCCCCTGACTGTCCTTGTACAGGGTCCTATTGGGCTCCAGGCTACGGCGGCACCGCGCCTCATTCTCAGCAGACAGGTATTCTCTTAGCTTCACCTTACCGGGGTTAGTCCTCATTGCAGCAGCAGCATTGTGGTGTAAACAGCGGCTCTGGGCACCAAAGGGAAACTGACCAGAATTGCGAGCCAAGACCTTTGACAAAGAAATAATCCAGCTAGGAGGTGTGTTCTTGTCTATCCAGCCACGTTGATCATTTGTATTATCACAGGTAACACTGAATAGAGTGGTTGCATTCAAGTTTGTGGTTGCATTCTGGCTGTCTTTTGGATACCATTTGTATGACCTGCTTTTAGCATGGCTCCCTTGAGACCATGTTTCGATATTTTTCCCAGGAAGAAATTGCAAGGAAGGTCGTTTCCAAGAATGAAGGGGCAGGCAGCTTAGTGTTCTTGTGCTGAACTGTTTTCCTAGGCCAAGCTTTGACAGAGACTGTCTGTCTAAGAGGTTAGCTTTTGGAATTGGTTCTTGAAATGGTATGTTTTCTGGAAGACTCTTCAAACCGAGGCCAACTTCACCTGTCTTTAACATAAAACAACTTAGGCTGCAAATGGAAAATCTGCTCAGGCCTTGTCTATGCAGCATGTAGAGTGCTTGGTGGAGCTTGGGTGATTCTGTCACTCCTTCTCTCACTCTTCTGAGGTGGAGGGCACTGGAGGACCAGATGCGGACCAAACTGGAAGACTTCCCTGTTGCTCCCCAGCTCTGCTTTAGAAGAATGAGTTCAGGCAGGATTCTGTTAATCAACAGCAGTGGCCTTTGTGCCTTACGACAGCATGATGAAATCTGTAACCATGGATACCTAGACATCCTGAATAATCTTTTTTAAGAAGTAGTTCTTAACACAGCTGTGCAAATGTGTTACTATTCAAATCAATCCACTGAGCCATCCAATGGCTTATCCTGGTCAGGGTCACAGGAGGATCAGGAGAGTATCTCAGGATGCCCAAGTACACCCTGCATGGAATGCCAGTCATCAGGCCGGGGGAAAAAATGTGTTTCAGTCATTAATAATTCCAGTTATAGCAGCACAAAATAAAATTATTTGATTAAAGCAAGATTTACAAAGACATATGTAGATTTCATAAAATAGCCCTTAATTATCTCATGATCATATTCGCACCAAAAAAAAAAAGTTTAAATTGCTCAAGCTTGGCTAAAATTTTTAATGGAGATGTTTAATTTTGCGAGAGACTGGTATTGACAACATATTCCTTACAATTTCAAAATTCCATATCAGGACTCATAGGTATTAATGGATCACAGACTACAACATATTAAATAAAACGCATCAATTGGTAGTGCTATGACATTAAGTAATTAGTATCTAATTATTAGATTTTTTACGCAAATCTCCCCAATTACAGGACATTATTTGAATCTACTGTCGCGGCTTATTAGTGAAGCTTTGCCAAGGAAACGGCAAGTAACTAGCCGTAGTAGTATCATCCTGAGTTTGTGGAATACGCGAATGCTGATGGTAAGCTTATTATTATTAATCGAGCCACATTTAATACCGTTTGCCATTTGCCATAAGGCTACATATAGTTAGAATATACTACTCGATCCTTTACGTCTAGATTTTTTTAATGATCAATCAGTTTATTCAATTACAACAATTAAAATCAATACAAACAACTTACAGAATTTTCCAATGGAATCATATCATACCAGAATAAAACATTACTCTCACTTGACCTTTAACGAGATAAACTACAAGCTGTATAGAAACGAAATGGTTTTTCTGCGGTGAGCTTTCGATTGCGTTCATGGGGCACACAAATTTCCCATAGAGACAATGTAGCTTCATTGAGAACAACGTCAAAGCAATCAGTATCATATATATTCTCTTTTTATTTTCCGTTTCGGGTCATCACTAATAGACTTCGTTTAGATTAACCAAACACTGTTCAGCTTCGATCAGATCTCTTACTGTCAGCAAACTAGGAGAATATGGGTCTGAAATGCAAGGCTCTCAACTTTTTTTCCGCTTCGTACAAAATCCAATATAAAAATCAAATTCCGATATCTTAATTGCAAGACGATATGTTTTGAAAAGCAACTCACCCTGGTAGTTATAAGCACATGTAACAGTCTATCAGCTTGTCCCAGTCTAACATGGCGTAATGAAGGCTAGGATTATCTTTATTTAAAGCGATAGGGTCGAATTTATGTAACCAAAATTTATACAACTGCCTTTCTGAGACACCGCACAAGTGATAAGTATCGTCCAAGTATTAATTTTGCTTTACTTGCCATTTTCGTTACATAGTTGCATGGCTGTATCATTGATAACTTCCGTATTTTCATCCGGGGTCTTTCTTTTGTCAATCATCAACGTCATCAAAATTCGAGTCTATGAATGAAAACAACATGTTACATCGGATATAATCAGTCAAACCTTACCATTCTTGTTCTCTGAAGCAAACTTGTATTCTCCAAAGTGATGTTTTAAATGATTTTAGTTATGGACTTGACTCAAAATCAATACAAAATAATGTAATATTTGGTTTTGTGGACATAACCCTACACTTATGACATTTGCTCAAAATATACATTTTCTTTGCTGTGGGGGAAGGGGGATACGTGGTTGCAATTAAGCTCAAACAATTGATTTGACTATAATGTATGCTTATTTGGATTTGGGGGGAGAGCCCAAAACAGGTGTACTGACACCCTTGTGCTTATCCATGTTGTTGCTCTGTGTTTATCCTGTAGCTACTTTCTCAGCTAAGTGGTAACCTAAATGTATCAGTTTTCAAAATCTACAACCACCTTTTCTATCCTCCTGTAATTTGTATCTGTGACGTTTCCATTGCTGCCCTCTCTTATGAGGGGTGATGCCCACCCAGTCAATCAGGATGATCCCCTGTTTCTGCATGACAGCAATGTAGGCATTCCTAAATGTGTGATTCAGGACCTAAAAGAATCTAGGAGGTCCAGAAACCAGGCTGCTTCTCCAGTTTTTCTAGTCCCTCTCATAGTTTCCGCCTGCTTCAGTGAAAGCTCCCAACCTCCCTCAGATCATTTTTCTCTCAGACTGTGCTTCTCATTCTCAGGGGACTTCAACTTCTCAAATATTTCACTTTCTCACTACTTTTTTTTAAAATCCCCATTTCAGCATGGCTTCTTCAGAGCAGGAATTTAGTTGCTCCGTGTGTCTGGAGACACTGCGTGACCCAGCTACTCTCCCTTGTGGACATACCTACTGCTTGTCTTGCATTCAAAGCCACTGGGACCGAGGGGAGGCCCAGAAGGTGTACAGCTGTCCCCAGTGCAGACAGACATTTAGCCCACGGCCGAAGCTGGCCAAGAGCACCTTGCTGGTGGAAGCTATGGAGAAGTTAAAGATGAGCGTGCAGGAGGGAAGCCCTGCCACCATTTGCTCAGCTGTACCATCGCTGCCCTGTGCTTCGCTAGGTGAAGGATCAGGCATATGGCCATCTGACAGCAGTTTGTACCCCAAGCTCCCTGGAAGCTCGAGCATCTGCCCTGATCACCAGCGCCCACTGGATCTGTTCTGTCGCAATGATCAGAAGTTTGTTTGCAGCATGTGCAAGGATCATGGGCATAAAGGTCACTGTGTTGTCAGGCCAGAAGAGGAGAAAACAGAGAAGGAGGTATGGTTTCCTTAGCTTTACATCCTTCTCATCGTTAGGGGGACTGTCATTCCACAATGACAGATCCTCTATGCTAGTTTTTTTTAAACTTGACAAGAATTGGAAAGGCAGACTAGAGGGTTGCAATTTCATGAATGTTGATCAGCATGATTGTTGTCCTTTTAGTGATTTGGTGAAATGTTACATGGTATATCACCTGCACTTGGGCCTAACCTGCAGTCTGGCAGCTGGTTTAATTAGGCTATGGCAATCATGAGTTTTTATCTGTGTGCTTAGCGGGAGCTGGTTAAGATGCAGGCAGACACACGGAGAGCGATCCAGCAGAGGGAAAGAGTCCTACAATGTCTGCCACAGATGGGTAGAGCCTTCAAGGTAAGTAAACCTCCATGGTTTCATGTTTTGGGCACCCAACAGATGGTGAAACAAGAATTTATTTAAGATGGGTAAGTTTTTGTGATGAATTAGTCAGACACTTGTCTAGAGCAACCCTTGTCACATTAACTTGGATAACTAAAATTCTGTTTTGGTCTCATATATCCTTGTGTCAGGCCTTTTCCCAGGCTTTGCAGCAAGAGAGTGGCCAGATCTTTGCAGAGCTGGTGCTCAACGTGGAACAGATGCGTACTCAGGTAAATGAACTCCTTTGTTCTCATGAGACAGCGGCCAGCACCTCTAGTGAAGGGCAGATCCATCGCTTGGAGCAGGAGGTGGCACAGCTGCACAGGAGGGATGAAGAACTGCTCCAGCTGATGCACACCCAGGACAGTATTTGCTTCCTGAAGGTATTGGAACAGGCTGAATCAGGCCATCTTAATGTGGCTTATACTTGGCTATGACAATTTATGTGTATTGTTTACTGTAGTTTTTGGTGGGTTTAGTATGTTTCTTTTTGCATTCAGGTTTTATTTTAATGATCGGGATGAACAATTTTTTTTTTTTTTGTCCCCGTGTAAGGAAACTAGGATTCCTAAATACTTGTAAAGGTGGCCACAGTGCTAACTGGTTGTTCTGGAAATGAACTTCTGATTTTTATGGCACTTGCATTGTTCTGACTTATTACAGACTGTATCCTTTGTACTTGCACAGAACTTCATGACATTGGAGGCTCCATTCCAGGATGAGGGAGACATGAGGACAGGGCCTAATTCAGAGGCTGCCCTCCAGGCTGTAAGAACAGTCCTAGCAGAGCTGAGGGAGAAGTTACAGGAGCTATGTAAAGCTAGTATGGCCATGGTCCTCCAGGCATGTAAGTGTACTTTGCCAGTCTCGGGAATCCCCCCCCCAACTCAGCATTTCTCCATCTTTGACCCTATCTTTCAATGACATCTACTTCATCACCAGTAGTCATCTGCATGTCCCCATTATGTGGGGTTTCAAAGTAACTTTTTCTTTCCACAGTGAATGATGCAGGATCTCTGGCTCTCTTGCCAGTCAGTTTGCATGCTTGTGGACCTCAAAATGGAGGCGTTCAACTTCTCCAACCCACAGGTGAACACATACTTGAATGCAACTTATGCATCAACGTCTAGTATCATTGTATGTGTAAAATGGGAAAAATTCTAATCAGTTACTTTCACTTCCTTTCAGTGAGTGATGCTTCAGCCAGTAGTCTACCAACCCTCGAACCCAAGACAAGAAATGAACTTTTAAAATGTGAGTTTAACAGTATGTACACTAATCACAATATTTTGATTAAGTTCAAGTTTGAAAATGGGGGGGGGACATCCAAGCCATCACATAATGATTAAAAAAAACTACTAAAATCTGATCTGTTTACATTGGATTCACCTGTCTTTCACTGGTTGGTTTAAAGGTCTATGAAATGTTAATTTACATTTCAGCTCAACATAGATGTTTAAGACAGTGTCTCAATGTTAAAATCCTCAATGGGCTCTGTTTCCTGACAGTCCGCTTTGAGCCAACGCTGGAATCCAACACTGCCTACCGTCATCTGCATATCTCCAATAGCAACCGGAAGGCTACGTTACGATCTGAAAGCCAGGCCTACCCAGACCACCCTGACCGCTTCCAGTACTGGCGGCAGATCTTATGCCAGGAGCCACTGGCTGGCAGCCCCTACTACTGGGAGGTGGAGTGGACTGGCCAAAAGGTCACCATTGGGGTGGCCTACAAGGAGATGGGTAGGAAGGGGTCAGATGATGGTTCCAGGCTTGGTCATAATCCCCAGTCATGGGGTCTGTACTGGTCTGGGACTGGTTTCTCATTGTGGAACTCTGGTAAGGAGACTGCAGTTGTTGGTCCCAAGGCCCGGCGGATTGGGGTATACTTAGACCAGCAGTCAGGGATCCTGGCCTTCTATGCAGTCCTTAAGGGCCAGGTCCAGCTCCTTCACAGGATCCAGACTACATTTTCTGGGCCATTATACCCTGGCTTTAGATTCTGGGCTGGAATAGGTGCTAGTATAACCCTTTGTGAGCTTGATTAAGCTGGAAGTAATCAAAATAATGTCAAGAAAGTCATCATGAGCTCAGCTCGTTTATTAGTAAGAATTACTAGCAGTTATTTGTAGTTACAGTATGTTACTTTGCAAGCTGAATTTGCATCACTTTAGACTAGTGATTCTCAAACAAGTCCTCAGCCCCATGGTCAAGTCCATGTCTTTATCCATGTCAGCTGCATGCCAAATTTGAGTAATCAAGGGCTTAGTTATCTATTAAAATTAGGTGATCAACAGTTTTCATGGTTATTAGTACATTCAAGAGGGTTTCAAGCGTTATAAAAAAAATTTATTTAAAATATACTGTAATTGTGGAAGGTTGTAAAATCTGTTCATCAGGGTTTCACAAAATTGGTAAAGGATCCTTGGGATATCTTCATGATAAACTGAAGATTTGCTGTAGAATGATTTTTTTTTTTGTACTATATAACAAAAAACTGTTAGAACTAGTTGTTAAACTAAAGCACAGTTAGATTGTAAGTATAACGCACGGTAAACAATAAAGCAAATAACGCCAATCATACAAGCAATTAAATTTAAGCAAGGACACATCGAGTCCAAGGCTTAAACAAGGGAACCACCTCCAATGTGCATTTGCTCTAAAGGTAAGGTTAAAAAAAACTCCTGGGTAAATGTGACAACAATGTAAATAGGCAGTGCTCAGTTTCCCCACAAGAAGTCAAACACAAACCACATACAGCTGACTATAGGTGCTTAATACAATAGTAGATTAAAACATTGACTCATAATAATGATCCAGTAAAATTCTATCACAAACAATGGCCATTAAAATGTTTTGATATCGGCACAAACACGCTAACAGGGGAATGGTAATGGTCTGCGTTTGATTTAAAGTAAGACAGGGTCTGAGTCACTCTTACAGGTCAAAGGTCTTGGACTCCACCTGGAGATCAAGGAAGGAATTCCCAGCTGCTACAATGCTGGTCAGATCAGGTCCTACGATGCAAAGACACGCCAAACATATGGTCACAATCTCAAACCTGAAAAGCAGTTTTGTTAAACAGTGCAATGGGCTATTCAGCACATATCTGGAATTTTGTGGGTATGCGTCATTGTTGTTTAGTTACGCAGTCGTGTCCGACTCATCGCGACTCCATGGACCACAGCACGCCAGGCCGCCCTGTCCTCCACTGCCTCTTGAAGCCTGCCCAAACTCATGTTCATTGCTTCCACTACACTGTCTACCCGTCTCATTTTCTGCCGTCCCCTCTTCCTTTTGCCTTCAAACTTTCCCAACATTAGTGTCTTCTCATTGTGTGCCCAAAATATTTTAACTTCATTATTTAACTTCATTATTTGTCCTTCTAATGAACAGTCAGGATTGATTTCTTTTAATATGGATTGGTTTGATCTCTTTGCAGTATGCGTCATACAAAGACAAAGTTTGAAAAAGGTATTTGGACTATTTCCAGTTAAAGGGAACGATAGTGACATGATTAAAATATTTGAATTTGGAACGATTTTTGTGTGTGAAATCTGGACTTAAAAACTGAGTTTTAAGACCTAATGTATCCATATGTTTAATCTGGAGGGGAGTATATACAAACAATGTTTGTATTCAGTCATTTTTGGCTCGGCCAAGCTATATGGAAACTCCATAAAGAGGGTTTTCTCTTCCTTTATAATGAACACAGAATCACGTCATCCATTCTGTTGTATCCTGCTGGAATGTGTAAGACAGAAAGAGCTCGCCTCTACCTGACTGAGCCTTGATCCAGGCTACAGCTTTTGTAGCCACAAACTGCCACTCATCCTTGAAGTCCATCTGATGACCATGTAGCCACAGGATCGCCAACACAGTGGCCCAGA
>JAACJT020000031.1:6748060-6778012 GCA_009936485.2 Gymnarchus niloticus | reverse complement strand
GACGCCCACAGGGACTTTTGATTAGAACACGGGAGCTGATGCCCGCAAGGACTTTGCATTAGAACACTGGAGCTGACACCTGCAGGGACTTTGGATTAGAGTACTGGACCTGACGCCCACAGGGACTTTGGATTAGGACACTAGAGCTCACGCCCACCAGGACTTTGGATTAGAGCACTGGAGCTGATGCCCACAGGAACTTTGGATTAGATCACTGGAGCTGACGCCCACAGGAACTTTGGATTAGAACACTGGAGCTGACGCCCACTGGGAACACATGCCACACAGCCTCCCAGGAGGCTGCTTCACCTCTGCGCATGTGCACGTTGTGGGAGGAGGAGTCCTGTCACACTTTATAGCCCAGGGCTTTAACACCAGGCCAATTCATCCTGAGTTCTGAGACCTTCACTCTGGAACAATGAGAGGTGAGCCAGGAGACCCATGGTTTGATAACTGCTAGCTAAACTATAGCCACCTGGGTGTCAGTATGACAGCTGCATCAATGTGAGTCTGCAGTGCAAAATTCAGCGTGACTCCGTGTTACCTTGAGAACTGATTTACTTGATAAGTATGCTATAGTGTCAATCCATTTTCTACCTGACATCATTCTCTGTGGGTACATTGAGTAGTAGTAGAAAATTCCTGATAATAGTTACAGATAATAATGTATTCTGTTTTTGTGTTTTTGGAATATCCTCTTTTTATAGAATTTTATCAAAAATTCCTAATTTATTTTTATACAGGTCATATGGAAGGGAATTATAATTTTAGTCATCACGCGTATGAATCATTTGATAGCGCATGTAAAACAAATTTATTTACCTTCCATATATTTATGTAAACCATTTTAATGAACATTTTTCTGCAAGTGTTTTTCTTACATCTGTGGACAAATGTGCTTCTTATTTAATTACTTATAATTTCTATTTCTGATTCATTTTAAATGCCAAAATGGCAAATTCTGAGTATCAAATTCCTTACTTCCAACCCAACGCATTTTAGTGTAATCATTTTGAGCTCTACTTGCCTAAATGTTTCTTTTGCATTCATTCCTTAGGTATGCTGTGCCTAGAATGTGTAATTTTGTCTTCTGTGTTTATTGTTGACGCTTACAGTACTGCATGCATGTAATGTATATGCATGCAGCCCTGCTGTGCTGTGCATCGGGTAATATTGTCATGTGCGATGCGACTGCATCTCAGGGATTCTGTTGCTGTGCTTGCTGGGGACCGCACTCACGGAGAAGTGGACCTACTCCTGGAATGGCCCTGGACACACTGACACTGCAGACCCCAACACTGAAAACAGTGAGTCCGCAGGTGGGAACCGGGGCAGCGGTCTGTAAGGCGGTCTGTGAACCACACACACCCGTCTGTCTGTCTGTCTGTCTGTCTGTCTGTCTGTCTGTCTGTCTGTCTGTCTGTCTGTAGTCTGCCTGACAGACGCTGCGTCCTGCGGCTGCTGCTTGATGCACAGGCAGATATGGAAAACGGAGCATCTGTTCAACCTGAGTCTGACCGAGCTGCGGAAAGAACTAGAGAAAGCACAAGCAGTCCTGGACAACATGCAAGGTGAGAGTCTCACCTTTGTCTCCACCTGCACTCCACCTCCACCCAGAGCTGACCCAAAACTCCATAGTTCCACCTCACTTCCTGGCTTTTCTCTCTCCTCTTAATGCTGCAGCTGGTCGAAGTGCCTTCTCTGTGGCCTTGATGGATGCTCGAAACTGCTTGGGACCACTGCGGCAGGAAGTGACCGTAATGTACCAGAGTGTCTTTCTCAATCTTGGCGAGAGCTACAGCACGGCCACCGGCATCTTTACCACCCCACGGTCGGGCGTTTACAATTTGGCCGTCACCATGTACAGTGACTCCGGCTCTGCCGGCGCATTGCTGGCTGCTTGCGGCAGCCTCCGCGCAAACGGCAGGGAGCTGGCCTCCCTCAGCGAGAGGAATGACCAGGACCAGGAGGACAGCACCACCGTTGTGCTGGCTGTGAGTCTTCAGGCAGGGGACCAGGTCTCCGTCCACCTGCTCCCGGGCTGCTTCCTGTGTGATGGCAAGAGCCACTTTAACACCTTCACCGGCTTTCTGCTTTATGCCACCGACTGAGACCGATGCTGTAGTTGTTCTCCGCTGCAACCTGACCAGTGACGGCTCACCTTTGGCCCAATGTGACTTTCTCAGCGCTGGCCCTCCCATGCCATCTCATAAACCTCAGTTAATCATACAAATTAAGCCTAATGATTCAATGGGAATTGGTAGTCAAGGATCAGGACCCCATTTGACCACCCAATCCTTCAGCCATCTGTTAGCTCCGATTCCAGAAATTCAATTTGTTTACCCTGTATTAACTTTGACTCTGTAAAACCAGGAGATATATTAGGATATACACTGACGATTTCTAATTTTGCTTTCTGCTTTGTGTGTTACACGCTCTAACATTCCATTAAATTTTGAGGAGAAAAAGCTGCACCTGGGGCTAAAATGAACACTTGTACAACTTTTAACTTAATTATCACACGCGTGCTCCTTTAAAAATCAACAAAAATGTCTGTCACATGTTAAGTGATAAGACTAAAGGCTTGCTGGAAAGGCAAGATTATGTAACAGGGTCAAAAAACTGAAAAATAAACATTCTGGTTGTTCATTCCTGTTTGTGTCATTGTAATCAATAATTCCTCTAATCTAATCAACAAGCATTGATTCCACAAATGGACAGAATATATGCATGCATCAAATCACTGAATTGCATGGCTAACATCATCACACAGTCCAGGAGTGTTTTTTCTATCTTGTCCAGACCATTATCAGCTCCATCTATAACTACAACATGTACCAGTAAATTAATTAAATGATCGTTCTACTGTCACCTTTCAAAGACTTTAAAAGTGATTACATTTAAAATATTGCAACTTGACAGTAGTCATTTAAAACGACAAATTATTTGCATGTTTTGCATATCTAATACAGTAGCCAGTGAGTGTAGTAATTTATCATGGGATAATCCAACTATCCACAATCCAGCTTACGCATTATGGGGTCACAGTGAACTTGGAGCCTATCACCAGTCGTACAGGGCACTAGGCATGGGGTTCTGCATTAAATAATAGAAACCAACCTGAAGGAATCTGGTTTACTTACATAACTGTGGGTGTATAATCTTCACCTTAACCTAACATGAAAACGGAATCCCCATTTTACTCTTTGGACAGGTCAGTTAGCATCTATTTTTGATGCAGTGCACCAGATGAGAAGATTGCAAACAATTCACCAATTAAACGGGCAGAATACAGTTCAGAATGTGCGAATAGTTCTTCGTGCAAAGGGAACGACGGCATCTTCTGAATCATAACTTGCCTAATTCTAATTCTAACTGGGACACAGATAGAGGCCCTTCCTCATGTTTCATGAAAAGGGTTGGAGACAACGGGAAGGAGAGGAGAAGACAGCATTAGAATGTAGACAACACTTGATACACCCTGAAAAGTAGGCCTCCTTTTGATATCATTGTATCACTTCTGAGTGTGTTCGCAGTGAAATGATCATAAAGCACGCATTTTCCCAGCACAATAAAGATGGCAACAGTGCCAATGGGATATAACACAATAAGATGAGGTTCTGAGTACAAAATATGACACCTGTGAAATATTAAAGGTATTGTGACTTAGAAAAGATGTTCCTGAGAGACAAGATGCTATAACTCATTGTTCAAAGATGTCAGCGATATCTGGTCCTGAACATCAGATGTCCTGCATCTGGGATTTAAAGAGAAACAAGTAGAGTCATTAGGGTGTTTGGTGGCCTGCTAGCTGGTTCATCAGCCATCAGGAGAGAGAGAGCTGGGGCAGCTCCAGAAGCTCAAAAACCCACCCATTTCTACCATAACTCTCTACGAAGTGGGAATAGGATGCATCTCCTGTTGGGTTTCCTGGGATTGTGAGAGCTGGGCAAGTCAACATCAACACAGTGAGTAAACTTACATTCCCGTACAACCAGACTGAGGCAGGGACATCACACAGTTATGACATCTCAATGACACTGAGGAGTCATGAAGTGCAGAAATAGACAGCCGTCCTGTGAGATAAGAGATCTTTTTGTTTAAGTTTGTTTAGTTTCGTTTTAATTCCTTCTATTGAACATGTGATTTTGGAAGCATTCCTGTATACCTCTACTAACAGTCTTAGCTCAGACTTGTAACCACCCTTAAAGGTTATTCATGCTTTCATTAATTTCAAATGAAAAGGTACAAATTTAATTAAAATTAAATCCCTGAGCAGATTAAGCAGTTGGAAGATGCACGGATAGATGGATGGAAATAAGAACAAAGAAGAATCAGCATCACTAGGTTAATTTTCAAAATGTATTCAAAGTCAGTGTAAAATGAATGAAAATATCTTCTGTATGTAAATACATTCTCTCTAATAATAAGCATGTGATTGTACAAATGGTTTTACCGAAATAATACACAATTCCATTTATATAACTACAAAGATGGATATATCAGCAATATTATTGACAGTGACACCTTAGTTCTTCACTAGTGCCTTTAATAAAATTGTCCATTCTTTACCATTAAACATTTCTTAGGGAGCTCAAGTATTTTGGCTCAGCTCTGAGAGAAATGTGAATGAGCATCACTAGGTTAATTACATAACTGATCTGCCCTAAAACATTTAACACATGATTATATATACCCATCTTCAAACTGCTTATACTGGTCAGTGTTACTGGGGCCCTGGAGCCTATCCCAGACTGCAAGGGTACAAGGCTGGGGTAAACCCTGGACAGGATGCTAGTCCATCACAGGGCATGTATGGCATATGCACACACTCACACTCATGGTCTTACACTATAGGCAACTTAGAGGTTCCAGTTAACCTAACTGGACATCTCTGGACATCTGGAGAAAAACCAGAGTCCTAGAGAAAACCCACTTGAGGAGTACATGCATACTCCTCATAAATTTAGTTTACATTTTATTTTTCTGGCTGACGGTTTTATCCAAAACAGCGTACATCAAGACAGATACGTGATAGCATGCAGCATATACAGAGCAGAGGCGGGATTCAAACCCTCAACCCTAGAGGCGTGAACTAACAGTGCTTCCTAATGGGCCACCTCGCAAAATCTCAAAATCCTAATTTCATTCAAAAAATCCAAATTTCACATAAGCTCTTCTCAAGTCTAACACTGCATGTGATTGTTACATATTAAAAACCTTTTCAATTGACCAGAGGCACCAGAGTGGAAAAACGTGTTACCAGCTAGCACTGGACAGCTAAAATACTGATTCAGCATTTGTATCATATTATGAGGAGCACACAGAGTAACTATTGTTTATCCGTCTGTTCTTCTACCAAGATTATTCAGTCCGACTTGGTCATTCAGTCACGATGAAACGCTATCCTGCAATACCTCATTTTTGCCTTTGGGGGGTGCTGTTTCTCTATGTTGAGGTTGAAGCCTTCAGCTCTGACTTGATGCGGGACTCAGCACGTAAGGCCTATCGATATGTCTGAGCTGTAACACGTCTGAGTGTCATTTCATCACAATGCCTTGTCTAGCCTGGAGTACACTTAGTGCTTTTAACCCTTTCTACTCTGAGCCAACTGTGTTGTCTGTTTTTTGACATTTTGTTCCTTGCCAATCATGTTTTAAATTTAATATGGTCTCCTTCTGTCTTGTCAATGTACCTGCCTTCACCCCCTTCCATCACATCCTGTCTTCTTTACCACACACAAATCTATATCCTTCTTTCTCCATCTTTTTATTAGTACGATGATGCTTTCAGACACATTTACGACTCTCACACTGGCCTACCAGAATATAATGACAGCTTCTCTGTTCCTCAGTCTCCTGGCATGGAGAGCTGCCTTGTGGAAACTGGGCCTGCGAGTGCACCTTCAAGCGCCAGACGGGGTGCTGCTGCGTCGCCAAAAGGTTCCACCAACTAGAGGAGGAAACATTCAAGAACATGGTGGAGATCTGGGAGAGCATTACCCATCTGAAAAATGACATCAACACAGTCATCAGTATGTCTCACCAGACGTGAGCCTGTGTATGTCATGGGAAGCCTGAATCCTGCACCTTATCTCTGGCTTACTTGCCTGTTACTCACACTTCCTCCAGGTGGAATGAAGGTAGCGTTTACGGCGATGATGCGTTCCCCGGTCTACCCTGAACGCTGCTTTGGGCCCTTCACTCGCAATGTACCCATCCCCTATAGCATCATCTCCCTCAATGATGGCAATGCATACAATCCCTCACTGGGTAAGAGGTACACATAGAGAAACCAATTCATTTACAAGGGCAACTTCATTTATCATCCAGCTGAAACCACAGGGTCCTAGTAGGGTCATGTATGGTTATTCAGTCATAGCAAAAATATGGAACCTTCTACAACTGAAGTGATTCAATTCTGCAATAAATGAGTCTTGGTCAGCATGCTTAAATTAACTTTAAAACACTCAGTAATTTTACATGTCAGTTTTACATCTTTTGCTTCACAACATTGACAGCTAACTAATCAAGTAACAATTATGTGGTATACCTGACTAACATTTGAAGACTGTATGAGCAACAGCTCTTATTTGGTCGGAATTGTTTTCCAGTAACCCAATCAGTTCCTGTCTAGCATCTCCCTTGTCTGTTTCCAGGCGCCTTCACGGCCCAGTGTGCCGGCCTGTACTCCTTCACCTTTACCGCGTACTCCAACGTCGAGACGGCAGGGCTGAGGCTCTATCACATGGTGCAGCTGATGAAGAACGGGGAGGCGCTGACAGGGCTGTGGGAGGACAACCGGGAGGATGCAGAAGACAGTGCCACCCAGACAGTGCTCCTGGAGCTGCAGACTGGCGACCAGGTCTACGTCGAGCTCTTGTCAGGGAGGTACATCTGTAATGACTACAACCAGCGCAACTCTTTTTCTGGGTACTTGCTGTACCTCTTCTAGGAGAACTAGGAACCTCAAGCAAGCCCCCCCCCCCCCTTCTAAAGACAGATGGGTACCTCATAACCCCAAGACAAACACAACAACACTATAGGATCTTCAGATAAACACAGGAAATCACACACCGAGGAATTAACAAAATGTTTCATGATTCTAACCAAGCTGTATTTACAGGACAGTTTTTCTAGACTCCAAGAATGACCCATTCATAGTCTAGACTAGATTAGCACAAGAACCTTACTGAAAGTTTAAGTAATACACCAAGATCACACAAAGGGCTTAAAATTCTTCCAATGGCTTAAGACATAATAAATGAAACCCTCATACCTCACACATACAGAACTGACACTAATTGATGAAGTCTAAGACTCATGCACACTGCCTAACATATATTTATGCTATGACTATCTCCATGTCACAAAGCTGTGCTTAGTGGTACCATCAACACGTGTATGCAATTTCATTAGCAAGTAAAATTGTAAGAATTTTGAGACTTCTAAAACATATGCCCTCAGATTAAATTGTGATGCTTAGAGGTAATGTATAGCAGAAACTGTTATGTTACTCAGAATCAGAATACCGTTACAATAAAAATGATGGCTTTAACTTCATATGGTAACATAGAAATAAATAAGATGTATGAGTTGTGTTTCCTCAATTCCTTGTAAAAATTTTACTAATTCCCAACTTTATCATTCCGGTAATGTTGAAGCCTGGACTTCAGGAACTGGACCAGAGATGTTGTGTATTTGAATCCCAAACAGTCTGGGTCTAGTAATATGTAGGAGAACTGAGCAGAGCTAAAGCGGGCCACACTTAGCACCGATTCGATTCTCATTTCTTTGCCTGCCAGGCTCACCAGTTTCCAGCAATCAGATGATTTTAAAAGCAGGTCCACATATTTAGTCACTAGTTTATTTCTTTAACCACTGCACTGCATTGGTCCTCTTCTTTCATCCAAACTGTGTCTCTGAACCTTTATGAAAAAGGAATTCTCTAAATATTTACCGTGACAAATAGCTTCAGTGAACAAGGCTGTTGATCATGCTCCAAGATCCAAACAAATTTTCTCTCTAGCTGTTTGTTGCAGGGATTCATAAACTAAACTGTCTTGGCGGATGACATCAGCAGCACTAGCTGACATGCAGAAGCATACAGGAACATGTAAACATACTCAACAAGGTTGTGTGGTGGTTCTGGTGGTGTTGATGGGGGTGGTGAGGGGGAAGAGGAATATACACAGGCATTCTTCTCATTCCTGTTCCAAAACCAACCCCCCCGCCCTCCACCTTCCACCTTCAGACTCCGCCTAAGCTACACCTCCTGAAAAGCCCATACACATCAGAAATAATATAGAAGCTTTGTAAGAGAACACAGCTATGTACAAGCTATCATTGACACAAGCTTGACTTGGGACATGGGAAATACAATCGAATATCCCTCATCAACACTCCTAGGTGGACGCTCCCAAAACAGAAATTAGACTGCTCGTTCCACATGTGGAATCCACCTTCACATCCAACAGAGGTTGCACTGGGAACTACACTTATATGGTGAAGAGATAGATCGCAGAGTAACAAAGACTCCTGGAGGGTAGCAGGTTTCTCCTCAAGATGACAATCAGTTCTCATATCTCTGAGGACAGGCCAAGTAGGGGGTGGGGAGCAGCTGGGGTGAGTGGGGGCAAGTGAGTGCGGAACACGACAACATCAGCACAGGTCAGAATCTGACACAGCATGCCATCACTCCGTCGTCACTAGGATGCCTCCAGGGTCAGGCAGTGACATCACCATTATACAAGGACAGGGGGCTGGTATAAGATATTACTGCTTCCTTACTTGGGAAGGTGTGAGTTTCTGGTCAGGAGGGGGAACGAGTGGGGGTCACACAGATGGAAATCTAGAAAAAAATCTGAAGACATCATAAACACTGTAGTGAACGGGGAACAACTGGAGAAAAAAACATCAAGGGGCTGCTTTGTGCTTAGGGCAAAAAATTTGTCTGTGGGAAAGAACAGAGATTTTGTGGTATAACAAATCTGGCAGGTATCTGAAAGCATATCGAAAAGATTTGCCACAGGTGGCAGTGCAAAGAAAACAATAATATAAATCCAATGAGAAACTGTGGGACTACAAACCACACCCAGTGATCAGTGCTATTCCATCTTTCCTTTGTTTTTGTTTTTTTTTTTTAATCGTATTCTTATGTCAGATTAGAGTGGCACTTTGTCCACTGCCTCCCAGTATAGGCTCCCCACAACCCTGCATAGATAGATGGTTCTGGAAAATGGATGGATGGAAGGGTGGACGATGATCACACATATCAGGAATTCAAAAGAAAAATGACATCTGTAAATTATAAACATTTCTATGTAATAATGCCGTTAGAAACAATCCAGCCATCTTCTAAACTGCTTATCTGTGAGGAAGCTGGAGCCAATCCCAGGTGGCTTTGGGTGAAAGGCAGGGTACACCCTGGGCAGGTTGCCAATCCACCGCAGGGCCAACACAGAGACAAACACCCATAGACACTTTCAGTCACACCTATGGGCAATTTAGAGTAGCCCATTGACCTATCCTGCATGTCTTTGGAATGTAGGAGGAAACCCATACAGGCATGGGGAGAATATGCAAACTCCACACAGAAAAGCCCCTATTGGCAGCAAGGACTGAACCCAGAACCTTCTTGCTGTGAGGCAGAAGTTCTAACCACTCAGCCACTGGGCCACCCCATTAGAAACAACATTTACAATAATTACAAAACAGTCCACATAAAACTCAGGAAATAATTGAAATGATAATTAGAGTTAAAGCACTAGGAAAGAGATGATGTAAGACACCAAAGCAACCGTCCATCGTAAGGGATGTCTGGAGACATTCCTATGAAAAGAACAACAAGTAGTCAAACTGACCACCAATCACTATCCACTTCCTCCTCATCTGGGAGAAAGGGCACATCTCTCTCTCTGTTTTACTGAAAGAGGGGAAAACTCCAGGCCAACAATCACAGGCATCTAAGTAAACAATAAAGGAGGTACTTGTAAACAGAGGCATTGTGAACACAAAAATTTTAATGATGAGAACTTGGCTTCAGTGAAACCTTGCTCCATCATGTATGTGATTTACACTATGTACAAAATGTGCACAAAAAACTAACAAACTGTATTTTTCCAAATAAATAAACAAGTTAATAAATACATATGGCTATAGTCTGGTATCCTGTCCAAGAAATCCCTTGCCTCGTGTCATCGTGATAATCATAAGATTAAATGCTTATGGAAGATTAATTGAAATTCATTCTGTGACAATTACCATTACAATTGCATCATAATTCCAGTTCTGGAACTTTGCATATTGGCACTCTGATAATGTGACACATAAGCCAGTTGCACTGCATTAAACCAAGAACACTCAGTAGCAAGATATATACAGTGCAGAACATCTGTGCAACACACAGGCAAGACAATCAATAATAATGCAACTATTTAGAACACTTAACCATCCATCCATCCTCTAACCACAGTGCAGGGGAACACCCTGGAAAAGAAGCCAGTCCACAGGGCACACACATTATGGCCAATTAAGAGACACCAGTTTGCCAACCCACATGTTATAGATGTTGGAAGGAAGCAAGGGGAGACTATTATACTTGTTATTAAAATTATATGTATGTATAGGTCTCACAACTCTGAGCAGGATAAGCAGTTGGACCACATACAATTATATGAATGCATTAATTGTGCATTGAAAATTAATCTTTATTACTATCCCTGGCCTTTCATTACTTTCAGTTCTTTCAATATCGATGTTCACAATAAATCAGTCATTCAAAAAGTAAGTACAAAGTTACTGCTTTGACCCAAGGACTGGCATTGGGGCTGTGAAACATAGCCTTTTAACTGAAAAATGAAGACACTGAATTCTGCCAGAAGCTCCAAGGAAGAGCATGGGGTGGGAGGGGAGGAACAAATGCTCTGGGGAAGGCTTGATAAAGTAGAACCAGCCACAAGCTCACAAATATGGTACTACAGTTTGGAGGTAGCAATCAACAGAAGGGAATTTCTAACACACAGTGACACACACACAAGAGCACAGAGATGTAGACACAAGTGAGCATCCTGGACATAAAAGGGCTGACCATGTGTAGAAAGAAGCTACCATACTTTCGTTCATTCATCATCCCTAGCCTGTTCCTTCTCTTCCCTGATCTTATAAACCTCCCTGCTCAGTCTGACCTTGACTTGTCACATTACAGCCCCTAAAAATCTCCCTTAGGTCTGTCTTATAATTCCCCCGCATGTTGACAATACTTACTGCAACCCTCGCCAGGAGAAGCAGAAGGCAGATGATTAACAATACGTGAAATAAATTGCCACTTATTATCTAAAATCATTCTAAGAGGAAAAAGCTGTAAAATGATTTAGTTTATTGAGGGTGTGGCCTGCCAAACAAAAGCTTTCTGCTCATATTGCAAGAAGCCCAGCAAACATTAGATGATCAGAAGAACAGACAATATGATCAATGGATATGATTAGATTGGTGATCAACTATAGTTGAACGTGTTTCACTTTTGCCTCTTTTCTTCTCATATTAACATCCTCATGCCATCAACCTTTCCAGCTCGTTCTTCATTCAGCCCATCGCTCCCTCTCCCCCGTCAGACAAAGTGGTATAATGAGGTATTTGGAAAATGCATCAAGTTGACCAAAGCGAGCCTTTTGGCTCTGCACTTCTGGCTTCCCGTCCTCTTTCCAAATAAGGAGTCACTTTGTAACAGGGAAGAAAAAAATGGAGCAAGAGAGAGGCTGGATGTAGAATAGGTAGATAGGAATAGAGAAGGGGGGGGAGGCCATGCCCTTTTAAGGCGGTAGTTTCCTTTCTCTCTCTCTTTCCAGAAAAACTCTGTGTGGTGAAGTCATTTTGACTCATCTGAACTTTTTAAACCGGCACTCCTAGAGAGAGGACTCCACACTCAGCTTGGAGCGAGCACAAATATACACGCGTCCTTGCACATACGACCGAGCCTTCGTCTCCTGCAGTCCGCACCCTCCACTATTTCTCTCGTAACAGAAAGTGAGTACGCCTCGGCCGTTGTTTGGGTTTCGCTTCACTTGCTGTCAGCGTGTTCCGCAAAGAGAGATCCCATGCAAGCTGGGACATAGGCGTGGGTTTTGTAGCGTACCAGACTTTATGTGCAGCAGCTCTGTGGCTTTACCTTGCACCAGGTAACTGGACTAACTGTCAGGATAAAGTGAAAGGCTTCTCTTTTAGTCTTCAGACTTTTTTGGATGAGATCTTTCCCCTAGAGTGTCATTAAATAGTACAGTTTACAACTAATTTCTACATCAACAGTCCCTTACTGAACATCATTTAGGTGTTTATATGCTGCTTTGAAGGTCATTGTTAGTTATTTGGAATATTTTACCGTAACGTTTCCGGTTTGCTTTGGTATGGGGATGTGGCTGAATGTGTGTGTTTTTTGGTGTGAAGATACTATTGAAGTAGATACCACTGATTTCTGGTATTGTGGTTTTGTCGGTTTAACGGCAAAGGGATGCTGATGGTGTACTAAGCTAAATAAGCAGACACATGGGATCCTTGTCAGCTGGCATGTTTGGTCATGCAATCTGATACCATAAATGGTCTGTCAATTTGCACATCTTTGGCTCGGAGAGGTGAGTTCTCAAAAGCAGACTCACAGTCTCCTCTCACTCACACACACACACACAGACAGACACACACACACAGACACACACACAGAAATAAACAGTGAAACTGGAATATTAAGCATTGACATGAACACGTATTTGTATTTACTAGTAAAAACACGAGGACTTACACAACATATCTCTCAGGTTTGAAAACTTGCTGTTATCTTATCCACAGGTTCCATTTGAAATAGCAAAGGAACAAAAAAAAACAGGAGATTTGGATATGACTGATGCCACAGGTCAGGCCTCTCATAAACACCTCATATGTAGCAACAGAGGGGGGTGATTTCAGGCATTCATCTAATCTCAGGAATGTGTGTTTCCCAGTGATGAGGAATGCCATCACTTACGTGTGCACTTGTGACACAGGCATGAGTTTCCTTCGATTGACTCCGTTATAGCGATTGAGGAATAAGTGGAGTTTAAAGGGACAAGACTTATTTAGTCAAAATGCTCTTTAACCACCACTTCTAAGATGTCTGCTAACATGAAGTTTTTGCCAAGCAAAGAGAGACTTTACTGGAATAAGGGAAAAAAAAAAAAAAAAAAAAAACGTTAGATGGAATTTAAGAAATACATTAAGAAATGTTTTTTTAAAAATTCTCAATATCTTAAGAATGTCCTTCCATTTCTTAATTAGGATTTATAGCAAAGTTGCAGTGTGTTTTGTACAGAAAATGACGTTTCAATTTGCAATAAAACATCTCATTCTCACTCTTGTGCTCAGAAGAGAGAAACAGTTACAAGCTATACTCTTCTCCCAGCCATCAGTCAAGTGATGAAATCATAGCTTTGTTTATTGACTGGCCTACATGGTCTTAGGAACCATAACCATCTATCAAGTATAACTCAGGGGCAAACAGACAAAGACAGATCATTAGGCCAAATCATTCTGACATCCAGGAGTCTGCCCTGACTTGCTGGTGCAGTTTTCACAGCTTCTGGTTGTGTACTGATGTCACTCAAGAGACTGAGTCCAAGCCAAAATCAACAAGAGACTTGGTCCCTCAGAGAATTATTAATAGTCACTGCGGCCTTGGACCTGGGCTCCACCAAGTGTTAGGTCCACCAGTGTGATCCTAGGAATAATACAGCCTATGAGGCAGACACAGCCTGCCTCTGCAGCTGACTGCTACACACCATAGTCCAGCAGGCAGCTTCTAAACACAACCATCCTGCCATGATTTTATTTGTACATGATCATGATGGAGATGGTGTTTTCCTCAAATCTGGGACCAGATAAACTCCATTATAAGTGCCTAGAGCCTCAGTGCATTGTTCCAGCAGGATTATAGAGCTCTAATGTCACTGGGAGGATAGGAGGGTGGAAACTCGGGCCCACGGCTGCTTCCTGCATCACAACAGGAAATTGCCAAACAGCTAACTATTCTGTAAGCTGCTAAAAAGTGTGTGCGTCGGGGGGAGTTGAGGCATGGGAAAACAACTGCCGCCAAATGTACTAGAAAAGTTACAGGCTCTGTCTGCAGTGCCCCAGCCTGTACGGTTTGGTTAAATATAAAGGACATTATGCGTTAGAACTCTTTCAGCTACAGACAGACACAGGACAAACATATATTCATAGAGAGAGAGAGAGAGATAGAGTGCTATAGGAAAAGCAGTATATGGTTTATATGGAATTTAAGTAAATGCCAGTTCTCTACATTCAGTCTCTCTCTCTCTCTCGCTCTAGTCTCTGGAAGTAAATTCTTTGCTAATGATGTGATGTTGGATGATAGGGCGTGTGTGGTTGTGGCAGGGGGGAGGGAGGGGTGGAGTGCAGATCAGGGTGGGTACAGCTCAGAGCAGCAGAGCTGTGGATGGCGTAATCCACTGGACAACAGGAAGTGCGGCTGCAGAATGAGAATGGAGCGGTGCCAGAAAGCCATGCTGGAAACGAGCAGTGCCACACACTGGAAAGGGTGGAGTGGTTGTGCAAATTTGGGTGTGTTTTTTTTCTGTTGATTATTAGTTCTCAGAGGACATCAAGGGGCAGTAAATACTAACTCCACCTTAGGGCTGGGTTACCGTTTTGCCTTGATTGGCTGTTAATGGCCACAAATCACCCAACTACAGACAATGCTGAAGATTGTGTCACTTTGAGCTGAAGTGTGGATTCTTCTAGAGACGTGAGAGTCTATGACTAATGTGTATATAATCTACTGGGTCAACATTTCCCTTTTACACTTTGCTACCAGCCCACATTTGTTAGACAACTTTGATCAAGCTGTGATGTTAATCCAGTTAACCAGTCATGTCAACTCAGTGCAGTAGATGTTGTTCAAAAAAAAAAAAAAAGTAACATGCACTGGGCAGGATTGCAAGGAGCTTATGCAAATAAGTTGACAAAACCACATGCAAAAAAAATCATAGAGTATCCTTCACAAAGTTATCAGTCCTGAAACAGGATGTTATGTTGTTTGAGGTTGCTATGGAAACACCTTCCGTCAAAAACACATATAGCAAGTAAGATAAAGGTCATATTTCTGCTAGCCATGTTTAAATTTATAAAACTTTATTCAACTCGTAAATTTATTGCAAACTCAGCCAAGACTAAATTAGTTTACTTCAGATTTTGCTTTACAGAAATATTAGATATCAGACTGAATACTTAAACAGTCAACTTATAACCACATAAAATGAAATGTAATTCTGAGTTTAGTGCACTCAAATCAGTGATCGTAACATCTAGACTGATAGATCTTGGCCAATGAGTGAAATAGGGGCAGTATGTCCTGAAATGATAAGGTGGGACCACCTGACAGATCCAACAAGCTGAACCCAACATTTCCACAGAAAGTATATGGCATGCTTCAGCCTGACCATGCCATCACAGCACAAACCTATAACCTTTGACCCCCCTTCCCCCAGGCCCAGAAAGTCGTGGTGTTTTGACGTCAAGATGGCCCAGGTGACAGCAGTGTCGGGGATCTGTGTGTGCGCATGTGTGGATGCTTTCAGCTGACCCTCGTGTTGGTTAGCAGAGGTGCTGGTGTTTGTGCCTGACCTCCCATTGCACTTGACGCTGAGCCACCCACCTACCTTTAACCCTCTAGCTGGCCTGAACTGAAATGCAATGAAACACTTCAGGCCATCTTACAAATAGAAGGATCCTGTTTATCCTTGGCTACATTGGTTGGGGGGTTTGGGGGGTTGGTGGGCGGTGCAGTCCTGTGCGCTTTTCACAAGTTTTTCTGTGCACGTGGTCCCAGTTCCAGCATGCAGAAGCATAGAGCACGAATAAAGAGCTGTTCATTGCAGTGGCTTTTAAACGCAAATGTATGATTAAAATGATTGCTTGGTAGGATCAAATATGACTGTAGCAAATGCAGTCTACGCTATTCAAAAAGTGATAACATGCTAGAATTAATTCTAATGCAATCGCTGATCCAACTTGCATTTGCATGAAGCCAAATAAGTAAAATATCTTCAGGTAAGTCTAAAGGTAGGATCATCTTTAAAAAAAAAACAAAAAACTAACTTTCACACCCTAGGTACACAGAGTTCCATTTTACCTGTAATGCCTTCTACATGTTTTCACTGCAGGACCTTATAAAAAGATCGCTATTCATGGCTCAGATTCTGCTAAAAACCCACACATCCTCATCTCAAATAGCAGCAAGAGGGTCTGTTCAGCATCTGCTGTCACATACATAAACAAGCATATGACACAGATCAGGAGACTCACAGTAGGCAAAGCAACTGAACACCTTTGCATGGCTATATTATTATTATTATTTGTTAGAGGATAAGAGAGGCAGATGTATGCCAAAGAGGTTGCAGCTTTCACACAGCATGCAGTTTTTGTGATAGCATGAACTGACGTGTCACACGAGTTCTGGAGGGCAGGGTTACAGCAGGGCTCTGCAGTCCTGACAGCAAACCGAGTCGATCTGGTCACAAGGCATGAGCATGTGACCACCTTTTGAAGCCCTCCAGGACTACTCATTTCTTTTTTTTTAAACAAGCAGTCCATTTCAAATGATCCATTCAAAAAACATTCTCACCAATGATATTGTGTTAACCGTTCTGTATTTGTTTTTAACCCTTTCTCCAAAATACTGACAGGCAGCTCCAACTATGGCTAACAAAGGTCCCTCCTACGGCCTCAGCCGTGAGGTGCAAGGAAAGATAGACAAGAAGTATGACCCAGAGTTGGAAGAGCGGCTGGTCCAGTGGATCAAAGCCCAGTGTGGTCCTGGGGTGGGTCAGCCAGAACCTGGAAAATTTGGCTTCCAGACCTGGTTAAAGGATGGCTCTGTAAGTAATAACTACCCTTTGGGGCATCACATAACTAAATTTCAGATTTTGGTAAATCATATTTGTGCATTTGTGATTCATTGTAGGTGGGAAGCCTATATCCTCAGTTACCAGAGATGGGACACAATAAGAACACTCTAGATCACTATTACACTGATGCAAATAAATGACCAGCTTTATCACTAACATTCGTTTTCTCTGAGAAATGTAAATGAGTGCGTCTGTCTGCCAATGCATCATCATCACCCTTCCATAACCTATCTACTACTAGGTTTTGAGTGAGCTGATTAACAGCCTGCACAGTGGGGACAAGCCCATTAAGAAGATCCAGAGCTCAGGCATGGCCTTCAAGCAGATGGAGCAGGTGTCTCAGTTCCTGGGTGCAGCAGAGCGTTATGGTGTCACTAAAACCGATATGTTCCAGACGGTGGACCTTTGGGAGGGTGAGTGTGCATCAAGCACAACTTTGCATTCTCTGAATGTTCATGCCAGCAGAATAATGTAGGCTCTTTGGGGCTGGAAGTTTTGATAATCATTTTGCTTTTATCCCGGATTATAGGGAAGGACTTAGCAGCAGTTCAGAGGACCCTGGTGGCACTGGGGAGCTTGGCAATTACTAAGGACGATGGCATGTACCGCGGTGACCCCAGCTGGTTCCACAAGTGAGTCCGATACTTCATCTCTGTGTTATGGCAACTTCATGAAATGGCCAGTTCCAACGGTTGAGTTAACATAGCTTTACCATCCTCTGGCCTGATATCCAGCATCAGATTTATAACAAAGTTTACATTAACCACAACTGACATGACCATGACAGTCACAATCCTTCCACCAGAACCGTAAGAGCAGCACAATTTTAGGTGTGTCAGACAAGCCAAGCAGTCCGGAACGCAATGTACATACTGAATGAAGCATACAAGGCATTTAGCCATTGTTCAATCCATTTCATTTCTCATGACTTACCAGCAGAATCACACTGTAAGGTACGATGACCTAATTTCTGTTTTGCAGAAAAGCCCAAGAAAACCGAAGGGAATTCACTGATGAACAGCTAAAGGAGGGCAAGAATGTCATCGGGTTGCAGATGGGCTCCAATAAAGGAGCATCCCAGGCTGGCATGACAGGGTACGGCCGGCCCCGACAGATTATCAACTGAGCCCACTCATCACCTTTCATATGCCCCTCCCCTCCCCATCAGGCCCATCCCCCTGCCTCTTCCCTTGACCAATCAAAGCTTGGACATGTTCCATGCATTCAGTCTTACATTGGTCTGCCTCTTCAAGAACTTTGTCAAGTCCAGAAGAAACAGCAACCAGATAATCCACAGCTAAAACAGATCCTGACCGAATTACCAACCTGTCAACAAGAACAATATGAAGCTTGTAAACCTATATTCCCGAGTCTTAACCAAAGAAGGTCCATCTGCATGGTCAAATAATTATGTAATTTTTTTTCAAAATATTTCTTCATGAACACTGTAAATTAAAGCCTTCATTGGTAGCAGCCAGAACATTGCTTGTGTTTGTGTTGCTATTAAACAACATCCTTATCTTGTATCGATCTAACTGAAATTCAATAAAACACACTACTAACAACACTGATGACCACGTTCACTAGTTTGAGGACCCCCTTGAAGGTGTCCTTCATGCCAAGTTACAGTCCTCAAGCTAGGCTTTAAAACACAGAGCTGCTTCCTCGCATCAAATGTGACGGAGTCCGAGGAGACCGATTCAACCAGAAGAGAAGCAACAGCACCGTTCCTCTAACGATTTGGACCACGGCCATGAGCCCTCCTCACTTATGCCTGACGTTTTTGTACATTGTCTTACTAAAAACAATTTTGAAATAAATTTCAGATGTAATTTGAAAATAGCCTGAATGTCTGTTTTCAGGGGGATATCCCATTGCCAGCTCAGCTTCAATTAATTTTTGTGAAAGGACCAGCTAACATGCAGAGCACACCAACTGCATTTAAAAAAAAACTGATCGCGAGTCTGACACATCATGGGGGGTGGGGGGCTTCGAAGTGAGAAATTCTGCCCAATTGTGCAATAAAGTAAGATAAACACAGGCAGTAAGCAAACCCTTAATGCTGAAAAATTTCTGATTTCATGGGAAAACGTTTACAGTGACAAATGATTGAAACTTCTTAAGCGGTCTTGGGGTTGCCTGAATGGATTCAGTGCCGATGAATCTCCCGATGGCTGCTGACATCTCCATCGTTTCACCAGAGATTCACAGGCAGGGTTCACTGTTGCCAGGTCCGCACACTCACCTGGGACTTTAAAGTGGTGAGATGACGAGGACCTTGCTTACACCGTTGATATGTCCAGGAATGAAAACACATGGTTATTAACATGCTGTTAATATGTTCAGAAATGAAAAAGGCGGTCATGGGCTGATCCCGTTTATTTGATTTACTTAGACCAGCTGTTAAGCACATTATGAAAGCAGAATTTTAAACCTCAGCAACACTGAGCACCACACATCAAATGGCATTACCAAAATCAAAAATTGTCCAAATACTTTTGGAGAAACTCTGCGTCAGTTTCAATGTAACTGTACATAAAGCACAGATTGGAACGATTCCATGGCATAGTCAGTTATTGGACTGTTCCATTCTATTTTTTTAGAAGAACTGAATGTCAGCAGGGAGCAAGTACAAGTTTTCACAAGGACCTCCTGCTCATAGCAGTTGTGGTCAAACTCCATAAAAATTCATACTCTTGTAACACAATGAAGTGGTTTAGACCCTAAACTACCCCCAGCCTCAATATCATCGTGCATTCTTCCCACACATAAAACATTCATACAGCAAAAAAAAGAACACAAAACAACCAACATTCATGGACGCGTGCAAAATGGAACTGTCAGTGTCCTGTGCAAATAAACACCCCAAATAGTATAAATTTCAGAGGAGTCCCACCCCGATACACTAGGGGAGCATATTTGGGTCGACTCTGTTTGTCGTCTGCTACTTTCTCTCTGGTTTGCCATACATTAACTGACCCCTGTAAGAGGCCGTCGTGTGTCTGTACATCTGGGAGCAGGACACACATGCTGTCCGAGGCTATGGAACAGATTCCAGAATGGCTGCAGTTCCCATGAAGGCCAGCAGAAAGGAAGAAGAACTAGACCCATTGTCAGAACAGGGTAAAAATGTCACAGTGATCCCTGGATCAGTATAGTCCAGCCCAGAAAGAGACCCACTGAGGTCATCCAAAGAGATCTAGATAATCCTGGATTGGGAAGCTCCAACTGAGAAAGAGACCCACTGAAGTCATCCAAAGATATTCAGATAATCCTGGATTGGGAAGCTCCAACGGAGAAAGAGACTCACTGAGGTCATCCAAAGAGATCTAGGTAATCCTGATCTCTATCAGCACTGGAGATCTGACCTGTCTGCCAGTGCTGGCGAGGAGCTGGGAGGGGACATGGCTACGTGGACGTGTCTGTGACAATGAAGGGCACCTTGTCCTCCTCATCCAGCATGCCACGGGCCTCCAGCTCATCCCCCTCTTCGATGCTGCAGTGGCCCCTCCATCGCCGGCAGAGACCCCGCGAGTCCATGTGAGACAGCATGACCTCCAGCATATAATAGAGCGTCGCAAAGAGGGCGAGGCAGCCGAGGAGCAGGAGGGACTGTGTGTAACAGGAAGGAAGGACACATGGGCGGGCGAGAGCCAGAGCAGAGACAAAAGACAATAGATGAAACAGGGAAATACTAGGACAAACAGCACCTGCACTAACCACACGTGCCTATGCTCTATCAATTACTTTTTTACTATTAAGGCTGGACACAAATGGAAAAGAGGAAAATTAGAAAGATGCTCTGACCAGATGTAGGTGATGTCACTGGGAAACACACCTTGAGGATGTTGGAGGTCAGAGGGCTGAAGGTCTCAGGGGGGATGTCCAGCCCAGGGGGACAGGGCAAGGAGAAACTGCTGGTCAGGTACTGGCCGCCCATGGCGTCTTCAACAAGCCTGACAAAACGGGTCATACCGGTCGCACTTGTGGGCTTTGCTGCAGTGTCACATGGGCAAATTTTAAAATTGTCGGAGCCGCCATACCTCTGTCGTGCCTTGACCTCCTCGAAGGACATGGAGGAGCCGTAGAGGGTGAGCTTCCAGTGTTTCAGGGTGCCCAGAGTTAGCATGCCCTGCCCTGAGCCCCAGAACAACAGGATACAGTCAGTGGAGCACTTCGCAGAAGCACATCACAAACAGCCCAGAAAAATGTTACTAGGGATCTAGAAACGAAAATGGATCTATCACTCTCAGCATGCCCGCCGAGAGAACCTAGGAGAACCCTTAACAGCTTTTTGAGTAAACCATTTCTGATAAATTCACCCAAGAGGTACAGGCAGACACAGACAGCTCAGCCTTACGGTAGTCAGTGAGCTGCAGGCTGTACGTGCCCTCCGCCCTCTCGCCCCAGCAGCGCACCGTAGAGAAGGTCCAATCATTATAACCCGAGGGGTCCCTGCACACGGTTAAAGGGAACACAGTTAGACGCACCTTTCCAAATGATCTCCCCCACCCATCTCAACCGCCACCGCTGTTAATTACCATAAAGCCGTGTTTTGCATCCGAGCGTAACACACCTGCAAGATTGTATTGATTCGCAAACTGTTAGACTGCCTCTCTGAAGAGCTTAACACTGATTGGCCAGGTTCCCAACTGTTAGACACATAATGCCTGGCACAATCCTCAACTACATGAAGAATCAGAAGCTCAGTGGTTAGGATTCGTGTCATCGGCAGAATCCAGCTCTGTGCGTGCGCGCACGCACACACACACACACACACACACACACACACACACACACACACACACACACACAGACAGCTGAACAGTATATTCACTCATATTGACATCATTTTGATGCAATCTTTTCCCACCCTGCAACTTCTAGTTCACATAGATGACTCTTCACCCATGATGAAATCTTTTTAATAAATTACTGTCAACTGGTTGTGTTAGTTTTTCTCCTTTCATCTGTGACTTTTTTCATCAAAGTTCTGCTTGATAGCTTTTCAGTGGCGGCTAACCATTTTTCTTTCCTCAGTTGTTGGCATTTTAGGATTCCCTCCTGGAAAATTACTTTGAAACACTGTACAGTTTGCAGGGGGAAAAATACATCAAATGTATGGTACGCTAAGTGAAACCTGACTGGTCTGTGTGCGGGGGGGGGGGGGCTTAAGCGACACTCACGCATCCATACTGCGGTGAGCCGCAATCACGGAGGTCATCCCGCTGGGGCACACCAGGCTGATCTCCAGGTTTCCACGGCGAGGGTGGGACACCGTCAAGGTGACGGCCACATGCTCCAGCGTCCGCATTCCAGACTCCTGTAGATCGGCTGCTGTCACTGGTGGGGTAGTATGCAGGATTATACCATCACACTTTAAAAGAGCATATTCAGACGCACGCACGTTCTTGGACTTGTGCCTCACCACACCCACATCACACACCTACATGGAGCGCAGCGGAAGCCCTAGAGGTGAGCCGACTGCTGACTCGGGGACCCAGGTGCACCTCCTGCGACACTCTACATTAGGGCTCTGTAATTCCCAGGCATTTCCTCGTTCACTGTTTGTTGTTGCAGCTTTGTGCTACATTTCCTTATACGGAAGAATGGCTCCCCTAAGGGCTGCAGGGCTCTGGACGGGGGAGGGGAAATGCAGGACTGAGAAGACCGTACACTTCCCATCGTGAGGACCTGCTCCCCACAACATCCTCTGGAACACCAGGCCCCACCAAGCAACAGTGATCAAACCAAGGCCCGTATGTGAAGTGTTGTTTCGGTCAGCTGCATATTCGGCCCAGGTAATCGGAGAAGAATGATTCAGGGACAAAAGAGAGGGATTTTAGTAAATAAATACTAATTTAAGCACAGCTGCGGGCACTCAATGTGGCACTCAATGTGGGCCTTGCTTGTGTAAATATCGGTCTGTTACAGCAGTATGTCGTACAAGACTACAGGCTGATTTACAGCGTAGGGGGTGGTGCATGTTGAAAGTTCTGCACTTCTGGCCATTCTCATCCACTGTCAAAGTCTTCCAAATACTGCAAGCTGCTTCAAGTCACCCTGAAGATAGGACCGATTGGGCTGTTTTATCTACGCAGTTTGGCAAAACAACAAGGTTCAGAGAAAATGCAAGTGCGTCGTCTTCTGTATCTGTGTATGAAACGGAGGGATAAGCCAACAAAACGATCTTAGTGTCCATTTCTGGACTTTCACCTTATGCTCACCACCCATCACCCATAAGCTAATGTTTAGCAAGCCTCAGTTTGAAGTTTTAGCACAGACAGGGCTGGAACTCTTTTTCCTTTTAAGAACCCCCCCACGACACTTATGTACCAAAATGGGTAGGTGTATTTTTTGGTTTAACAGTGACCTGTACCCCAGTATGTCACCACGCTTACCCAATTCAAGCCAGCAAAGACTGACAGCAATCAGAAGCAGAGCCTTGTGAACCGGCGCTCAAAAATTATGCTGAGACATGTTTCCCATTCGTGTGGGTAAGCGGACAGGTGTTTCGGCCGCACCACTGTCACTCACCCACACCACAGCACACATTCCACACGTACCTACTGACGCGCTTACGGCTCTCTACGCACTAACCCAGGCTGGGTACACGGGTCTAAGCCCAGAACACAGCATCCTCTGGCCCTTGGGACACGCCGCTGTCCTTTCAAAGACACACCTTTAGTGTTTCAGCTATTTTAAATGACCACTTTTCTTTACAGACTCAACTTGCTCCTTATCTCCTGGATTTACAGCCCCCATGGTACAACACAGGGTCCTGTGTGTTCACAGTTAGAGGAAATACTGAATACTGAGGGACTGCATGCTGGTTACCAAGGAAGTAAATAGAATGCACTTCTGTCTCTCAATGGGCAATAAAAAGAAATACCAGTTCATAGTCTTTGCATGAAATTCCCAGCTGCTTGAAATGGCTTCAATCTGACAAGAAAAGCTGGCATATTTTGGCCATGCATGTTTTGTCTATTTTCCTAAGCAAATAAATAAAAAAAAATTTGCTCATTTCAACTAAAGATAATTATAGATATTAGCGCTCACACGCGCGCACACACGCACACACAAAAAAAAAAAAAAAAAAAAAAACAGCTTTAAATATTTGACATTTCTGGCTTGTGACAGCGTTGTGGTTGCTGCCAGACACGTTAAGGACGATGGGCGATTCGGCTATTTGGTTGCAAAGCAAGGCTGCTGAGGCATACCCATAACACACCGGGGCTGTGGCACAGCACCTATAAAAGTCACAATTTAAGGTTAAACATGAAGAAGGGGGGGGCGGGGGAAGCAGCATTACCGCTTTCCATCACTTTCAGTTTTTCACCAAGTTCAAACCTAACAGTTCATTTCCTTTATGGAAAAACCGGCACAGCACAAACACAAGCCCCGCCCTCCAGGAACAGCGTGACTGGCTGCCACTCTCTTTATCTTGGCACTGCCAAAAGTCCTTTGTTCACACTACTGTGCGGTTCTAGCCTCCGCACTGAGGTAACACATTCGCAGCCGAGTGATAAGGGGACTGAGAATGGGGGGTAGTGGGAAACTATGGCGAGCACCCGACACTGGGCCGAGTCCATTGTGTGCTACCTTCCTCTCAGTTGCAGTTGTGTCAAACTGACCCGAACTTCCAGGCTGAAACGTGGAGCAGGAGTAAGAGAAAGCAACCAGGAGGACAGATTTCTATTTCCTTACCCTAATGTGCCACTGATATCTTTAACCAAACTGTGTGTCGCATTTTTAATTTTTATGTCCCTATGAATACGAGTGAGGCTAAATTTGAATTCTAGAAGGTGAAGCCAAAGTGAGAGAAAATCAGGGAGGGAGGGGGAAGGAGAGAGAGAGAGAGAGAGAGAGAGAGAGAGAGAGGCTGAGAGAGAACAGAAGAGAGCGAGAGCGTGCGCACACACACACAGACAAAACACTGAGCCTCTAGAATAAGAAACATTGCCTAATAAGGAAAGATCTGAGTGAAGCTGTCTGAGAGGAACCTCCCACTCCTGCTTTCCCTCAGCAGCAGCAGTCCACATACAAGCACACGCGTCAACACACAGGCGCAACCATCCACGACACACACATACACACACCTACGCTAAACAGGCAGGGGATGTTCCAAGCAGACCCCCCTGGCCTTCCAGGGTGCACTCACCATTCCAGGTAAGAATGCGCAGAGAGGGGTGGGCTAAGATAGTCTGCTCCTCCCTCAGCACCGGGCTCTGATAGGAGACCAGGAATGGGACGGACCCCCACACCTACGGCAACGGCAAGGGTGAAATTAATGTTCCAGTTGGGACAGCCGTTACATTTTACAGCCTGTGAGAGCAGGCACCGGCACGAGAAGCTTTGATCGTCCACAGGACAGGCAACTCTGGGAACTGAAGGGGTTAAATCCTCACAGCTGTGGGATCTAGATGACCGCATACTCTGCTTGGATGTTGCCACGCATGACCACCAAGAACATGAAGGTGTGGGCCCTGTGGAACCCTGGTGAGGCCAACCCATACGTTTGGGCTATGGGGCGGGGCTACCTTGGCTGCATTGACCAGCCTCCAGGCATTCAGCAGGCCAAAGCCATGGAGATGGCTGTGGCTGAAGCCGGCGCCATTTGTCTCCCAGTTCGCTTCCTTCTCTTCGTACTGCAGAGACGTGGACACACACACACAATTAGCAACAGAGTACCAAGAACAGCATTTCTATGCTATCAGAATAAGTCGTCTGCTGGAAAGTGCAACTGCTTTCATGTGCACCTAATACTCCACTCTAACACTAGATCTCATTTATCACAGGTATGAAACTATGCCTCTGATTAGTAGGGCATGTCTCTGACCCAGGACTGCTGGGAACTGGCTCTTAAAGAACACTTCCTGAGTAGCATGACCAAATGATATTTTAATAAAGCAGATTTGAGGCTGAATAAAACCCTTAAGGAGCAGGCCTGAATCCCACGTAAGCCTCCTCAGACATCATTTAATCCTTAAATATACGACTCGCTCCACCTTGGTTTGTGTCAAAATACACTCCACCTGCCCTCGGCCTAACTCCACCCATGGTCACCAAGTCCTCACACATCAGCGTCTAGTCTCCGCCCACCTACATCCCCACACTATTCCCCCTCCTTACCCTAGTGGCGGTGTAGGCTATTATGTGCTGAACGTCTCTCCACGTCAGGCAGGGCCGCACCTGCAGCATCAGTGCCACCATGCCGGCGGCCAAGGGGGCAGCGGCCGAGGTGCCTGTGTGGCCCTCCGTGCAGCCTGTGCCCTGCTGCAGCGACCAGTCCGAGGTCACCTACACCCAGGGAGAGGAGGCCTGTCAGAGAGCGTCATGACTGAGCACACATCCAAGTCATACAACACGGTGATGATGCTAGCACACAACGCATAAGTACCGAAATAACAACAACCCCCGCCCTGGGAGAGCCTGAAGCCCCTCCTAGGAAGTGTGGGACACTAGGCAGGGGACACCCTGGCCAGGATGCCAAGTATCATAACAATAACATTTGGCTGACTGCTGCTTTCATCTAAATGAACTATGTACTGCCATTTATACAGTTGTTTTAGACTGGATTCCTCAAAGGTACCGCAGCCAACCTGCCTCCCCAAAACCAACCTCCTTAACCATAAAGCTGTACACGAGCTACATGAAGTGACATGCATTGTGACATGTATGTGGGGTGGTGATGTACAGCTGATAAGAGAAGGATGGCACCTACATGCCATACATACACGAGAATTTGGGACATTCTTCACGCTTGCACGTCTGAGAAGATGACATCAGGGTCTTATTGCGCAGAGACATTTATGGCCAGCACTGGTACGAGGGTGGGGGGTTAGGCACGTAAAACATGTCCAAGAGGTCATAAATAAGGGGTGGTCTGCTCGGACTACTGAAAAGACGGGGATGAGCACATTGAGTGCGGAGAGAGAAGGACAGATGGTTACTGATATTCCAGGGAATGTTAGGCGTGTAACTGAGAGGAGGTGTATGGACAAAGACCAACCGCTTAAAGATACACTGCTCTCACTCAGCTCTAGATTCTGAAAATTTTAAATCTTAAGTGAATCAGACAGAAAAAAAGCCCAAAGGCACTCTTCTGAACCTCCTTCACAAACCAAAGTGGAACAGGAACACCCTTTGCCAGATTTCCTGAAGAGGAATTCCAGAAAATTACCCTCCAAACCCCCCGAGACCCTGGAAACAACAGTCCCCAGACATCTATAAAAATCTGACACTCTTAAAAGTAAACCCTCTGAAAGAGGAACGATACTCTTCCCAAGTGTGTCACGGTGGCCCCAACACAGTGATAGACAGGAAATCCCTGGTGTGTACCAAAGGAGCCACGTCAGTATCATGAGGACTGTGGATTAGAGGGACAGACACAAAGCCCTGTGATCAGAGGGAACAAGGTGGTCTCTTCGATACAGCAAGTCTACCAGTTTGTTTAACAAGTATTAAACGCACAGACAGAGAAAAGCTTTTAAAATAAATGGAATGGCTCACCAAATTCAACCATATCATTTAGAATTAAAGCAATCAAATTTGAATAATTTTTTTTCCTCCTTAGAAGTTAATTAAAAAGTAAATTAAACAGCTACTGTGGCAGCACAGGTCAATTCAGGAAACAGTTCAAGCATAAACAGATGTTAATCTAAGCAGGCTTTCAAACGATTCCACATCCATTAACCAATTACACGTGGGTCAGCTTTTTCCGTGGGTAGGGCTTGTGGAGGGAGTGACCTCAGATACCCCAAGGCTAGACTGCAGTAGCTCCCCATGTGCAAGAAGAAAAAGATTGTTGTCTCAGACCGCTAACGACGTCGCTGAGGCAAGCCTGCGTCGTCATGGTGACAACGGCAAACAGGAGCAAACACAGGAGCCTGCAATCTCTTGCGTTCTGTCCCTCTCTTTCTGCTGCCTTTCACATGCCCCCAACCCCCCTGGATGCTCGCTGCCTTTTTGCCTGGCCCCCCAACGCACTCGCTGGGGACTCACAATACTGCGCAGAGGTCCATCGCCGCTGCTGAACGTCACGGCCAGCATGGAGGCGCACTTCTCAGCATAGAAGGGTTTCCTACCGCTCTCATCCACTGCCCCTGCATAAAAACACAAACACACAGAGTAGCACAAACAGACGAAAACAGTAATGGTGGAAGTACAGAGGTCACAAAAATTCTCGAACCATACAGGGAGGGAGCACACCATTTAACCCAACACAGATTTTGAAATACACATAATCTTAGTATTAAAACAGAAAGATATGGTAAGTAAAAATGTTGCTTTAATTAAATGTTTTTTTCCCCCCCAAATAAACCAAAAATTTCTTTAGGCATAGCTATTAAAAAAAAAAAAAACAAAAAAAACAAAAAACTCCACAAAAACTAAAATATAGCCCTAATTATTTAATTTAAAAAAATGCAAGTCTAAACAGAAAAATTACATCACCATCAGAATTATAATAAATGGTGACATCATTGCAAGGGAACCAAACAACCTGAATCCTGCAGCTGTAAGCTGAACACACCCCATTTTAGCCCCACCCACAGACCGAGCCATGAGCAGCCCTTCCCCTCTGTCCGCATGCCACGCACATGCCTTGCTGGACATAAGACTCACCTATGGTTACTGTATAGATGGAGTTGGCGTATCCATCATAGTTGCAGTCATCCTCATTCTGGCCACCATTGCCACTCGCCACCACAAAAATGCTGCCAAAGCCTCTTCGGCCGGCGATGACGCCATGCTGCAGCGCTGCCTAGTGGTCAGAGTAGGACATAACAGCAGCTACTGTTTACATCGCTGTTAGCAACCCACAGCTACCAATCACCGACAGGGTCTCGCTTCCTTATGTTCTGTGCCTACTGCAAACACCGAGCCAAACCACTTTCGCTCAGGTGTGGGTGAAGAGTGGATCAGAAAGTAGTCGTGGCAAACATTCGACACTAAAGCTCATTTTTATATTTGGAAGCGTTTTCCTTTTCCAAGTATTAATGTTAAATACTAGGCAAGTTAAGTTCCCAGACAAAAACTTAAATGATTCATTTTTCCTTCAAAGAGTTCCTTACACATTTCTTCAGAGCTACCCCTGTCATTGTTCCTGATGAATGAGGGGGGTTTTGTTAAACCTAAAAAAAAACCCTTGCCTTCGTCAGTTAACGATTAATGCGGCACACTCTACAGACATCACCGACACGTTGTCGTGTGCCCTTCGCGCACCATGCGTGGTTAAGAGAACTTCGGCTGTTATCTATAAATTTCTGCCACTCCTGCCAGATGTATTCGGGGGAAGTGCGGTGGTGGGGGAGGGCGTACAAAACCCAGATAAAGGCTGGTTCGGAACCAGGACGCCAGCTGTCTGCCGCCAGCGCTGTTCTTTGTAAAGCACTTTTCCTGGAGGGGCCGGGGGCAGGGAGAGGTTGCCCGACTCAGCTACCGAAGCCCATTCAGGGAGGTGGGAGCAATTATCCACAGCCCAGTAGCACCCTCCGGGTTGGAGTGACGTAGCCAACCATAACCCGATTAATCTGGTGCCTCAGAAGATGCTGTAGACAGCAAAGCCTGGCCTCTTGTCTTGCTGCCCATGATTCCGAGACGAACGCACTGAACCTTACACAAACACACCGGCATGCACGCGGAAATTATAGCTCTCACGTGACATGTATGCCCGCTGGCAAGTTCAAGCACATGCGCTACAGAATGCACACAGCTGTATTTACATCTGCTTTACCAAAGTCGCACACCTCCCTCCCCCCGGCCACTCGCTAGCTCTGTGGTCCATCTGGAGAACAGACCAGTTCTCTGAAGCTGGGAATCCACCTCAGTTGAAGCATCCTGCCCAGACTGTAGCCCCCACTTAGAAGAGAGAGACTTTGGCGGCTCCTGTGTACCTGGGGGGGGGGGGGGGGGGGCGGGCGGGGGGACTGTCGGGGGGGTTAGTGACCAAAAAAAAAAGTGGGCCCGAAGCCGCTGGCTGACCCCCCCCCACCGCCAAGGGG
>JAACJT020000031.1:6724751-6738736 GCA_009936485.2 Gymnarchus niloticus | reverse complement strand
GGATATGTTAAGATCTTTCTTGTATAATTCTTCTGTATATTCTTGCCACCTCTTCTTAATCTCTTCTGCTTCTGTTAAGTCCTTACCATTTTTGTCTTTTATCATGCCCATTTTATGCTGTTTATCATACCTTTAAGGCATTATGACACTTTATACCTTTAGTTAGTACCCTTACTTTTAAATGCATATTATGTGTTCATATTTAATGTTAAACTTAATATTTTATAGTTCTTCACATATTATTTTCTGCTCTTTACACTTTCTTCATGTCTGATCTTTTAGAAAATATCACTCATGCAGCTGCATACTAAATTTCGTTGTAGTTACCGTGAAGCACTGTTCTATTACTTTAACGCAGTGCACAGACATGATTGAACCACACGAGGGCGCAGAGATGGCTTCTACGTTTAGGTGACAGGGTGGCTCAGTGTATCTGAGGAGTTTGCCTGTTTTACTCCTGTCTGGCATGTTTCCTCCTGCAGTCCAAAGACATTCAGTAAGGGAAACTGGTGTCTCTAAATTGCTGGTAAAGTCAGACTGTGCATGATAGCATGTATGCCTCCTTGAATGCTTGCAGAATTTTCCTGCCTGTAAACAGGCTTTTTTTGTGTAAACACTTGTAAACTATCATATATAAACATTAGAACCACAGAAAAATCTAGTAAGACAGATTTACCGATTACAGGCAGCAGAAAGAATCTGAACGGATATGTGTGGTAAAGGCTAAATCCTTACACTCTCTTATTTGTAGAACCAAAGACAGTACAGGCATAAGCTTGACACTGGTACAGAAGAATGAGATTAAATAGTATGAATACTATGCACAAATTGAACATGACACTAAGTATTTGACACCCATTTCTGATTAAATAGGTAAGCAGAGTCTGTTTACAGTAATTTATGTCTAATCTTTGTCAGGATGACTAACTCCAGTCCCAGCCTGAGTCCCATAGATTCCTTTGTACTTAGCCGTTTTGGCCACTGTTCACTGTCACCTGGTTCCAATCTGGTACATCAAGTATCGGTAAAAGCATTTCTTTTTATCAGATCCCTCTGTGAGTGTTCACCTTACTGTCTGGTCCTGTTCTTGACTCCTGCTTGCTTTTCTTGTTTTCTGCCCCTTCACCATCCATCCATCCATCCATCCTTCATACCACTTATCCAGTACACGATTGCAGTGAGCCCCTAGCCTATCCCAGGAAGCACAGGGCAGAAAGCAGGGGACACTCTGCACAGAATGCCAGTCCATAATTATCATAATGTTAACTTATTATTATGATTATATTATCCGTCAGTCTTCCAATGGCTTATCCTGCTCAGTGTTATGGGGGAGCCTGGAGCCTTGATTATGTTATTACCATGGAAAAATAAGCCTAGGTGTGACAGTATGATTTTAATCTGACTACTTCACTTTTGTCATCTTTGTTCCTGTTTGTTCCAATTTTTCTTCACTAATAGGAGTCTTGAATCAGTGTAACAGAACAGGATGCGGAGGACAGGAGGAGATGGAGACTGTTGGTCCACTGTGGCGACCCCTGAAGGGAGCAGCCGAAAGCGAATGATGATGATCATCAGGAGTGTTGAATCAGACATCTCACATTATCATGGAAGACCCATGTGACCCAGTATGATGCACTGGGCCACTGAGAAGAAGGTCAGAAGACTGACCTTCCAGTGCGTTATTTGCAAAGCCAAATGCAGTAAAAAAAAAAAATAGGGTAAGCGTGAGGTCTTACACATAATCTGTAATAGATGAAAGCGATTTAATAGTGTGAATCAAGTAATCATGATCATGAATATGTAATATCTGTAACACAACTTGTAAGTTGATGCTTGAGTACTTTTTACCTGTTAATTTTACTTTATCTCCAATTTATTTGTATGTGGTGCCATTCACAACACCATTGCCCCAAGGCACTTAAGAGGAGTGTGTCATAATTACACTGTTACATTCATGAAAAGAATGACTACAAGACAACAGAGGAGAGAGTTAATAGGTAAGAAGAAAAACTTTAAAGTGAGTCCTGTATCTGCCAGGAAGTAAGTGGAGATAACACAGAATGGGAGGTTCCTCCAGCTGAGTCATGATCCTTTAGGTAATTATGGTTTATTCTACCTAGATTATCCATCAGGGTGTGGCATGGTGGATCAGTGGGTAATCAGTCCTCCAGTCTTGAAGGTTAGATTCCTGATCTGTGCATGTGAAGTTTGCTCTAAATGTTCTGTGCTGTGAGGGTACCCTGCTTTCTGTGCACATTCTGAAGATCTACAGCTAAAGGTGGATTAATATCTCCCAATTGCTGATAGAGTTAGTATGTGTCACAATACTGGGGGACAGGTGGCACATAACCACAACCCCCATCAAGGAAAGAAACTGGGTGAGCAGCTCAACCCCTTTTAAGACCCAAAGGGCGGGGAGGCTCAGTGATAACACCAAAAAGGCCAGAGGTCACAGGGCAGGGCTCCAGGAAAAGACAAGACAAGGCAAGGCACAGCATAGCATAGGAAAAAACATGAAGCCTGGAACCCTGAGCAGCTCAACTCTTTAGCCCCAATGGGGTGGAGATGCTCAGAGAGTACACCAGGCAGGCAAAAACATGGCATGGTGAGGGGGGGTGCAGGCACACAGGAACAAGGGAAGACAAGGCATGGCATGGAGGATACAGGTGCTCAGGAACAAGGGAACCTGGAATAGGGAAAGGTTTGGCAAGGCAAGGCCTGACTTAGGCATGAACCAGGAAAGGCTTGTCCATCCATAGACATCAAGGACCCATAGACCAGGGTGACTCAGGACTCCATAGGCTGTATCACTCTTGGCAACCCACAGGCATAGTAATACCGGCCACTCAAAAAGGCAGGCATACCATGGCGGCGCCTAGGCATCTGAGGGAGCAAGGCACTGGCTCAGAACACCCCATGAGGTAGCATGATCAAGCAGGACCCACTACAGGCACCTTCCAGATCAAGACCATCTGACTAACTGAGCTGACACAGGGAAATAGGCTAGGAAAACCAGGCACCCACATGATTAATGAGGCAACCGGCACCGGGTGTTTAACAAGGCAATAAGCATCACCACAGCAATCAGGTGCAGCACGAGGAAACCAGGCAACGGGTAGAGGAGTCAGGGAAGGAGGGAGCGATGGCATGACAGTAGTACAATAGACTGGTATCCCACCCGGGATCTTCTCTCGCCTTGGATTCTCTGTGGTGTGGAAAACAGAAGACTATCCATCACAAGGCACACACTCACACAGACCATAAGCATGTTGACATGCAAAGCACGAGACATTAATTCATCTAAGATCAGATTAGATAAGGCAGAATTTCATTAAACCTCCATGGGGAAATTTTTGATCTCCGGCATCATTACAAATATAACTCTAAGCACAACTGATGCCTTGAAGAAATAAGAATCGGCTCAAGTTCTTAGTTGTGCATTATCTGGAGATGAAATTATGGTTCAGGGTACTCCTCAACAAAAACAGCTCACTGCTGAGAGAAGGAGCCTCGTTTTTCTGAATGGACTGCAGTTTGTTCAGCACTCCTTCACCCACCGTCGCTTCTAAGGAGTCCAGACCCAGCCCTAGGTCAGAGCTAGCCTTGCTCAACAGTTTGTTGTTTACCAGTCACCTTTGCCTTGAGTTTATCTCCCACAAAAGAGCAGAAAGGAACACAACACTGGCTCCCTGCTCCATCTGAAGCTCCTTTGTCTTTCAAACACTGAACTGCAGGTGGTTCTTCTTGTTTCACTCAACAAAGCTTTCCACCAGACTTCTGTACACATTGTTCTTCTGTGTTACATCCCACAATTAGAGAATCATCAGAGTAATTCTGAAAATGGCATGAGCCAGAGTTGTATTTGAAGTCATGGTGTAAGAGTATACAAGAATGACAACAGTACTGTTCTTTGGACACTCCTGTGTTGCTCGGTACTACATCAGATATGCACTCACTAATGCTGGTGAAATGTGGCTGGCTGGTGAGGTTATCGGTGATCAAGGCAACCATTGTCTTTTCAACCTGCATCACCATGAGCTTCTCCCCCAACAGGGAAAGCGGTATGGTGCTTTCACACCATATAAGTCAAGAAGGAACATCCTCATGATGCTACTAGACTTTTCCAGATGTGATTAGACTCTGAGAGGCACGTACATGATGGCACCTTCCACACCAATGAGTGCCTGGCATGCAATCTAAACCACACTTCCAAACTGTGGAAGTAAACCGGAATACCCCATTTAAATTGCCTATAGTCTGTGATCATGTATGTCCTGAAGGCTATGCTGCCTGGAATGGGTTCCCGGCAGCCCTGCCTAGAATAAGTGGTCAGAAGCTGGATGGAATCGGAAAGAACTGATTTATCAATTTACAGATAGAAACATAGTGGAGTGTTATCCATCCATATTCCTGACTGCTTAATCTGATTCAGGACTGTGAGGGCCTGGAGCCTATCCCAGGCAATCACAGGGCACAAGGTGGGGGACACCCTGGATGGGGTACCAACCCATTACAGGGCACAGTCACACATACACACTGGACAATTGAGTCACACCAATTAGCCTACAACACAAGTGTTTGGACTGCAGAAGGAAACCAGAGTAGCATGGGGAGAACATGCAAACTCCACACACAAAGAGTCAGAGACGGGATTCATGATGCCGATTTTTTTTCATATAGGTCACACTCTATCTGGCATGAACCTGGACTTGTTTACATGACCTTTTTTGGACATGCCCTGAGCCAAAAGAACTGGATCATCTAGTGAGGTCATTACTCTGAGATGGTTATACTATGTACTTTATTGAATGTCAGTACAGTCAGGTTCACCCGAATGAGATCCAGGGCAAATTATTTACAGCAAGCCAAACAAACAAGATGAACCCGTAGGCTTCATTACACTTCAGTTATATGCACTTTTCACATCTCTCTTCTCGTGTACATTTATAGATGTTATTTGCTAGAAACACAACACTATTTATATCTATTACTCAAGAGGGGGCTGAACAGTTGGGGTGTTTGTGCACTTGCAAATTAATAAACGTAAGGTTGCATATAAAGACTGTACATCTTATAAGGTCATATTAAGAGCCCGTTAAAAGACCTAAATACGAGCCAGATTATATCAACATAAGAATTTAGTATTTGATATTCTTCCCTTTAAATCATTTGCTCTTGCATATGTGTACATAAGAAAATTCAAACAGCTAGTCTTTCTGTTGGGACTGGCACCATTGACGTGAAAATCAAACCATGTTTCTTTATATTTTCCCGTGTCCACCTCTCTGTCACACATGAGACAGCATTACCCCATGTGCAATAATATGCACAGACACTCATACAAGCGCATCGCACATCATAACCCCTCCCAAACCACGTTCCCCCCCGAAGGCAGGTCAACAAGGCAGTCGGCGGCCTTTATCATCTGAGCTGTGTGGGAAGCAAAGGGACAGGCGGGTATGAGTTCCCCAGTCTCTGAGTTTTTCATAGGTCCTAATGCGTTAGTTGCCACCTTAAGTTCACCCCCACCACTGGACGACACGCAGAACAGTACAAAACGACATCAACTTCCAGTGCGTCGGTCCACTCCGTTTTCCGCAACACCGCACCCTCTCTCTCCCAACCCCCAACCCCACCCCTCACTTAAGAAGGGAGATGTCGTCAGCGAAATCGCCACCACCCAGGCGGAGACAGCGGGTGAAGCGCCACTGGCAGACCATGAGGCACAGGGGAAGCATGAAAAGAGCGCAAATCCCCGCCATGATGTAAGCGATGGTCATGAGCGTGGACTCGTCCGTCTGTGGGATGTTGTAGCCACAGTCCTCCAGGTCCACGCTGTGGAACGGTCCCTCCACCGACGCCGTCCGGAACTCGTCATGAACTGGGTGACCGGAAATTTGTTAAGGGGAGGAGTCACAAACAAAGAGACAGGTCATTGTACGGCAGGACTGTTAAGTTCCTCATGCAGGGAGACAAGGCTGTTCGGTTCCACATGCAAATCTCCGGCTCAGCTTATGACATGACAACAGATCTCAAACCTCCGTGGAAATACTTTCATGACTCAGTGGTTAGCTCTGTAGCCTCACACCTCCAGGGTTGAGACTCTAATTCTGCCTACACTGTGTGTGTGCACTCTTCACGTTCCCCCCATCTTGCACAGGTTTCCTCCCGCAGTCCAAAGACATGCAGTTAGACTAACTGGGTCTCTAAATTGCCCATAATGTATGACTGCGTATATGTACCCCATAATAGGCTATGCTCCAAACTCATCTGTGGATGAATTAACAGAAAAAATGTAACTGCCATTGCTGTCCGTTAATGAAAAACACTCCAGTCCATCTTGTGATAACAACAGCAATGGCGGGTATGCAGTGCTTTTATGTTCTCAGTCCATGTCACGCCTTCAGCATAACCACGGAACGTTCGGCTCTCGTGCGAGTATAAAATCGTGAGAGATTCATAAACGCCCAGCCACGTACCATGGCATGTGCTGACGGCAAACCCAATACGCTTCCTCTGCCGGTCGAACACCACGTAGAAGCCCTCCATGATGACGGCCCCCATCACAGTTCCCGTGCTGGACTGGGACACGGCGAATTTGTAACAGTCTTCCTGTGTCGACGCCACGTCCTCCACAGGCCGGAGATATTGCTGCCAGGGGACAGGCCCCAGGGTGAAGATCGTAGAGGACACCAGATACTCAACGCGACACTGAGCATCCATTGTCCATGGAGGCCTTTTAGTAGTATTTAAGCACAGCAAACTCACAGTGTCCACCTCTCAAATCGGAAACTATTTTTATGTGCAAAATGTATCAAAACACAATAATAGTAACTTTTTTGGTGAAAAGCCTGAGATAAAAGAAGTAGTAATTCAGGTTTCAATAGAACCCAACCCAGAAAAGTAGTAATATTAATAACAATATTAATAATAAGTAGTATTCTATTCAGAATGATTGAAAGACTGGTCCAGGCTCGACACACTTGTAGAAAAGGGGGCAAAAAAGATACATTTCCAGAATTCACGGAAGGAATAGAATTAAGTGTTGGAATATCAGAATGTTACAGTGGTTTCTTTTTTCATTAGCATGTAAAACATTATTAAACAGAAAGATGGTAAAGAAACTGAATGAATGATGCGGTATTCAGGAACGTGGGGTTACGGTGGCACGGTCGTGATTAGCGTGGCCTCACTCTTCCAGGGGTATGAGTGCCACCTCCGGTCCTGTATGTGTGACGTTTGCATGTTCTCCCTGGGTACTCCAGTTTTTGCTCGTGTTACGAAAACACACATTGAAGCGAACTGCTGCCTCTAAACCACCTGCAGTGTGCGAGTTTGTACATGTGCACGTGTGTCCTGCCAGGGACTGGCATCTTTTCTCGGACGGTCACCTGCCAAGTGTTTTCTGGGAAAGGCTCCAGACTCACAGCGATCCTATACTCGATAGAGTGTGAATGGATAGCATGCACGTGACAATCACCGCCGCTCTATCCGACTGCTCTCACCAACCTGTTTCCCCACAATGCCCCATCCTCCCATACCTGAGGCAGGATGGAGATGCGGAAGGACTGATTCCGGTTCTCGCTCATCAGGTAAAGAGAGATGACGGGGAAGATGTGCCACGGAGTGGTGCCTGCCTGCCAGCACACCAGCTGTTCGCCCAGCCAAAAGCCTGATGGGAACTGCTCAGTCTGCCGGGGCAGGGGGCAAGGGAACAAGAGATGGGGGAGGACAAAAAGTCATGAAAAAGAAGATATCACTGGAAATAAAATGCAAAGGATACTAAGAGAGCATGTTAACTGCATATGTTTACATACTACAAAAGAAAACATGACTTTAAGTTTCCATTTTTTTCAATAGTATATTTTTGAGGGAAACCTTACCATCTAGGCTATCCTATTACAAACAGGAAGCTGATGTAATGAAATCAATAAAGAGGCTGGTGTATAGCACTTTGACAGCACTGGGACAAGTGGAGGGGGGACATTGCCTCCCCCTCCAGTGACATTGCTTGAAGAGGTAGGGTCAGAGGAGGGTGAGCTCACTGAGGAGGCAGCCTCGATGGCCTTGACTGCAGCTTGGAACACCTTTCGGGGGAGCCTGAGGTTGGTGGTGCCACTATCCACAATGCTCTTGTCATAGTTGTACTGCAGCAGGGAAGGGTCGTAGGGAGGAGTAAACGAAAGAGCAAATTAATCACCTTTTTACAGAAGATCCAATGAGCCTTTCATGGATGGTTTAGTCTTCCTGCCGTTAAAGATTAAGAAACTGGAGGCATCAGACCCCACCCTACTATGCCTATGAGTTTTGAAGCATTAGAACCCTGACCTGATTTCGCATTAAGACGCTTGGTGTACACTGCCAGACATAATCATTCATGTCTCTCCAGATAGTAATGTGTTTTTAGACCTACTCTCTCTGAGAGCCTTCATTGTCAGGCCACTAACTCTACACGGCCTCAATTTTGTTAATGGGTCATTCCACTACAGTCTATTTTTAAAAATGAGCTAAACTCCTTTGACTTCACATAAAAATGATCATATGTTTCCCAGTGGTTAGAATGTCCTTCCTAGGTATGCATGTCCAACGAAAAAGGAGATAGGGCTACCGCATAATTGACCCATTTTGGATTCATATCTCTACAGTAAGACATCCACGCATTTAGGCATGATAAACATAAAGAAGGAGATTCAGATAAAAATTTGAAAATCAAAAGGTAAAACCATTAGACAGCTGATCTACATTTTGAATTAAGTCAAATGTGAAAATACTTTATATGTTACATTGTCAGCAACATTAAAATATTCATTTTACCAAATATTGAAGAGGAATAAAAATTAATCTAACACAAACATAAAACCACCCATACTATGCTTTTGACTTTTCCTCTTATTTCCTAATGCCTTTATTGCTAGTCAGCAGCTATAGAACCATAGTTTAGAACCAGGTCCTCACAGTGATTAAGGGAAAAACAACTATAAATCTTTTACATTGGCTATGTCTCCAAGCTGTTTACCAACTGCATTATTTTATAAAGCATGTCCACTGTATCTTTGATCGTTTTGCCATGTTCCTTTGAGCAGCTGTCTAAGGAGACTCATTACGGAAACGTCATAGCAACGAAGCACCGGACGTCAAACCTGAACCGCACCTAACGAGAAAGAGTCACTTTCACGCAAAGTGCACAACATACACACTCCAGGCATCCAAGTACATTTATCGGCAGCCAGCATTTCCGGTTCGGTCTCTTACCTCCTTGCAGTCCATGTTTAGGTCCTGCCCGTTCACCTCGATGCGCACAATGATGACCTCATAATACCATTCACGACGAATGGGCGTGTACCACAGTTCACCCACATACAGAGAGGGGTCCACCCCCCCAATGATCTGAGGACAACAGAGGAAATGTTAATATAGCATGCATATCTCTAACTCCCTTCCCTTTCTGGTGTCCTGTAACACTTCCTCTCTCAAGAGTCACCCTGTTAGTTTGTTCAGTGCTATTCTGTGTAGTGATGGGACAAATGAGGCTCCAAAACCTGTGATGGGTGGGAGTATCCTGTACTAGCCAATCAATGCTGGTGCTAAAGGAGGCTTCAAAACCCATGGTGGGTGGGGGTATCCTGCACTGACGAATCAATGCTGGTGCTAAATGAGGCTCCAAAATCTGTGGTGGGTGGGAATATCCTGTACTAGCCAATCAATGCTGGTGCTAAAGGAGGCTTCAAAACCCATGGTGGGTGGGGGTATCCTGCACTGACGAATCAATGCTGGTGCTAAATGAGGCTCCAAAATCTGAGGTGGGTGGGAGTATCCTGTACTAGCCAATCAATGCCAGCGTTACATTTGTCCCATCACTAATTCTGTGCTTCTCCAATGCTTATGGCCCCCCTCTCCCTCCCAGTCTGCCCCTAACAGTCACATGGTCACATTCACCTTCCCCTCTTTTGACCCTCACCATGCTTCCCCCCACCGTAGCACTGCCCAGGCTGTAATTCTGGCTGTACCCAGTGCCGCACAGCTGGAGAGAGAACAGGTTGGGCACCGGGGTCTGGCGCACCAGGGAGTCGAAGAAGGGCTCCAGGGTCTCATCAGGCTACCAGCGGGGGGCAAGGAGAAAAGAAAGCAGAAAAGGCTTTTGCCTGGAGACAAATCACGGTTCCTCAGGTTTTTATTGACCTTTCAGGTTGATTCCTGCTGGTAGTCATGCAGATGTCTTCCCGTGTAAATCATAAAATCTTTCCTCTCTGGAATGGAGGTGGTCAAGGCTAAGATGGAAGGGAGACAGCCTGGCGCTATAATTAAGGCACATCCCTCTCAGGTCCTGGGTACGAGACATCAACAGGAATAATGGTATCCTGGTGAAGCTTTCCTGCATGCAGCATCACTGAAGCTCACACTAGAAATGCTCTTTTGTCCTGTACATCGGTTCAATACATTGGGCTCCATATGCTAAGCCTACAATGTCCTCATCCCTCGCCCCCACCTCCTCATTTTGATGGAAGGCCTTAATCTTTAATGCTTCTTCCATTTCCCCTTTAACCTCATGTGCTATATTCTCATAGGAAGATCTTCCATCCTGGCTGTAGAGCCTTTCGATCCAATGTCTGACTGCTAAAGCTGACAACCTCCACCCCTCCCCCACCTCTGCCTTACTCGCGCAATTTCAGCATAGGCCAACCCAAGGATGCCTTCCCAGTTGGAGCCGTTGATGAAGAAATGGTCGGACTGGGTAATGGCAGCAATGTTAGCCCGTAGGGATGCGTTGGGGCCGTGGGGCACAGACACCAAATCGGTGCCCAGCTCTCCCTCCCAGCGGCCCTGTGTGTAGGGCACATACACACTACGGCCGAGGTCCCTGTATGAACTCGATCTGAAAAGCAGAATAAAAACAAAGCCCATTGCGCCAAAACATTGCCGGTTTGAATCCCAGATGTACCTTCAGTTGGAAGTCTAGATATCACAACAGATCCAATAAAAATCTTATCATGTCCAAGCCTAAGGTTAGCTGTGGATTATAATATGAATTAAACAAATGATTTAAATAATAATATAATAGGAGGATGATGAGGAAGAGCAGGGCCCCAGGGAGCATATGACAGAGTACAGCCGGGGTATGCTCCAGATGGGTGTCGTACACCAATCAGCAGTTACTCACAGCGAGCGGTGGTAGTATCTGCGGAGGAACGGATGAGCTGCTGCTCCAACCGCAAAATTACTGCTGCCCGTGTCCACCAGGATGTTCAGCTGTGTGAAACGCACAACAAATAAACCAGTCCTACTGGTTGGTAATCATCTCCACTTATAACTGCAGCAGTCATACTTAACATTGACTTATGAAGAAGAAATCTAAGCCAAACCATTGATGAAAAGCCCATGGAGAGACACGTAATGTCCAGTTTCGTATCAGCTCCCTGCTACTTTGTTACAGTCTTTGTTTTGTTACCCTCAAAAAAAGAACGTTCATTTTAATTTTCAATTTCTGTTCCTTGTGGGTTGAAGACTCACCCGTCCATGGCAGAGCTCGGTGAATTGTGTGCAGTCCTGATGTACAGCACATTTTGGTTATTCCTAACCCGCAGCTGCGTGTGCATGGAGTTTGCGTGTTCAGCCCATGGTGCACAGCTGTTCTCTGGTTTTCCACCACCCAAAATTGTGCAGTCACGTGTCTTGTTAACCCTAAACTGTCCATAGTGTCTGGGTTCTGCTGTAAACTGACATCCCGTTCAGCCTCTTGCTGTGTACTACCTACGATACATTGATCACCATGACCCTCTACTGGATACGTGATTGTGGAAGATGGATACATCCTTCAACAACAGACCTTATACTGTACCTGATATGCATTTCATGGCTTTGATTATCAGTTCCCTGTCTTTACATTCTCTGTCTGACTGAGGAAACTTGAAGAGGCAGTTTTCAACTGGACCACTTTTATCACGGTCACATCTGTACATTTGGTGGCTCAGTGCTTAGCACACTTGAGGTATGACATGTCTGCTTGATGCTTAGCACCATTCTCTTGCACCTCCTGTGTTGGGGTTTGAATCCCCCTTCTGCTCTGCATGTGGAGTTTGTGGCTTTCCTCCAGGTACTCTGATTTCCTTAAAAAAAAATTTGTAACGTTGGCAAACTGTTGTTTTTCTAATCTGCCAGTGGTATGTGCCTGGGGAAGACTCGGAGTGCTCCAGACCCCCCCATTGACTGGGACATGCAATATTGCAATATGTGTAGAGGTTAGATACTGAAATGACAGCTTACACAGTGAAACTCTGAACACTCAGATTTAACATCTGGGTATTGTTGGCTACTATTTATAACTGGATAACCTGAAGGCAGTAATATGTACTATTATACAGCCAAATGAAGAATTTGACAGCCCACCTAAAGTATTTAAATTAAACAGATGACAGCTTTTTAAAAGAGGATTCAAGCAATATTGAAAATTCAATCATCTGTTCCTTTAAAACAATTAAGCAGCTTATTATAGTGCTGCTTGTCAGTATTCAGTAGAGTAAGTGGTTGACTTACTGACTTCTAGAAGAAATATTATGAAGAAACACCAGTGGTTTGAGGCAACATGAAGCTATTTACAGATGTGTACCTAGATCTGGTCATGTGACTGGTCAAAACAGTGGTTCTCCACATGCATAACAAAGAACGTAGTACATTGACAAAACATGAATTAATACGTTTCCTGTCATGGTCACTAAAGTGCCAGGAAGCTCGTCAAAGTATATAGAGGGCGAATGAATTATTGATTTGCTTCCTACTCGACACCAGAGACTAGCTGTCTGACTGACTGAGTCAACTGACTGGGCACAATCCGATATGAACACAGAGAGAGGAAGAGACAGGGAGTAAGAGGAGGAGGAGGGAGAAAAAGGGCAACCTGAGATCAGTTGGGGGGGAGTAGACAGCAAGAAGGCAGAATGAAAAGAGTAACTGACCGGGAAAAACACAGATGCACAACTACACAGAAAACACAAGCAAAGAAGCTCTCTCCCCTGAAACTTTGATGGCAGGTTCCGTATATGGCATCACAACACTGTCTTTATAGTGCAGATAAAATATTCTGTTTAACCCCAATATGAGCAATCAGCCCAAAAATGTGCTATAATGTGAGGGTTCGAGTGGTCCACGAGATTACACAATGCAAAGTCCATGATTGAATTTAGAGAGATCTATAACTGACAAGCAATGAACATGAGTTTGGGAGGCGGTGGAGGACAGGGCAGCCTGGCATGCTGTGGTGCATGGAGTCGCAAAGAGTCGGACACGACTGCGTGACTAAACAACAACAACATAACTGACAAATAGATGTTCCACCTCTACGTTCTCACTTTCAGAAGCAACGCTGAGGGAGGCTCTGGGTACAATTATTTCCGGTTAATTATGACTGACATGTTGAAATGGTGGTATCATTTCCATGAGTGACACGAACTAAAATGAAATGTTACCAGGTTTGTTCTACAGGGCACCCACCAATCAACGCACAGGAATTCACTAAAGTAATCCTGAGCGTTACTTTGGTTTAAAATTTTGTGCCTATTACCGCACACACATCCCCCCCCGCCCCCACCACATATTTTTGATGGGTAAGCAGACTCACAATTGATCCATCTCTCTCACTTCCCTCCTCTGGGGTTCAAGGCCAGCAGCTGCATCCTGCCACAATGAAGACCCCCGCAGGAACGCGTGAAGGTCTCCACTGTGCACACACATCTGTCTCCATTACAGGAAAACACTGATAACTCCTCACCTCTTGCATCCAGTGGCATTTGGAGGGAAAAATACCTGAGCTCTCATTCAACCTACTGTCGCTGACTCCAGCAGTCTCACAGTGAATGACTCACACACCGCCCCCCCCTGGCTAAAATGTTGGATGGCTTGATTCCATGCTACTGAAATAGTCTTAATATTACACTCGGGGGGGGGGGGTGCATTTTTTTACTAATAAGAGTAATTCTGTTTTCTAGAATTTT
>JAACJT020000031.1:6712764-6724651 GCA_009936485.2 Gymnarchus niloticus | reverse complement strand
GGGGTTGAAGATTACAAAGCTGAAATGTTAAAAAAGAAGCAGCAGTGCAGATATACAAACGTCACACATAGCAGGTGGGTGGACACCGCCCTGACATTAGATAGGTATCACACCACTGGTCATCTCAGAACATGTGACCACTATAGAGAAGGCTTCTTATAAGGTTTGTGTATGTTAATCAGCTCATTCTCTTGTTTTCTATTGGCCACAGTGGTGACGCAAAGGTATTTCGGTTGGGGTGCCTGCAAAGCGTGTCACATGCATGTATGTGTGTGTCCATTAATGTGTAAGAGAGTGACTAAGGAGGGCGAGGGAGCAGGTGCACAGTTAGGCTGCGAAGTGATCCTTGATAATGTTAAACATGGCCTCAACATTTTTCTTCATTTCTTCAGTTATGGGCTTTAGCTTGTTCTGCAGGTCTTCTCTGGTTTCCTTTAGGTTGGCCACTGTCTTAACAAACTGCTCCCTGTACTCCTGGAAAAAGGGTTCAGCTATAGTCTTCAGCTCCTCTATGCGCTCGTTCGCCTTGGCACGGATGATTTCCACTATGGGCACCATCTTGGACTTGGTTTCCTCGATGTTGGTCAAGACCGTCTGGCGCATCTCTGCCATTATGGGCCGCACCTTCTGCTTGAGCTCTTCCATTCCGGACCGGTGCTTCTCTGCGTACTCTTTAACGAGAGGCGATAGCTTCTCCTGATATCCCTTGAAGTGGTTTTGTAACACCTGGCGCAGCTCCTCACGCTTGGGCTCCAGGTCCTTGCGCAGCCCGTCGATGTCGCTCATGATCTTTTGGCGCATGTCCGCAGTGAGAACCAGCAGATGTTGAACATAAGGAGTCGCAGACTCTCTGGATTTCTGGATGGTGTCATAGAGCTGGTCGAGGCCCTCAGATAACTGTTTCCTGTTGGGCAGTAGAGGAGAGAGGAAGAAAGATGTAACCAGAACTGACACTAATTTGGGAGGGAAGGGTCATGTGGTGGGATAGTACACCAAGATATTATAGGGGGGTGATATTAAAAAATTAATCTCTGATGAAGATTTGACCCCCTCCCAATGTTGAACTCCCACCTAAGTCCTTGGTTAGGGGTAACAACAATTTGTGGTGACTTACTTGTATTCCTTGAATTCTGTTTCATCCAGATGGTCAAGGGCCTTGTTCATTGAGTCCTTCGCCTGTGTGAGGTACACATCTATCGCTGCCTTCACGTGGTCAAACTGAGAGGGAGCATCAGCCTGCAGGGTCCGTGCCCGGGCACCTGAAGATAACAACCAGAAAGTCCTATGCTGCTATGTGCCAAAGACAAACTAGAAATAAAAGATCCCCAATTTAATTCCACCTTAAAAGAAGCATAATGACACATGCATTGCTGCGAGGTAAATCTACACCAATTCAGTTTTTTTCTTTAATTAAATCAGCCAAGTTCAACAGAGGGTCCAAAGGCCCCAGATTTTGAGACCATATGGTTATAGTGATGGTTTCTGATAGCAATACAAACCTGCGAACAACAGGACCACCAGGGTCAGAGCCACGGATTTCATGGTGGATCTCTGAAAATGGATTAGAGAGATACAAAAAATATGCCATCAAGGTCCAATTTATTTCTGGTTCTTACACAAGAATTTAACACCATTTTTAATATCCAAAAATATAAGGCCGTGCTCATAGGTAATTAGGTATTGTTCTGCCATTATTCAAACCTACAACCAAGATTCTTTTCCATATCAAAAATCATCAGTGTCTTTTATCTTCCTGTTCAGCTGCAATTACAAGAATCTTAAGCCCATGGGCATTGTCCACCCACCACAGGACTTTCCTGACCGCATATTTATAGGGCTTGTTATAAGATTAGTCCCCTACCAGAATCTCTTCTGCTATCCTTATGTTATCTAATATGTCGACATATCACAATGAACTCAGCCCTCAGCCCAGCTCGCCACGACTGTCTCGGCTGTGTACCTAATAGCAGCCTTAAGCAGATACAGCAGTCTCCCACCAGATAAAATAAGGTTCAGCGTCAAATCCTTGGGGTCATGCTTCTGTGGGAGACAACTAGCTTGCCAAAACGCATTCTGAGTAAATCTGTTTGTGCTCTCAGTCTACCATTCATTTTCTCCCACACTCTGCGAAATGAGCCTGAGCAAAAATCATTTTTAAAGCCAAAGAAAGCAAATGTTTGCAAGGCACTTTAGAAACATAAATTTTTCTTCTATTGCCTTTTAATCACATTACTGATTACTGTCCCCCAAAGTTGATACACGAGAGGCTCACGGACAAACAATAGTGCGGTACACCATTTTTGCATTGCACATTCTGACAGATGAATAATAATTTAATACATGGCCTTAAATATGCCAGATATTTATGCTAAGAAACAGGAGGATAATTGCATGTACGTGTTATTCTGGCACAGAAACTTCACGAAAAGGACAAACATTATCTCCTTGTGTTTTTTCTCTAAATTTCTCCAACCACCCAAAATTTCCTTCTACTTTTTATGCAATATGTGGCAGAACAACTATCCCTCGCTTCCCTCATTCCAAGATTTTAAAACATGTGTCTACTGCCCTTTCTTCTCACAACTCTGGAATTGCCAGCTTACCTGTAATTGTTGGAGCTCTGAGAGTCAGTGTAGCAGGAAAGAGTGCAGGACGCCTTTTATAGGTGGACTAGTGTGGCAGAAATGGTGGTGCAGATGTTGCGTGGAGGTGGACCTCAGCCCCTCGCCTCCCCACTGAGCAGAAGAGTTCAAGGGTCAGCAGAAGTAGAGTTAGCAATCAGCAAACACACAAATAAACTCCTGACAGCAACAGAGTTTCTGCTAACAACCATTGTGTTCCCTCTCTAATCATCATCACCACATTTAGTCTGGAGAAAACCCATGAAAAAATATTTGGAATGTGAAAGTTCACTCACAATTAATAAAATGGATGCCTCGCAACCACGACATTGTAAAATCATTTAATAATATTTTATTGATACAAAAATGCATCTTGAGGGCTTTTCTAAAAGGCATGATGCATGCATTCCAATTAAAGTTTTTCTTTCTACTCTCCCTTGCAGCCTGGAGAAATTTTCCACAGTGATGTAAATGTATTTTACACTTCATACAACTGGGATTCCACAATGGAGAGCCATTAGCTGGGCATTTCCCTTTGAATAACAAAGGAGCGTGAAACAATCGAAAAAAAGAAGGATACAAACAGCTAGCTCACCTGGAGGAAGTGAGTGCAGAGAAGAAAAGGTGGCATGAACCATTTAACTGATTACATCACAGAGCCATTTCAGAGTGATCAGACGGCTTTGTACTTTAGGTTTATTTTCCATTTTTCAGAGGTTTTTCTTTAGTTCATTTCTTGTTTTTTTTTCAACACTATGAATTAAATGAACTACCACTAATTTGGAAAAAAATATTATTTCCTTTAAAAAGAAGTATGCATTAGCCACATTATTAAAGTCCCTGTAAAGAACATGGGTGCCCTCTTCAATATTTTTGGGTTATTTCCTGCCTTCACTTAACATGCCTGGTCAATCGCCTATTAAAAGAGGAAGAGCAAACACTAGCCGGCTCAACTACAATAAAGTCAATTTGAAAGTTTTTAAATAATTAAATTCAGGAAAGTGGGCACAGTTATAACGTTCGGTCAGGATAACTTCCATCGTCTGAACGGGGGTCCCATGATAGGGCATAAATGAAGCTCGATATCTCTGGAGCTGCTCAGCTGAGGAACCCTGACCAAGTGTAATGGAGCAACTGGTCGGCAACGATAAACACAGAATGTTGAAACATTGACAGGACACTGTGGCACTATCACCTTTGGCAGCCATTGTCAGTCAAATTACACTGTGTCAGCTACAAAATCTACCAGGCCAAAGGGGCATTGTTGACTCGGTTGTTGACTTACTGAATTCCCTTTGGACTTTACTTTCCGCTATGTTCCTTTCACCTCTCTTATTAGTTGCTTTTTCTTCTCTGTGTTACAAAGATCCTTTTTAATTTTCTTTAATACCTTATCCTGTTGTGTTAGCCCATGCCAGGCGCCCAGACAGATAAACGTAAGACGGTGATTGCATTCATTCAAAAAAGCAACAGATTTTTTATTAACCCAGTTGACCGCTGTGGTCCAGCAATATCTGGCAATCCTCCATGAGGACATAACCCGCATTGCTTTTTTTGACCTTATGGTCTGTTGTAGGTGGTGTCAGTTGTTTAAATATCCTGTGGCACTTCATAAGTGTAGAAGCATTTGCATTTGATCCCTATGGATTTGGGTGTCGTTTTAAATGAGAAGATTCATTTGTAGTGATGTTACGCGTACGGAGGCTAACTTTAGGTAGAGGTCTTGACTAGATCACATTTGGCTGACATGCTCTCTTCTTACTACACCTTTTTCGCCTCCTTTGTCTTAAGGGTTAGCTGGCATTTGTTGAAATGTTTCTGCTCTCCCTTTCATTTTCAATGTAATTTATTTTATAATTAAAGCTACAATTTTATTCCTTGCTCAAGTAATAACTTGAAGTCAAGAACTGGAATCGGCACTGGTTAGTACCGGTTCCGCCCCCATGTTTGCAGCTCTGAGAAAAAAGAAAAAATGGACGAATAAACAAAAAATGAAAACGACAGCCTGAGATGTGCTGCATGGGACCAGCACATGCTTCTACAGTACATCTGACAGCCAATGAACAGATAGCGATTTTGCTTCAGTAGTGAAAATGACTTGTTTGAATCTTTTAACAGTGGAGTATTTATAAACCATTTGGATTAAAATTTACCAGTGCTAAAAAGACACTTCAAATAAACGTGTCCTTACTTCCTTCCTAAGTCTCTCTCCTCCACAGGCTCATTTATCATCCTTTGTCCCTTCATTGTTCTCAACATTCTTTACCCATGGTTGTCAATACTACGCTCACTGCTGGGGACAAACAGCAGTGGAGGATGTGTTCTAAAATTTATTGCCCTGTGAATGATGGATCAAAGGGTTACATGGGGATATTTCAGTGCTCAAATTCCATTGACTTAATCCAAGCTGGTTTAGGTCCAGGATGATTTTTCACATCAATCAAATCATTTTACCAAACTTTCGGTTCATGGAACTTTTTAAAGACCAGTACCCAAAATGAAGTTTAAGCAATTTACACAATAATAAAATTAATGCATAGCACTAATGAAAAGTCATTTTGTACATTTCCGCTCAGAAGAAAATTAAAATATTAATTTGGAGCTCCAGAAAGATGCAGCTATAATATCCATGCATCCAAAGTCCAACAGATATTCCTATCTTCCAACAGATATTCCAAATTCCTATACAGGTGTTACAGGCCACAAGCCAAGGATGGCAAGGATGGCAAGTGAAAGTGCAAACAAGAGTTTAGTTACAACTAAAGGAATAAACATCAAGCTTGAAGATAAAACAGACAGGACAAGGCTAGAACTGTAGGTACCAAACATACAACCAGACAAGACAAGGACATTACCAGTATGGGAACCAGGAACATAACTAGAAATTAAAAATAGTCTGGCAATGCCCCTCACAGAGATCATAACACAGACAATCCTAATCGGTCTACCGCAACTAAACTGGGCAAACCAAAGAAAATAAAGGCACTGAACTGAACACAAACACTCAACCCAGACAAAAGGTGTACCAAGGCTTAAGTAACAAAGGAACCAGGTGAAACACACGGAGCTAATCAGCATAACAATGACTGGAGAAACTAAACAAAAGAAACGAGGCACATGGGTACACTCAGATTCTGACCAGTCCGAGGGGATCCAGAGCACTGCTCACAGAAGCTGTGACATTTACTTAATATAATTTTTTTTCTGTATCTTATGTAGGTGGTATGATGGCTTGTTGGACAGTATTATCACCTCAAAACCTCCCGCAGTCTCTGCGCAAAGAGTTTGCGTGTTCTCACTGTTTGACAGTTTCCTCCAGGTACTCCAGGTTCGTCCTCCAGTCAAAAAACATGTGCTTCAGCGAGTCTCTAAATAATTCCCCATAGATTGTGTGTGTGTGCCATGTTTATATTACACTGAGGTGACAGAATGTCCCCAGGAGGGGCATAATAAAAAGCTAACATTTTTACCTATGTTTGTCGTGTCCCCACAAGGGAAAACTCAGTTTTATAAAAATCTGTGAGGCGATGAAAAAACCAAAAGAGCTAAAAGTCTTATATTTTTTTGGGTTACTTATGGTTAAGGTTAGGGCTGTGTAAGGGTTAGGGTTGTCATAGTTAGGAAGGTTCTAAACCTAGCTTTTTTATCCCCAACATTAGGATTAGGAGTGGGCCCATAAAAATGAATGGAAGGTCCCAAAACGGGGTTAGAAATACAAACGTGTGTGTGTGTGTGTGTCTCGTTGGCTTTCATTGCAACCCAGATGTTCATCCGGTTTGTGTCTATGAAACTTGGTGTCTTTATTGGTAACTTTATGAATGACTCAATAGATCATCACATTGAATTTCATTTCATTTTAAAAGTGTTTCTGAGGGGAGAAGCAGCCCCTCTTTTGTCCAATGCATTCTTGCACTCTGACTTTTATCTGTTCTCTGGTTCTCCCTGATGAGACATACACAGAGTACTCACCTTTGTACCCTGCTATCGCATGTCATATGTGAACCCGATGTAGGTCACCGCCAAGATAGTTAGTTATCACCACTTATTATCATCATCGTTACATAATTGGTTTTACTGTCGCGACTCCGGTGCATTTCATGGGTGGTCTTTATCACTGATTTGCAGTACTGCAGAAGTGAATGTTACGCGTCGTTCTGAGTCAGCAAGAAACTGGAAATCCAACAACGCAAAGCTGTCGCATGAAATATCAAATGCAAATACATAAGCATTGCTGCATTATCGCCTTAACGAAGCTTTTTCATTTCCTCCTAGTGGGGGGTTTTAATGCTGGGATTTGTCCCGATTCGTTCCGGTTTAATTAATTATACCGTGGCATTTGTGGAATGTGTCACGATAAGCTTCAGGAAAATAAGTCTATTAAGTTCCTCTCAGGCCTCATAAACCACTAGCAGCTTGCTCCAGACTGTGCTGTTTCTGAAGTACAAGTTTAACCCCGCAGACCTCCACCGGAATGGTTTGGTTCTGTACTTGTTGTATTACAGAGCTAGTTTAATAAGTGGCTTGACCAATAAGGAAGCCTTGATACTGCCTTTAGGCCATAAACTAAACATAAACTGGGAAAGAGTTGCATGGAGGCATGTGCATGCAGAGCCTCCACAGGAACTCATATTGGTCTCATTCATCAGTTGCATTTCTGAAGGCCATTCCCTAGCTTAGTGGTTACAGACATGAAGTTGTAACTACTGTTCCGATTCAGATGGGAATTTGCTGAAAGACCTCTTGGCAAGGCACTAAATATGAATGCATTAAGTCGTGGCAAAACAGCATCCGGCTGTATCAATAACTTAAACTGTAAATTATGTTTCTGCATGGTAATAAGAGAGACCAGCACTAATGGCAGTGTAGTCGTCTCAAGAAACATAAAACAATAAGCTTCCATGACTGTCTGTTCTGTTGCAGCATTCATTTTCTGGTGATGTTATTATCTGAGAACAGTACGCGATATTAGATATATTATGGATAGCTTTTTGTATGTGATTTTATGAGACTTATCTAGTGTTAAAAGACAATGTATGTTAAAATTTTGGAACTTTTTTGATTCAAACTAATCTTAAGTATGAACCTTATACCCTTGTCATACAAAACATCACCTACACAGAAATGTTTTTGTTTGCTCTCAGATTCTGATGTATGAACTACATACAGCAACTAAAGGCATGTTTGATACCCTTTTGCTAGTTGTTTAACAGAGTAAGGAAACTGTAAGTTGAATAGAAAACAAGTTGGTTAACTTTTAAACGGGCTTTTCATTGGTTTTCTTATCACTCTTTGGGTTTCTACCATTATATTACAAAATATTACATTATCTTTTACAGAATATTTATTTTTTTGGCAGATGCTTTTGTCCATAGTGATACACTGTTAAAATATTCACCATTTTGCATCAATAACAAATAATACATCCATTCATTTTCTATAACCTTTAAACAGTACAAGGTAATGATTTTTAGGTAGTATAAAATAACCTTACTTAAATAAAGCCCTTCCAGTTTCTTTTTATTTATTATTAATGTGAAAAGGCAGCATGCATATTAGAAGTCTTCAACTGAAACCTTCATGCATGCTTCAAAGTTTTTCGGAGACTAAAGTCAGGATTAAGGATTTTATTAACCCTTAGGGGACTAAATCACCCACCTTGGCTGTGAGAGTTAACAGACCACCTTATTTCAGTATAGATAAATCATGCATGAGGATGTAACATCTAGGTGGCTAGACTGTCAGCTGATAGTGCTGGCAAACCAGAAACTGTGACAAATGAAATGTAACGAGAAAATTCCGTATGCCTTTTCGTTATATTAATTTTCAAAAACCATGGTGGAGGAGATATTTGTTATGCTCTGTCTGATTATGTGTTTGAAGTTTTGTGGTTATGTCTTGAAAAATGTCAAGCTCCAAATTATGTGACAGTTGATCTGAAATTCACCATGTCCTCAGTTTGCCGCAAGTCTGTCAAAATTTAAGATAGTTACTAGGAAACAGCAGCTGGTCCACCGAGAATGTGGTCCTGAAATAAAGGCAGGTCTCAAAGTTCAGTATTTCTGTGCATTCGGCTTTTGCACTGGTCATTATGTTTATTTGGTTGGTGTTCGTATATGTTATTCCCTTTATTTATTCGGTTTATTGAATAGACACATTTATTACAAGTCAATGAAAGGGAGTATGCACGTAAAACAACGAGTGAAAAAAATTAGGAGATACAGCTTGTTTTGTCTGCTCATAGATACCAGCACAAGTTCATATGGGTAAACAAATGCAGGACGGCCATGAACAAACAAACACCCACACACATACGACATCAAACAAACGGTTGTACAAAATGTACCTTAATCATACCAAACCTTGGCTCAAAGATGTACATACGGTTGGTACAATAGTCTTATATAGCTTTGCCTATTTTCCAGGGTATGTATCAGCACTTTTCCTTTTTAGTATTGGCTCAAGAATTCCATCTTAGTGGAAAGTTATAAAATTGATTCATCCCAGCTTTGGACCTAAAGCCTTTCATGCTGGTGCCAAAAGCTGAACGCAGCACTGTTCCAGGAAAAGCAACTAGTTCCAAAATAAATTTAGCCTCTCATACAAATACCCAAGTTCACTAGAACAATTCTTGACAAAACAAACTAACAAAACCTTTACGTTATTCCAAATATTGGAGCACTGGACCATTCTAGGTATAAGCAATTCTGCTAGAAAGGCAGCCGCGTGAGACTTTACAATTCAAAACTAGCACACGCAAATTGTAATAGTGAATCACCATTCATTTTTGTGCAAGTGTCCAACAGTCCAATAAAGCAATACAACAAGGCCTGCTAACAGACAGTTGGCTTTCAGCGAGGTTATAATACTGAGCCCACACTTGGGTAAGGACCGTCAGACTACTTTTAAAACAGGTTCTGCTCAACTTCAGAGAAGAGGAGTGGACAAATGCTCTCCAGGTAAACTGAAACAGCTGTTAGAGAAGTTGTCACCTCAAGAGTGATGACAAAAATGTCATCTTAGGTCCCTGACGATCACTCCTAAGACAGATGCACCTAAATATGTCACACTTAATACATTCCAAAAAGTCAATCCCCCCCCTCCCGACTTTTAATGAATATCACAGCAAAATTTACCCAGTGATTTGAAAAGTAATAGATAACTAAGCAAATAAAAACCAAAAAATATCAACTAAAACTGTTCAGAATTGAGGACACTGTGTGGCACTATCGTGAAGCAAGGTATCTGCTGTCTAGCAGTATCCCTAAACTGAAGAGTTTAAGTACAGTACACAGTGGTAAATGGATAAAAATTGTTACTTTGAAAAAATGTTTCAGCTATCCATTCATTTATTCCGTTAATTTTCATTAAATACTTAGGCAAAAAAAAAAAATCACACAGTATAAGGCAAAGGATACCCTGGATGTTAAGGCAGCCTAGATACACAGTTACACTCAATCTCATTCTGAGGGAAATATAAAGGCTCCAGTTTATCTCACTGCCACTAAATGTAAATGTTGCATATTAGAATACCCATTTTTGAATAATCCTGCATTAGCCTTACACTTTGCTGAACATTAATTTTCCACCAATTCATGTAATTAATCTACATATGGTCTAGTGGTGGGCAATACAGTGGCCTCACAGCTCCAGGGTTGGGGGTTCGAGTGTCACCTCTGCTCTGTGTGTGGCGTTTGCATGTTCTCATGGCATGCAGGCTCCCACCACTCCAGTTTCCTTCCACAGTCCAAAGACATGCAGTTATTCTATCAGGCATCCCTAAATCACCCATAGTGCATTGCTCCGAATATGCATGCACCATGTGATAGCCTGGTAACCCATCCAGAGTATACTTCAACCTTGTGCCCTATGCTGCCTTGGATAGGCTCCAGGCCTCGGCAGTAACCCTGACTAAGACAAGTGCTTATAGGATGGATGGAAAGTCTACTTGTTTGACAAATGACTTTAATATAATTTAACTCACCCTGATAATAATTTGACATTATGCGTGTACAACAAAAGTCCACTTGCCAAAAAGAAGTCCAAACACATGACTGTGATTAGTATCTCAGAACAGTCTGTCATTGGTGCTTTCATTTTTTCCTGAATGTGACCCACGGAGACAAAAATTAACAAGTTAAAAATAATTGCTAATAAAACCAACAACAGATAATGAAACTGTAGTTAGTGATGTGACAAATGAGTCTTCAAAACCTGTGGTGGGTGGGAGTATCCCAAATTACCAAATAATGCTAGCCAGCATTGACTGGTCATTCAAGATACTCCCACCCACCCTGGCTAATTGTGTGATTGCTGCTTACATCAATCACAGTATGTTCTCTCACATATTTGTGCGACTGCTGGTTACATATTTCTTCTTATTCTTCCCACTTTTTCAGCACCTAAGTCATCCTAGTTTTGCGCTAGAAACTTCATTCCAACTGTAAAATGTTCAGCCCATTGAGGAGAAGGGGGCTTGTTTTTTTCTTTTTGATATTCCACCAGCATCCCTGTTTTTTATCCCTCATTCCATCCATTTTTCCCATAGACTTCGATTGGGAATTTTTTCAAACTGCTCCCATATCGTCAATTTTCAAAATATTACCTCTTAACTTACTACACATCTTCTGGGCAATACTACAAAGCCCTGCACCTCTTTCTATACCCCAATCACTTCTTTCTTTCTTTTTCATCCCTCCATCCTCATACTATAGGAATTTTATCGACATCATATAAGATTCAATTCAATTTAATTTTATTCATATAGTGCTTTTAACACGAAGCACTGTCACAAAGCACTTTACATAGTCCCGGGCCCACAGTCCCCAGATAGTAAGCTAAAGGCGACAGTGGTAAGGAAAAACTCCCTCAGGAGGAAGAAACCTTGGGAGGAACCAGACTCAAAGAGGAAGCCCATCCTCCTCAGGCCAGCACCGGGCAGGACAAATTAATGAATACAAATTAGAACAATAGATACAAAACAGTACATCTTGTATCCGTCTGGGGGACAGCACGGTCTTGCAGGTTGCAGTCCAGTAATCAGAACAAGCTCAGTGGCTCAGAAGGCAGAAAGCTGGTCAGGCAGGAGAGCTGAAGTGGAGAGAGGGCACTTAGGCCAGCAGACGATATGAAGGTCTATTGAATCCGAGCCTCCAAGGGAAGCACCCCATAAGAGGGGGGCACAGGGGAAAAAGAATATGTATAAGTGGAGCAGTGATTTAAGGTAATGGGTAATAAAAAATTAAAGAAAATAACAAGGGCCCCGGCAT
>JAACJT020000031.1:6666559-6696652 GCA_009936485.2 Gymnarchus niloticus | reverse complement strand
TGCTGCTGGAAGACCATTCCACAGCTGTGGAGCTCTGTAGGAGAATGCTCTGCAGCCCAGCATAGCTTTGTTTACTCCTGGAACTAATAAGTAACCTGCCCCCTGAGAGTGAAGCAAACGGGGGGGGAGTAAGGGACCAAAAGATCAGTCAAGTGACCATCAGCGTCACTAAAACAGTCCTGCAAACTGTAAGTTATGGTTTGATTTTGCTGCTAAAGGATTATACGGCTGCCTTTGAAAACGATGACTCATCTGAGGGACTTTCATAAATACTGAAGTGACTGAGGTGTCAAACTGTGGATGACATTGGTCCTTGACAATGGAAACCATGAAACATAATGAGAGCAGCCAGAATGGCATGAACAGAACATTGCTGCTACTTTTCATATGAAAGATCACCTTGCACTTCCACTTACACAGCACACTGCTATAATTTACAGATATTCACAGAAAAATGCAGATGTTAAAGTTTATATGTACAACTTTATGTATGCATCAGTTCATGTTAATATATTAGTCTATTGATGTTAAAAGTGGAGGCTTGCTTGTCTGTCCTCCTCAGTATGTGTATAGATGTTAAAGAATCTGGACTCTTTAAAATCCACAGTTTTTTAACAACGTGATATCATGTTGGTTATCTCTTGGCATCACTCCCATCCCAACCTAATCACGTTCTCCTTCCTCCACCCACAGGTGGGTACTACCTGACATCCCTTTACGGCTCCCTCTTCCACATCAGCAGCTTCCAGCCGCGCCTGTCATCCCGCCAGCTCAGCAGTGAGGCGCAGCAATCCCTGAGCCAATGGCATCGCAGGAGGACTCTTCATTGCCACCGCTTACGGAGAACCGGTAACCGGAGGACTATCCGTAGGCCGGCCTCCAGAGAGGGGGAGGAGCCTGGGCTGCAGGATCGAGCGAGATTTCCAGACTGTCAGAGTGAGGGTGATGTCGTTGAATCACCATCAGTGAGCAGAGCAGAGACCCGTAAAGAGATTCTGGGACATCTCAAGGAAGAAGAAGAAAGCCGAGATGAGGCTCCAAGTGATGGCAAGCCGAACCGCGATGTGGGTGGTGACACTGCTGAGGTACCCGTGGCTTTGGAGGGTAACCCTAAAAATGAACAGGAGGGGCCTAGAGCCCATGAAGTGCTCTGGGCTGTGCCTGAAGACACAAACAGTGGTCAGCTAGACAGAAGCAAGGCAACCCTTGAACCAGATTGCTGGGCTGATGGAAGGTAGAGAGGATGCAGAAGAGCCACAGATTGTCTACATCCTACCTAACTGAGGACAAATCTGAACCAGAGGAGGATGTATGGCTTTGGAATCATAATGCCTCAGTTACCCCTGTTATATTCCACATACTGTTTGAGACAGTAGATATACAGAGAACATAAGTGTGTTTCACTTAGAAATGTATTCTGTGCCTTTCTGTGGCAGCATTGTTTCACTTTGGAAACAATATTAATTAATCATAAATATTGTACATGTTAAATGTTTTAAAGCAGATGGGCAGGGTTACCACTCTCGTTGAAATGCAGTACTTTACTGAAGGTGTCTGATGGACACTTTGTTCTATCCGACTAGTATTTGCAGTCTTCAGTCGTGCTGCATGGTCTTTGCAGAAAAACTGGGAACACAAATACTGATTGGTGTTGCATTTGCTGTCTATGAAATTTCAGGGTTGACAGTGCCCACCCTTAAGATTTTTTTTTTTTTTTTTTTTTAACTTATTTCAACTTAAAATCAAGAGTTCAGAATTGTGGTATATTGTGTTTCAACTTTGCAACACCAATATCAAAGATAATCATGCATCCTGTGTACCTTCTCGTGTATTAAAACACAGTTTCCTGATAACTGTATCTGACAAAAATATTTTATATTTTTTCCTTACAGCTACATTATAAAAGAGCTTTTCGGCCCCAGTAAAGAACTTTAGAAAGGGAGAACTGAATATCTGTTTTATGAATGGGCATTGACCAGCTGGTCTTCATTTAATCCATCTGGTCTTGTATTAACACGCTGACGAGTGCTTTATCGTCAGACTACCATGAGAGCTGGTTTATTTGGGAAGGTGCAGTCTCCGTGATCGCACAGTAAAGTGGCTCATTACTTCTTAATTACAGGCCGAACAAACTGTCCGCGTTTCGTTGTCTTAGCCATGCTTGTTTGCATGCAGACTGTCAGAAACATGAGGGCGATTATTTATTCCTGTCATCCCTTTACATGAAGCCTTTCATTTGGAACCGTCATACAGGCTGGTGTAATTGCAGAACGCACACTTGGGTGTACTACTGGAATTATTTTTCAGGGTGTAATATGTTATATGGAACACTATGACTAATCACCGTTGATCAGTCAAAGAAGGTGGAAGTTGTAATTCATTTCATGAGTTCGTCTCATGAGATTGTCTCATGAGATTTAATAAGACTTTGAAAAGATTTGGAACGTAGAAAGACCCACGTTGATCCTTCACCAACACATTGGCCTTGCATTTAGTAATAAGTTCAGTGTTGAGTAATGAAAGCTAGTAAGAATTTCAGTTAGTTATTGCCTCAGAGATCTAATGTAATCGCAGTGTCATCAGAAGTCGACCTGAGACTGGCTCAGTGCACACATCTGCTTTATTGAGCTCCACCCTGAGGTGGACTGGACCTGAGTGCTGGCTAAGTCAACTTTTGGAATGTGAGAAATCAACATGTTTCTCAAAGAGGTCAAGCAACGCAGCAAAGCAAGTAGAAAGTAACAGATTCCAACGAGAACGTCATATCGCTAGTGAGCCCAGAGAATGACACGATGCTTTGACGAGAAAGCATGAGGTTTGTTTGGCTGTGATATGTGTAGATGGCCATAAGGATTCATTTGTCTCCTTCCCCTTAGTCCAGAATGTAATGAGCTCTGCAGCCAGGGGGAATTGGGACCACTGCACTGAGCGATAGAAGCCTTTTACGGGTCAGGACCATTCCCTGTTCCTTTAGTGACACCCAATGCACCGAACATAAACAGCACTGCGGGGAAGGTCAGATCTGTTGCTGAAGCATGAAACCTGTCTCTTTCTATGGCAAGTCAGGTGGCAAAACTGGGAGAGCCTATAGCTCAAAGACACTGACCCGAAAGCTGCTTGCCCAAACCACAGGAGCACCTGCTGTCATACCATTCAGGAACTAGCATTGAAGTCTCACTTAAGGAACAGAATACTAATGATACTACATCCATCTGGTAAGAGTCAGGGGTGGACCTGAAGCCTAGGGCACAAGGAAGAGGCACACCTTGGGTAGGGTTGCCAGCCCACTGCAGAGCATATGCACACTCAATCATACTTGATGGGCTATTTAAAAGCACAAGATTTAGCTCAGCTGAATGTCTGGAGGAAATCCACACAGCACAGGGAGAACATGCAAACTCCCAGAGCACAGAGATGAGACAGGAATCAAACCCCTAACCCTGTATCCATCATAATGTTAAATGAAAGCTTTAATTGCACCTTCCCGGTTGAGAAATCAGTTTGGAGGAGGGAGATTGCCATCCAGCCTAAGGATCTTAAAGGAGATTAATGATTTTGGGTCTACCTTTCTGGACCCCTGAGATTATTCAGTGCTTTTAGTTTCAAATCATGGTGGAAGAACCTGATTCCTGTGTGGGGAAAGGTGGAAGTTTTAGGATCCTATTCAGTGCTGCATCAGATACTTTCTGGTAGAAGAAACAACGTGAACACTTCAACCTATGATCATAGTCTCAAGGCAGTCAATCAATTACAGTTTTTACCCATAGAAGGATGCGTACTTCCAGATTACCTGTTACAGCTGCTGCCTCCTGCACCCACTCTATTTTCATTTCATGTTGATTCAGACTTCTTGATTTCAATCAGCTGGGATGTTGTCAATTACAAGAAATTTCAAATGGAATGGAATCAGTGGGCTTTGCCTTCATTTTCAGTCATTCAAACACATCAGCATGCTGCCATATAGCCTTTGCTCACTTCCTGCCCTCATTGCGGGTGGACACACCTAGCGCGCAGCACATAATCAACTGTAGAGATTCACAAATTCTCACTTTGCAAGGCCGTGTGTTGCTTCTCGCTCAGAGTTACCATTACGACAGCCGTGCCTTTATCCAGGTTTCAGATGCCTACATTTTCATCTCCGTGCAACTTCCTTATTCAGACACATCCCTTCTATGGCTATCAGATGGCAACACGCCACAAAACTGCTTTGCCGCTGCCGTCTTGTGTGTGAAACGTAACCCTCCTTGGGTATGGCAAATGTTCGCCACCTAGTGGAAAACATCGGTAGACTACTTGTCTTCCCCTGATCCTCAGCAGAGCTTGTCTCTTCACCAGCAGATGGCAACATCATCCTAGTTCTCATCTTCTTAAGGAAACGTCCACCAATCAGCAGTTTTGTTTTCATTCCTTGAATGCTAAAGGAAAGGACTCTTACATAACATAATGGATATGCAAATAAAACCAATCAAATCTATAGCTAATACTAAACACCACATTACTAGTTTGTTTTGACTGTTGTTATGTTTAAACCTAAAAGATGCTTGTGATTCCAGTATCCCTAAGACTGAATCTCGAGTTTTGCATCCGATTAAGGTCCTTACTATGGAAGAAAGTCCAGTAGTCTCACAATCCATCCTGTCATTGTTTCCTTACCTCTGTTTCACCTCATTTCTCTCTCCCCCACATTAGAAATGTTCTCTGCATATTTGACTGAGAGAGAAGGTAGAGTAGGTCTTTTCAGACACACACGTACACACGTTCTCCGATACAAGGTGCCTCCATCTGCATGTGCACACAAGCACTCCTACATGTCAACGCTCCGTCGAATGCACTAGAGCAAAATACCCTCACACATCTCATTTCAACACATATAGAGCAACTGTACCATGAAAATGAAAGACTAAGTTGCACTTAGCATGCCTCTATGTTTACATTTTTGCAGAGTGTCTTAGCATACACTTTGTATATCTAACAATGTAAAATGCATCACACTTTTGGCTTAAATATACATTAGCAGCACATATACCAGTCAAGATACATGATCAGGCAAACATGCTACACGTATATATAAGTAATGCATACATTTTAGATGCAATACAGATGTACAGTGATCTCATAAATAAAATATATTGCTCTTGGGAGTAAGGTTGTGAAACACAGATGGTTAATGCCTAGGGCAGCAAGGCAAAGGGAATGAATCTCATCAAAGAAAGAAGAAAACATATTTCCTGCCTCTTAATTTCACATACAGTGCCAAAGCAGTACTAACAGAATACGCTCTCTGAACTTCTTTTCTTTCTCCTTTAGCCAGTGTAGCGGAGACCGCTCAGCATTCCCGTTCTTCAGGAACCGCTGATAGCTCAAAGGACCGTAAATACAGTGTAGATCACTGTTGGGAACACTCTCCTGCCGCTGATTTGTGTATTTCAGCCATATGTACTTCGGATGGGTCGTCCAGAACACCACTGTTAGGATCCTGGTAGATCTTTATTAAGGTTCAAGCAAATTACACAACGTTCCACATAAACACTGAACACTAAAGTAAGGCCCTCCAAACGGCTCTCCCTAAACACGCTCAAAGGCTGTAACCAGGCTCTCTAAGGCTTGAGATTAACTGACATTTATAATCTTAGGATCTCATCACCTTATTATAATGTTAAGGTTCTCCATAACCTAGGAGATCATTGTTAGTAACAGTTAGATTTATATTACTTAACGAGGGCAATAGAACACAACATTCTACCTAAATTCTAGAAGATTCTAGAAGACTGAGGGCCTTTTCTACAGTCATGTCTTTGCAGCCAAGAGTCTGGTAAAAGCCCCTTTTAATATGTACCCCAAACATGTCAAAAATAGCACTAATAATAGTTAATGAAATAGTAAGATATCTGAATACATATTATTATTAAAATTATAATCAAGAATGACTTTTTCAATGTGGGAAGGTTACATTGCAGTTTTCAGTACGCATTAATTTTTGTTCATAATGTTTCAGATTAAGGTCCATATCAGTCCATAGCTTAACACTGGATGGTTGGACAGAAGTATAGTAGAATTATCAGATGTTTCAGTGTTGGTGTTTAATATACTAAATGTTTCAGCATGAATGTGCAACAAGCGAAAGTGATATATGAATGAACAACAGCAATAATAAATTGCGCTATGCTGAAGTGCTAAAATAAATGAACAGCGCTTTTTGACACGACGGTCCCTCTTCTGCACTGTCTGGAGACCCTCGATGCTAACTGACTGCCCGCTAACTTAGGGCTGTAACAGCTGACACCAAAAACACACACTAGCTCCTGTGCTGAAATGTGTCGAGATGGCCGTTTTTGTCTTTTGGGCATTATTAAAAGCATTGCATTCTCACCACATAATAACTGTACATTACAGATTGCTGTGACATTCCCAGATCTGGCAGCTGAGAGGTAAACTGAGAATGGTCGTAATGCAATTAATCTGTTGCAGCCCGTGTGTAGCATTCATGTCTGATTGAGGTTAATGCAGTTCAAAATGACTTGTACAGATTTTGATATTGAATGTGGGTGGGTCAGTGGGTCCTCCAGACCTTCTGGGTTGGGGGTTTGAATCCGTCGATGTGTTCTGTATGTGTGGAGGTTGCATGTGTTCTCAGTGTAGTGTGGCTTTTCTCCTGCAGTTATGCTAATTAATGTCTCCAAATTGCCATAGTGCATGAATGAGTGTGTGAATATGCCCTGAGATGGATTAGCCTTGTGCCCTATGCTGCCTGAGATAGACCCCAGTCCCCTCCTCTGATCCTGACTAGGATAAGTGTATGAATAGACCATGGGTGGATGGAATACTGAATGTTCACAGCGTGCTTTTTTGGATCATGTAGGATTTGTAATCGTTTAAGCTTTACAATGGCGCAGCATCATCGCCATCTTGCCTGTAACCGGGTTTGTTCCTGTGCCAGAACTGATCCATGGTTGAATTTCCATTCATTTGCATGAGATCCAGCCACCGAAAAATCCTGCTGTGGACTACACTTCTGTAATCCACATAAAATTCATGTTCCACTTCTCCCATATCTCCAGTATAACATTTCATAAAAGATAGCAAAGACTAAGTAATAAGTAAAGTTTTTCCAATGGCGGCATGTAGTGTTGTTTGTTTTCATCAGGCACAATAAATGGACATCATTTGGGTGTCCATTTCTCTGTCTAACGTATGTATGGAATTTTTGTAGACCCGGTCCTTTATTCTCTTTTCTTTCTCTGTATCTTTCTGTGCTTTTCCCTCCCTTTCCCTTCATTCTGCTCTTTGTCCCAAAACAACACTGTGTAAGTGTAACAGCTTTGCGGCCCCTCCCCCATATTTGTTTCACTTTCTGCCCCCCTCCGCCATCCGTTCCCCCCTGTCTGTAGTCTGACAGGTGTGTAATTGGATGATTAATGATCAGCAGTTCACTGCCCCCAGCCTCCCGCGGGCTCTCGCTCACGCAGGCAGGCATTCATTCTCTCGCACAAAGACTGCCATACTGGCAAGCCCATACACACACACGCACTCAAGGACCACCCCTACACAGACACTCTTGTACATAGACTCCAAATCAATGCAGCGACCCCAAATGATACTTGCTTGTAACTCCGACTCACACCTCCGATGGCAGGACTAAAGCTATACATTAAAAGGCATATGGATGTACTGCTCCACTGTCTGTTGTTTTATGGAAAAATGAAGTCAATTGGCATCTTTCTCAGCCACAGCCAACCTGGGGCACTATGTATGCAATGACCCAGCCATGCTGCTGCATCTTCAGACCTTTTATATCTAATCCTACGGACTAACAAATGTAAATCATGGCGACAACTGTGGTGTGTCGTGCCCCTGCCAGGGTCTCCTGCCACCGTGGAGACGCAGTAAGCTGGCATCTGTTTTCAGCATGGCTTAGGGAAATCTGCTATCCTCCGTGATCCTTCTGTTTTGCTCAGGAACTGTTGCAGAAGGTCCAGACATTCCAACAATTTTCCATAGTCTTCCATTCATATAGGCACAGCGCAGCCTCAGACCGTACCATCAAGCATCTACACTGTATCACAAAACAGAGCAGTACTAACATGATAAAAGATGCAGCTGATTTATTTATCTGCTTTGCATGAACTAAAAGACGCTAACTGCCATTTGCATGTTTACATGTACTGTATAAGTAAGTGTTGTGTTAACACTAAATCTCGTCTTCGGTTTCGACAGCACTCCTCTGCGACGCCACTGCGTTGGTAGGAACGCACCATTGCTGTGGTGTGTTACTGCCCAGCTATCGCAACGAGAATAGCACTCTGTAAAAAGCTGCCTGTAGTACAAAGGTCAATTGCATGAAGCTAGGAGATTAAGGGGGGAATGCTTTGTGTTTGTACTGACAAAATGTTTAAGAAGAGAGTGGCTACAGTCACAGACCCTAAATGTTCCAGAGTGACAGATGGCTTGGCTGACAGGAAGGCGAGTTAAAGGGGTGCCTAAAGGGTCATCATCAAGGGTCAAAGACCCAGGCCACTTCCTGTTGACCCCAGGACAAACTCTGACCCCTGCAGCAAGCTGCATCAATCACCTGAGGAGACGGGGGGCAACAGGGATGGCGTTGTGGGGGGGGTCTCGAGTGTAGAAGCTCAGATGTGCTTCAGTTCATGTCTGACATTTCGTGACTAATTATTCTGGCTCGAATTTGAACTTTGCAAAGTAACAGAGAGAGAGCAAGAAAGGAATGCAGAGTGTTGAGAGAAACGTGGAAAGTGTGGAATTATGAGAAAGAACAAAAATGATAATGATACAGGTAAAATGAAAAGGAATAGAAAAATATACATTGGAATAGGTAAATGAACATAACACAGTAAACAGGAAATCATCCCTTTTTAAGAACCAGATATAATTATTTATAGTACTGCATGAGTTGTGGTAGGTTATTGTGTATGTTAATGTCACTTATTCTACATTAAACACTTAGAACCAATTATTTGTAAAAATGTAATATTGTGTATGCAAGGATGGCATATTTCATAACAGCTGTCTGATTTATTGTGGGAACAGAAATCACAATATAATTTGAAAAAGAATGTTTTAATGTCATAATCCTTATTATAACTGTTAACATCATCTTCTAAGTCCATTGTCAGAAGAACACAATTTGAGCAACAGCAGCTCCGTTTGTGCTTTATGAATCTTGTTGTCGTCAGTTCTGTACAGAGGTGCACGTGCAGCAGGGGGCGGGGGTGAGGTAAGCATGTTCACACCCGAGGACCGCGGGGCGCACACCTGCATTATGGGAAGAGCCGTTTGAGCCGTGCCAGCAAGGGGGGAGGCGATTCCGACTGTCACACAGGCCCACACCCCTCAGGGGAAGACGTGGTTGAAGGCCGCAGGATTGCAGTGTGTGATGCGCCGTACCGCAGGAACACCCTGGGGGAAAGGCCTCGCTAAGGCGTAGCCTGGCTGGAAGTACTTTGAAAAGGGAAGCATTTATGTCATGGAGACTAAAGTAAATCCTTAAGATGTTTACAAATAACATACAGACTGCCATGTTGGAAAAAAAATCATAATATAAAAACCTTTGCGTTGTTTCTCTGATACATATTTATATGTACAGAAAGACGTACAGTGATATGTTGTATGGCAGCAGAATGAAAGCAGAGCCGTGCCATCCTCAGCTGTGTGCTGCTTTGTGAGTCCAGGCGTCTCCGTGTCACTCTCACCGTGGCCTCTGTCTGTTCTCGAGCGCCAGAATTCCAATAATAGTCAGGAGGACTTGGGAAGACTAAGGTTCAGTCTGTGCAGTTTGTCTTTTTTTTAATTGAAGGAAGGACCTTGATGAGGTGTTCAGAAAGTGTTCAACCCCCAACTCGGTGAGAGAGATGGCTCCGCTGTTACCTGGGCAGGTGAGGGCCATGTGAATTTCGGTCCTCTGTCAAATCCGGGGCGGCATCTCGTCATTTGATGATTGCTGTTTGAGCGTAAGACACTGGGGCTCTGGCTCAATTGTCCATCAGGCCCCAGCTATGGAGGTCTGACCTCTGGAAGAGTTAGTGTGGAGAAGGTACCCAGTGGGGGGGTGGGGGGTGGTTAATGGCCAGAGGGCTGTTAGAAAAAAAAATAATGGGTTCTTTGTGCCTCTGGACTGAGTTGTAGGAGGAGAGAATAGGACTTTGTCTATCAAAGGATGAGGTTTGTTGCATTTGCTACGTGGTATATATAAATACCTGCGCATATATCGTAATGATGCTTTTCTTCTGATTGCAGTAAATAATTTTGGACCTGCTGGAGAGTCCTTAAATGAATATGAGTCAACGTGTAAGCCAGACCGCGGTGATGTGCAACGTGCTCTCGCTATATTCAGGAGTGTGCCTCTCTGTGGGTGTGGCCTCCCTGCCCCTCCCCCTTCCCCGGTCAATGCGCATGTATGTCCAGACCTTGGCCTATCAGTGGCTCGGCAGGGTGAGGGTGGGCCGGTGGGTGCAGCAGCATTGCCGGGTGTGGGGGTGGGTATGGATGCAGAGAAGCAGGACCGTGGGAGTATCCCGGCTGGGGTAGAACAGCCCCGGGGTAATCTGAGGGTAGAGTGGACATTCCCTGAAGTCCTGCTGGGAGATTCATTAAAAAAACGAGATTAATTAGGCCTAAAGACACTTGGAAAGCTTACATGTAGCATTCTGAATCATTTTGTACAGCTGAGTGGGCACCCAAAATATGACTGCTGTAATGACACACAGATCAAGGTAGGATGGTCACGGAGTTGCATATTTAAAAACACATTAGGCTTCACAAATAGACTTTGGTCTAGGAAAGTGGCACCTTGTCTTTGGAACACAAAGAAAGGTATTTCTTACAGATGAGATACAATGTCTGCATCATGATTTCCAGTACAGAAACGTGCTTTTGTTAGAATAAGGCAGTACTCAGTTCTAAAGCACACTGATCCACACATGTTACGACTGTACAGTGTCACTTTCATATTTAATACTCAGAGGGCCACGTGTCTGTGCCCCTCCCCCCCAATTCCCCTCACCTCGTTAGCTCATTATCTACTCCGTTTACACGGATGTGTTTTTTGAAAGTCACTGCTGTAAAAATACGGTGTTTAATGAATGGAGCGCATGAACGCTGCCATTGTGACTTAGGAGATTAACGTCACAATGAAGACACTGTGAGGAAATGTGTACACAAAGGGAGCTCCAAGAATGATTTGTGATACCCTAGCTGTACAAAATAGGTTGGAATTCACAACCACCTGCCAATACACACTGTCATCCAGTCTGGTTTGAGATCAGTGCCTTTGGAGTGTAAGGAAAGATAAACGTGTCTCACAAGCAGCTTTGACTGTTTACATCTAATGTATACTTTGCATGCATTACCATGGCCTCCTCCTCTCACCTGCAGTCCTGAGTCCCAAATGGGACTGCCCTTCTAGTCCGTAGCCTCCCATTGGCGCTCCTTCTGGACTATAGGGGGCGCCTTGACCTGAGCCAAACAGAGGCTAACGTCATGTACACTGAAACTCACACCCGAAGCCAAGGTTGAAGTGCCACAGTCACATCAGCCAATGTTATCCCACCTGAGCGATTCGACTGGTCTATCATGGGCTGAACTATTCTGCGCCTTGCGTTGATAAACCTAGCATGGATAGAATGGTAGAGAAAGGTGTTAAGAACATTATATATAGTATATTTAAAGACACACAGAGGGGGAAGCTGGCATTTAATCTGCTACATTACCCTATTGCATGGAAGGAAGGAAGGAAGGAAGGAAGGAAGGACTTTAATATTTCATATATGTATATCTGGTGTTCTAATGTGTATATGTTACATGCACTGTAACATGTATGTGTTATATGTTCTACCACAAGAATTTCAGTGCATTACTGTGCAACTGACAACAAAGACTTAAGTCTCGAATCTCGTGTGTGAACTAGAGAACCTGAATCTCAAATCTCGTGTAAACTGGAGATCCTGAATCTCAAATCTTGTCTCCTCAGCTTCCAAGTGTGAACTGATTGTTGCGTATTGAGCAGCTCCAAGCAAAAGGTAACTAGCAACATCCTGGATGATCTTAGCTGAATGGTGATTGGCTGAATTGTACTGACCAGTTGTTGACCTGCAGGATGGTGAGACCTGTGTCTTGCGAGAGCTGCTTTTTCTGCTCTTCGGAGGGGTACGGATGCTGAAAAAGTAGACACAGAACCGCGTGAGGACATGGCGCAATATATATGCACACACGTATCGCGCACACATTACCGGATTTTGAGAAAGGCACTGAATATTGGTCCAAGCATAACCATATTTCATGTGTTGTCAGTACAATGCATCCTCTTTCACTGTCAAGCAGCTGCCGTGCCTCTACCCCCAGCTGAACAGCAATGCTGAAATTAAAACCTACCTCGTCCTCAGAAAGCCAATGCGAAATAATAATGGCAAAAAAAGCCACAAGTGCATTATGGGTATAGGCAAGGAAAACCCGTGGGAAAACTGTTTAATCAGCATGCATCAGTAGCTGTGTTCAGAAGTGCCCGTGTGCTGATGCTCTCTGCAGCTTTCTGTGATGCCAGACTGCTGAGGAACACGTGGAGGAGAAGAAGTCTTAGAAAACAGCACAGAAAAACACTGACATCTAGTTCTCCAAACAAGAGAAGCCTTACTACAAACGGCTTTCCTTTATCATTCTTTTTCCTTTGGTCTTCCACACATTTTTTCTGTCTCTCTCTCTCTCTCCCTCTCTGGGGCGATGAGGCAGTACCATCGGTAATTAGGATCCTTTCAGGAAGTCATTAAAGCTGTTCCAATTATTTGCTAATTAACACATACTTGTTACAATTCTAGTCATGACTAAGTGTTCACTCCATTTCTCTGGCTTAACAGTTCAATTGAATTACTTTCAAAGTATTTTATTAACATGAACTGAACTGGATGTATGTAAATTATGTAAAAAAAGCATTGAAACTTGAAAGCACCTCGATAAGTATGCATCAAAGTAGACCCTTGAAATGAAATTGACCAAAACTTATCAAATGTTGTATCAATTAAAAAATAGTACAATACAGTATTCATAAGAGACACACCTACCCATCCATCTGATCAGTCTGGAGCCTATTCCAGACAGCATAGAACACTAGGCAAGGTTCATCCTGAATATCTCACAAGGGCAATTAAGAAGATAGCTTGTTCAAAGGCCTCCCCTGGGACTATCTGGGACTATCTTTCAGGTCGTGAGTCCCTAAACTACCTTACAGGGTGACCAACTGCAACATGAACAGCCAACCCAAGACCCCCACTGTTTCATGTGAACTCCGGATGCTCCGGTTGCACGAGAGCACTGAAAATATCAAAGCTGTGATGCATGTGTGTTGTTGGCATTTAATGGCTTGTTAAAAATTCAGCATTGTGACGGTCTTCCTTTTCAAAGTTTATGTACAACATTGGAAAAAGGCAATACGCTTTTCAAATTCAGAATACAAATGGACTGCTTACGAGCAAAATCTAACTTTTTGAACATTAATTTCAGAGTCTAATACAGGAATACAATGGTGGAGATAGGTATACTTACAGAGAAGCAGTGGTATAGCCTGGTATTACAGTATCTAGTATTGCATGTGTTTAATTTATGGAAAGAGGATCTGAATGGTACGTTTTTACCACACTTCTGGTATCTGCTAAATCTCATTTCTCACCGAGAGGTGCTGGAAGAGCCATGCTCTCATGATATTAGTGGCGACTTTTGGGAAGATCCCACGCTTTTTGTTGTTCCTCCTGTCCCGGTCTGCCTCATCCTCCTCACCCGTGCTGGGGGAGGCCACAGCGCCATCGAGGCCGTCCCCTGTGGAGAAGTTTGTTAAGAAGGACACGTGGTTCACACAAGGGGCACCACGGCGGCTGATGCAGAGCCATCGTCAACGTGTCTACAGCGACACCCAACCGAATGACCAATAACCTACATCTGTAAGAGATGCAGCTGGGGACATACATTACCATGATATTATTCACTTCTGCTGCATTTTCAGTGCCACTGAAATTCGGTGATTAAAAAAAAATGCAGCACCAAAATGTCTTGCAGCCGTCTGTGACCTGCAAAAGTGCATCCCTTTGCTATTATGTTACCAATGGAATAATTACCAATAAAGTCTAAGGAATTAATTAGTGCTGCCATTACTGGAGTGAAATGGAGAGGAGTCCGGGTAGCACGGCTTTCAGCCTGAAGCACTGAGGCTGAATTAAGCATACCGATGTCGCTGCAGTCAGTGCCATGCGAGGGCATGCCGCAAGAGGAGGGACCCGGGGTCCCCGAGGGGGTAGAAACGCAGTCCTCTGGGTCCCGCAGCCAGGACTGGTTCTGGACAGAAGGACAGAAAGTAAGGAAAGGCTTGAACTGGCTCAGCACCACAGAGGCTAATGCATGAAGCAAGCCTCTCAAGTGACGTTAGAGACACTGTTTTTAAAAGCTTTACAGTGTATAATGTGTAAATGTATGAAGTTACCTTTCTCTTTTGAAAACTGGAATTGGGCTACCTTTCACAAGAATGTTTAACTTTTCAAAATGAATCATTTTAAATTTTCAACATTCTGCAGGATTTTAGTTTTTTTTTTTTCTTTCAGGCTTACGAGTTTGGATATGGCTGTAACTCACTTGATCTGACAGACTGGTACAAGAGCCAGTAAAATCCTCCATGTCTGACTTTGACCCGCCCTCACGATCATCCAAGACCAGGTCAGTAGGCATTTTGCCTTTCAGACAGGTGATGTACCGGTGGCAGAAGTTGTCACACAGGTCATGAACCTTAATGAGGAAATGTGCGAGAGGTTTTATCAATGGTACGTGTAACAGACAGGCCATAGCTTCTTCAGGAATCTTACTGCTGAAGAGAATAAAATAACGAGGAATCAATGTATCTGCAACACAGTCACCCCAAAAGTTCTGTTTTCAGAGGTTCCACTGAAACGGTGACTGTCACACATAAGCCACAGCTCTGCCTTGATTCTCCTAAGTTGCAGATGGTTATGTTACTGAAAATTCAAGCCTCTGTGTCATAGGCCAGGGGAGGGGATGGAAAGCCAGAGTAAGGGGAAAGCTGCAGACCTTCTCCAGTTCCAGCAGATGGAAGCGCAGCACCTGAATCGCCTGGATCATCTGGAGAGAAAAGAGAGAGGAAAATCTGGGTAGGCCTTAACGATGATAATGGCAGATACCGACATTATTAATGATTTCTTTGTACCTTAGAAAAGTTTGAGACCAAAACTAGGAAACCTTGATCAAAGGATGTGCAAATAAGAGCTACTACAGTGTGTGTGTGTGTGTGTGTGTGTGTGTGTGTGTGTGTGTGTGTGTGTGTGTGTGTGTGCGTGTGTCATACCAGGTTGTCCAGTTCAGGGTTTGATGAAAAAATCGGCTTCTCTGAGCGAATCTGAGCAACGTGGGAGGAAAAAATCAGTCGTGTTACTGATAAACGCTGAAATTTACTATATTGATAACTGGCCAAAGGTAATTTAGCAAGAGAAACACTCTGCCGGTGTGAAGACGGGCGTGCGCACTTACTTGCTTAGCAAAAGCGGCGATGTCGTCGTTAAACGAGTCTGAGGAGCAGACGTCGTTGTGGTTGGTCCCTCCGTGGAGGTGCGGCTGAGTGGGCAGAGTGGGGGAGTCCCGTGGAGAGCAGGTGGCCAGCTCACACTTCTCAAACACCAGAGCCAGAAGAGGAAACAGGGGGTGACTGAAAGCCAGAGAGATCCAAGAATAAGTGTTGACTAACCAAAAGGCACACATGCATGCACACATATGCTGTGAGAGACACTGAATGGCACACAAGCCTACCACAACGCATAGAACAGCCAATGCAAACAGCAAGTCTCCAAGTTTCTCCCTATTTATTTTCCTGTATAAATCTCTCTGACACAGGGACACTCTCTGACACTTAATTTTGTTGTACTCGTTACAATGACAATAAAGATATTCTGATTCTGATTCTGAAGTCAGTGTACAATACAAAGAGTGCATACATATACAGTATACAGGAGACAGTAAACCAACAGGAAATCATGTAACATATACACTGAGAAGTAAATTAGACCTGGATGATTGAACTGACCCATATATCTGATCTCGGTGGTGTTTGAGGGAGTCTGCAGGAGAGTGGCCATAGTGGGGGGGTGGAAGTGACCTCATGGTTTCTCTGTACCCCCCCACAAGCATGCCCTCTGACCCTGAGAACTGCACCAGGTCCTCATACTGAAAAAAGAAAAGGTTTATAATGAGAGAGAGAATGAAAGGCCTTGGTAAAGGGTATCAGAAGTGATGTTGTTACTGACCTAAGGAATGGCCATAATTATTTCAGCTCAATGCGGAGCGCAGAAAGCACGAAATAACCGCAGACAGAACTATGCCAGGGTGAGCTCAGGGCAGCGCGTGGGCTCGTTAGCTGCAGATAATTTTTTTCTCCTCCTTGTTAATTACTGAACCTGGAGGCCCTTTGATGTGCAATTTTTCCGCCCGTATTTCCTCCCCATCCTCGACAACCACGCTGGCATACACACCCACATGCGCGCATAACTGTCAGTAAACAATAATGAGCTGTGCTTCTCTGCATGCTGTTTACACACTGCAGTTAAACAAAAAAGTACAAACACACACAGTGTAGTGAATACACACACATGCACGATACATGAGAAACGCCAATAGTAAAACACGAATAGGCCGATTTATAACAGATTTTTGCAAAAACTCACACATGTATATATAGATACACATCTATAGATATCAATTATTCACACGGCTCTACTGATTACATGAGCACAACGAATTAGTATGTGGTAGTGTTAACACAGGATAATACAGTCGGCATTTTGAATGAAAGAAACCTAATGTTCACTGGTTTAACATGCACCTGCCCGAAAACTGTTGAATAGCACCGTAATTTTATTATTAACTCGGTGTATTACACACAACGCCCGTTCCAGCGATCGTTAACATCGGGCTTCACTGATAATATCGTCTCAGCAAAGGAACTTAAATTCTCGAATTCTTTTCCAGGCTGCAGAATTGAGATGGATTATACTTAAGACTGAGGCAATAATAATAATAATAATAGAAGAAGAAACAGAAGAACCAGTTATTGACTGTTTTAACTTGTACATGTAAGTGATTTGAACGATATAGACAAAATCAGAGAACACATAATATGAACTTTTATGAGTTCTCTGCCAGTGCTGAAAAGGGCATATTAATAATGGTAAAGTAAAATAAAAAGTAAACCCGCTAGACAGGTTATTTGCTTAAGTTTTGTTTACTTTCGGATATATTGCTACTTTACCTACTGTTACGGCCCGTGACTGTCCCCAATCATAAAATTTTGTTTTTGAAACATTGTATAAACTTTAATATGTTAAGGTAAAAAAAAAATCTACCAGATTATATATTCAATATAATGGTTTGAACGGAAAAAAGCAACTTTTATTTTCCATGATTTCTATTAATTGATTTTTAAATGCAGGCTTATTATTTCAGTGCAATTCTTTCAGTATTGAAAGTTTCGAAGTGGTGTAGAATGCATATTTTTCTGCGGGTACGACTCAAACACCTTGTTTCTGTAAAAATAAATATGCCGAGCTTACTTACACTTCAGAAGGCGATTACATTGATTTTCACTTTTGTGAATCGTTACAATATACTTCCAAAGGGGAAAAAAAAAGACCAGATTACAACTGAAATGGACAAACGCGGTGAATTATATAACGCATTGTTCTTTAAGTGTCGTAAATAAGTGGCATGCTGTGCTCGAAGACTGTAGTCTGCGTGTTAAACAGCCATGATAAAGAATCTGTCCCTCGCAGTGCAACTTACTCTATACAGTCCTTATAATATGTATATTATGTTAGCATGATTGTTATTGCACTTTAGATTAAATAATACCACTGTAAATATAATTCTAACAAAGCAAAAATGCTTTAGTTTAACTGCGCGTTAGTAATGTAACTTTCTGAAAGTTTGTCATCACTATGAATTCCTCGGCAAGAACTCTAACGCTGTTAGAGGTTTAGACTACACAATTTATTGTCATATTCCTAATGTTACAAAAATGAGCCTATTTTAAATCAGATTTTAAAAAGTTTAAACTATTCATGGCACGTTTTAAGCATTTCATGATCGGAAGAGTGAAAAACGTAAGCGACATGACACTAAATGTTTATTCTTGTAGTAGGACTACAAGATCTATACCGTGTTGCAAAAGAAAAAATGGAGTGATTGCAAATTTCACCGATAAAGATCTATACATTGTGGAATGTATTATTTTGTCATCTGTGGGGTCCGTGAGGGTGAACCGTCAGAGGTGTTCTGTTTCGTGACCCCCAGCACATATATATATAATACAAAGAGCTTATAACTTAATCAAAAACACATAAACAATAATACTGATAGTTAACATAAACCAGTCACAAATTTATGATGATGCCGTTTTCAACAAGGCAGATAATTCAGATATTTTTATGTTAAAAAATGGCCGGGGTCTTCTCTCGTGAATAATTTCAAATTAATCCTACTTAAGCTACCAAACGAGTCAACGACTGACTATTTCAGTCACAGTTATTAAAAATCACGTTTTCCTTATGCTTAGAATATAGTTTCATTGACGATCCTTCATGAATTGCTCGACATGAATGAACGCAAGAATAAGTTACATATTCACGTGTCAGAGACAATCAAATAAAGGAGAAATGGACAGTTGTATCTTATAGATTCTGCTGTCCTTTTGGCCATCACCATCATATATAGAACAGGGCCATAAGGGGCAGGGCAGTCATCAACTCACTGTAGCAAGAAAGTTGACCTACTTGCCGACTTCGTTTACCTTTCACTCTGTCCGTCTGTCTTCTCTGTCCTCAACACCTCCTGACCATTTCTAAACCCATTTCTGGCGTTTCTACAGTCAGGCAACGCTGATTTTCACATGCCAGTTTCTTAACGAGCCAATTCGCACACTTAAGGCACTCAGTGCATGGTAAAACATGAAATCGACATCTTCCTTTTCCGAATAAGTTTTTGTGAATAAAAGCAGCGTATGTGCATAATTAGCGAGAGTGATTGTACTTTATTAACAGTGTAGCCATACTGTTATCATTACTCAAACGGCATTTAATTCAAAGAAACTGTAATTAACCGATAGTTGTATTATTATTATTATTATTATTATTGTTGTTGTTGTTGTTGGTGGTGGTGGCGGTGTTGTTGTTGTTGTTGTTATTATTATTATTATACATGAACAGCTGTAAGAGTAAGCTGATATTTGATCAAGTTCACCTTGCCCATGAGAACATGTTTGTCTCATATTATTGCTAGATATTAATTAACTAAGCTTGACGGCAGCCTTTACAGTCCAGGGAGCGAGTCCCCGCTGGAAGAAGAGAGGAGTGGAGAGACAAGAGTGCCATGTCGGGGCCGAAATGGCACATAATAACAAGGCGAACAAGACATTAATGTAAAAGCACTCATACATCTCTACATAGTATCTGAGTGGATTTCAGACATGGTTAGGATGCCTATAGTATCCTACGGTGAAGTGTACGAGAATTGACATTTAGATAATAATTATAATGGTAACAGATAGCGAACTTACCCTTTTATCCATGCGACACGGAAACCAAGTCTACAGCAGGGAAAACGAGATAGCGGACTGGCTATCCAGAGCAGGCGTTTCTCCACTTGTATCCAGGTTATGCGATCAAAATAATGTGGTTTTCACAAACTGTGAATATGGTCAGATTTATAAGCGATGCTTCGAGAGCTCACCACCCGAAATAAAGCTACGTCCGTGTTTCAATTAAGGGTAGTGTGCATACAGTTATAGCTGAAAATAAATAACAATGGAAATAAATTATGTATAGACTATAATACACTTACTCAGTAAAAAGGATGCTGCCGTAATCTAGGACTGTTGATACAAATACTACTACTATACGGTACTAAAGAAGATGAAATAAAATAGATGAAACATGTGCGATTAAATGAAAAACAAAACAAAAATAATGTGGTAACATGAAATTTGGTATCAGATTCCAAAAAAAGGGGGCATATCCTTGGAGCCCTCGATTCGGGCTGCTAGATGCTGCCCGTCGTGTGTCTCCGGCTTCGGCGAGCAAGCGAGATGTGAGAAGCGACAGCGATGCCGTGCTTTGTGGCCGCTCCCGCTGTCCGTCGACCGGGGCGACTGGCAGCAGTATGTCGCTGCGAGATGAGCGATGGCGCTTTAAGGGATGCTGGAGAGACGGAGGGTGTGATGAAGGTTGCCAGTTGTTTGCGGGGTCAAAACACTGCGGGGTTGCGGGGTGTTTTCCCCCCCGGGCTCACGCATTACAAGCGTCATTCATATCAGTGGCACGCTCCTTTACATACACACAAAAACACACAAGTAGGCGACCTAAAACTGGTATTTGCACTATGCAAAAAACGAAAGATCCTAAGTTTGATTTATATTTTAAGTTTTTTTTTTTTGGTTTTTTTTTGCCACGGTGTGTTGGTAGCTACTCATAGGTTAACTTCCAGTTTAGGATCGCACATTTATTTGCTAACGTCACTAGTACTGAAAATATAGGTTGCAAATAACAGTTCTTTATAAATCCAGATGCATTTCTCTGATTAAATTTACTTTAAACATGTAAATGTTTAAACACATGCGACGCAGTGCATGTAAATATTAACTTTACAACAACATAAATATGACCAGAACCATGGGACAGCCTTGCTTTGTCGAAACGTAGGCTAATCGCTAGAAACAGCCTAATATATGTATTTACAATCGTCCTGCTCGCACTGTTTAATTAAGTTAACTTGTGTAGTAGGCCTAAATGTAATGTAATACTTTTTCCTCAATCAGAGATTTTAAAATGAAATTCTCAGGATACCAATAAACCACATATTTAAACAATCAAAACGTTATTATAACAACTTGCAATTTATCCGCTATACATAGTTACACTCTCGGCAGTTTTTACAGCAATCATGTCTCGACCGTTTAAACAACGTCTTAACGGTTTATGACGGTTATAATCGTATACCAAATTAACTTAGTCGAACAGTTTTTTTTTTAAAAAAAAAGAAAAAAACTTATTCATATTCGAGAGAAAAAAAAACACAGTGCCGAAGGCCGAGGCTCGTCTTGTGTTGTAAATTACACTTAAGTAACATAATAATTATTCAGAAGGTTGCCCGGACCCCCCACCCGCAGCGAGCTTTCACCGGGCGTCCAGAACTTCAATGGGCGCTACATAGGCGAGCACATGGGGCCGGAGCTGGGGCGCCGTGGGAGGCAGAGAGAGTGACAGAGGCATCAAGCAAACTGTGGCCTTTAAACGCCGCGGGATGCTGGCTGTTAATTGGCATGATTACAACTAAAGAAGCTTTTAACAGCGGTGCGGTAACGCCGATGAAACATACGAATTGAGTCATTCACTTTGTTTATTGTGTATTATTTGTAGGTTTGATAAATCCTCGATTATTAACGTACAGTAAGGCATATCATCGTTGTTACCAAGTAGTAATAATAACACAATAACATGTGTTTTTAGTGGGCAGAGTTTTATTTGCAAGCACTGGCATTTGTGGATGTTTGCAGTTAAACGTGCATGTGTCTGAGAGTGTGTGTGTGCATAGGTGACTCACCGGTTACGCACCTCTTCTTTTCTCGTGTGTTAGTGTTTGCACATGCTAGTGAAGGAAACAGCCGTGTCTTTCTGCCTGCGTTTGTGTCATGGTGTTCGGACTCCAGGCTGCACGCACTGCAGTCTTGTGCCTGACCAAACCGGGAGGGGGTGCGGTACTGTGAAAGGGGAACTGCGGTGCTAGGTGTCCGCAGAGCACACATTAATGAGAACGAACGGGGGAAAGAACAGTGAGGGAATGCGGGATGTAATGAGCCTGATTGTATTTTCTCATCAGTATTTTTGTTGAATTTCAATATTAACTTTTTTAAAAAAAGGTCTCTTACCAGTTACATTTTAAATAATTAAAACTCCCTATATCATTATTGCTATATATTTATGTCTGGTTGTCTTTTTTTATTGTGGCTTAGTATTTTAATTAGTAATTTATTTAGTTGTGTAGCAAGACAGATTCTGGTTCTGTTTCTGCTGTGGTCTACATTAGTTGTAGTCTATTGTAAAAGACAAAACAATGAAGCCATTTATAAAAGATAATGTGATATCCCAGTTATAAATGGAATATTAGATTTTTTTTTTTTTTTTTCCCCCAAACTTTCTGGTGGTCTAAAAGAACTGGCTAAAGGATTCTGTGTAATTTTAATATATGCTGGCGTCTGGAAGTCTTATGAAAACGCCCGGTTTCTCTACGTCGGTAGTGCATTCCAAAACTTAAAAAAGCGGTCACACAGCTAAAAGAGAAAGGAAGCTCGGAACTTTTGCATTTTGACCTTAGATTTAAATAATTACTCTAGAAGGATGTGGACTTTCCATTCAGAGAAACATTTCAAACGTATATTTAAAGAATCATTCTGATCTTTACCCTGGTAAATTTCTGTCACATAAAGTTCTCATGTAACCATGAGGGCCACATAAACATCCACAATTAAGTCTTTGTTCAGTTTATAATGTCATTAGCCCCAGCAATTCAAATGCCTTTTGCTTTGTTGAACTATTAGCCGTAATAAAATACAAATTTTCATTAAGGAACGTTTTTAAATAATGTACCGTTTTATTATAGTGATTTAAAAGACAATGTAAAACCAAATTGTTTGTTTTTATATATTTGTATATCTGAAAAGATCACATAGAGATCGTAGATTCTTTTGTTTCGTAAGATAACATGATCTTAAGGCAGCACTATCGAGAGACAACGTGTCGAGTTTAGCTGCTATTCTGAAAAAAGCTTAAAGAAAAAGGAGTTCATTCTAATTCATTCATTCCTCACTTTTGGCAATAGATCAGTTATATTGCTATAACTCACTCTTAGGGACCAGCCCATTCCATCATTACATTTTCTGTCGAGCAATGGCAACGTGGTCACATTTGTTTGTTTGAAGGGCGGCAGTTTATCCGTGTATGTGTGTGTAGATGAACTGATTTAAGGCAAAAATTGAGGTTAGCGCAAAAGCATACCTCAGTATGAATTCAATAATAATGCTAATAATTTAAAACCATTTGCGATTAGCTGTGTAAAGTTAAAGTTGGTTTGAGGTTTGGGTTTTGTTGTTTTGTACTGCCTGTTCACTCATATTTAAATGCATTTCCATTTGCTTGCAATCCTTATATTCCATATTTTTCCATATTTTCCATATATGTCTGTGGTCTTTATTTTGAATTGTTCCAGGATACTAGATATGCAGGTGATTTCTCCTTCCTATCATTTCATATCATCTGTTTTTTTCTGAGTTTCTGCAAAATCAGCATGAATTAATTTCTCACCATCCTGGCATGATCTACTTTGACTAACATGGCACAGATATTTGCAATACAGGCTTTCCTTTCCTCTAATTCTCATTAGATGAGACATGTGACCTGGTTTGGGAGAGAGAACCCCAGGGATTGCGGGATAAGTTCCCCTTGTTGGCCTGCCCTCGGCACCTTGAGCCACCACACTAGTTGACACCACTAAAATGAGCATGGTGGCCGTGACCCTGAGCCACCAGTCCTGCTGGGAGCTCGGAGTGCTGGTTCCACAATTCAAAGAGCGACCAAGACGAAAAGAATTGGGGGGGGTGCGTTTTTATGAGCGTGTACTTCTCCACTTTCTGGGTCATCTGGTTGGCCTCTCGTAAATCTCCCTCTGCCACACTCCCTCTCATTCCATATTTCTCTCTCTCTCTGCTACTCTACCCATTGATCTCCATATTCTCGCCTGCTTTCTAGAGCATCTTCTGTCTCTCAGACTCATTTCCCTTTCATTTGCCACTCACCCAAAACACCCTTCTTACTCAGTCCTGCTGTTTCCTCTTTTTACTTTTGGACCCACCGTCTCCCTCCTTGTTAGGGTACGACTCTCTCCCTCCTTTCCTCCTCTGCTTTCCTGTTTTCTCCACACTCCCTCTCTCCATCTCTTTACTGATGGAGATTAACTCTTAGCTGAGGCGCCATTAGTTTCCCTGACTGTTTGTTATTAAGTAGATGGATGGAGGCTCTCTGTGCTAGCCAGACGCCTCGCAATTACAGAGAGTCCAGTGATAGATAGAGGGAGTGAGGGTGGAGAGGAGGAGGGTAAGGGGGCATCTATCATAGCCCTTAATCTACCTGTCAGTCTCTGGGAGATGGGGGGAGAGAGCTGATATCAGCTCAGGTCTGCCCTCATGGCTATCAAGGTCTCTGTGTCCATTCTCGCGCTGTTCACTTATCACGTTCGCTGAAACGATGAGCAGATTTACACCTGGGGACTTTGTAGCATTACCCAAGAGAACATCACTGTGTATTCCTGATTATTTAGGTGGGCATTGCCTCACATGCAGTACACCTTTCCAGACAGGTGGACTTTTGTCATGTTCTTATAAGTATGTGTAGTCTTTCCCCTGCCTATAAAGAAAAAGCAATCACTTGACATTCATAGGAAGGCAGTGGCTGTTTTGATTAAATCTTAAATAAATGCTGCATATTGATGACTCAGGTGTTTGGTTATTGCAGTGTTTTAAATGAAAGGAGATGGGAGTGCTGTGTGCAGAATTATGTCAAATGTATTTGAAAAAACTAAACCTTTTTTATTTTTGCAGGAACTTTGATGGTCCTAAGCCGATTTTGATCATTTTTGGCTGAATAGCTGCGGACCTATGTGAAAGCTAACGGACGACACTTTGAACACGACTTGCTCTAACCGTATGACTTGTTTTGTCAGTGTTTTTGACTGATTTTGATGTTTTTCATTGCGAACATTAGTCAGATTTGTTGCTTGTTTAACACGGTACAGTAGGAGTAAAACAGGTGTTGTGGGAAATAAAATATACGTTTTCTTAGAATTTTCTTAAGGTGTATTTCTGGCAAAAATTACCAAATTTGGCTCAGGAACAACAAAGTTATTGCAAAAATAAAAAGGGTTTAGTTTTTTTTTTTTAAAACACAGCGACTCGTGGGTAGCAGTGTTGCCTCATATTGCAAGGGTTGTAGGTTCAGATCTCACCTCCATTCTGTGTGTGGAGCTGGCCTATCCTCGTCATGTTGTGCCAAAAGACACACAGTTAGGCTAATTGGTGTCTCTAAATTGTCCATAGTGTATGCTTGTGTACTTGTGAGATGGATTGGCATCCCATCCAGGGGGTACCCCAGCCTCATGGCCCATGCGGTCTAGGATAGGCTCCAAGCCCCTCTGTGACCCTGGCCAGGATAAGCGGTTAGGAGATGGATAGAAATTTTAAAGCGAGCAATACTGAATTGCTGTAGGCGCAAATTTTCTCATCGCCTTTAAAAAAATAAGTATGAATATAAATTAGCACAGCCCAGCAGATTCTTGTAAAGGATTGCTTTTTTGTAATATTTGCACAAACACAGGCCCGGTAGAATGCTGCAACACCTTCACTGTGCCTCTCCCACCATATCCGCACTCCCTTGTTTTCAGCTGGTACGGCCCCAGCACTGTGGCCCCGTGGATGTGGTACAGTCTTACAGAAATCATAAGAAAGCTGTCTCTTATCATCCACCTCCCCCATCCATCCCAATGAGTGAGTGATGGAATAGAGGGATTAATACTTCTTCACTGACCACAGGAATGACGGATGGAGAGGTGTTGAGAGGGATGCAGAGACACTGAGAAAGCAAGATGGACAGAAGGAACACAGAAAATCGATTCATCTCTGATAGGTCTGCTTTGCGTACGAAAAAGTTAACAAATGCTGTGCTGTAAACACTTTTTAAAAGTTCTTTTTGTTTTTATTTTTTCCCCGTTCTTTAAAATGATGTAGAAATGGATTTGGAGGATGGGTTAATATTTGATGATCAATGGCCCAGAAAGTCAAATGATAAATTAATAGCTCTGATCAGTCACACTGATTAGACGTGACCAAGAATATGGGTTGATGAGTCATCTTCTTCCAGTACTGTGGAGCAAACTCCTCAGACAAATCACCATGCTTCCTGGGAACGTTGCTCAGTAACCAATCCGCCGAGGGACGTTTATCAGATATCACGGGAGATTTGGCAGCATGCATCGTGTCCATGGTGTGTGTGTGTGTGTGTTTTTTAATCAGAATCGCAGTGGTATTGTGACCCGGCTAAAATCAGATAAAGAGGGCCAGCTCTCCTTACATCCCTGCTACATTTGTCATGGACCTGCTGTCGAGCGGCTGTGATTGGCTGGTGCATGAGACAGATAGGCCATAGGACCTGATTGATGGCTGTGGTGCCAGAAGTTTCTCATTGATCAAGGAAACAGGCAGGAAAGTTGATGGAGAACGAGAGAGGGGAGAAGGGGAGCCTTGGAGAGTGAAAGTCACAACGGAGAGAGAGATGACTTGAGAGTTGTATACCTGTGAAATATGCATGGTTTGATTATTTACATAGGCAGTTGTACTACTTTTTGGTTAAATACACAATAGTGTGTGATGGCAATGGCAAAGTGAAAATTCAAAGGATGGAGATATTCTGTATTATTCTATGAACCTGGTTTTGTTTACATTTTTTTCTGTTTTGAATATGTACATTTCTGTGTTATGAGTTGATGGTTGTAAGCTCAAGATCTGGCTAATAGTAATTTTAGACACACACCACAAGAATTAGAAGGTATAAGAAAACATGCCTACAATGTGAAGGCTAATAATTATGATGTCATAGAATTAACCAGCCTAACCCATCAGTAACCTTCGTATGTTCGTTTCAACATAGTCACACTAGACTTGTGTCTCAGTATTTATTCCTTGGTTGTTGATAGCAGATGTTCTGTTTTGTCTGTTTAGATACACATGTGCATGTGGCTGAAAGGATGGTTCGCATAAATGTGTGTCTGATCTGAGTGTGTGTGTAAATGTCCGTGTTTACACTTTCCTAGGTATCAGCTGCATTTTCTATTGTATTCCTGAGCAGCTCCTCAAACATGCCATCATTATTTTTTGCGTGTTACCCATGGCTTTAAATGGTGCTGTACTGTATGAGTGTGTGTGAATATGCCTGCGTGTGGTGAGGTGTGTGTCCCTGTGTATGTATGGAGAGTGGGCTGGTCATCGGGGTGATTGAGGACTCTCCATAGGGGGGTTAGTGCTGGAAGGTCGTGACCTGAGTGGCCCTGAGGGAGTGGAGATCATCAATCAGTAAGGGGCAGTGCTGAGCAGCAGGGGTATGACACAAACCCCTCCCAAAATAACCCCCTCCAATTCCACAGGGAAACAGATGGGCTTTGGGGGACATCAGTTGAACCCCTGCCTCCACACATGCACACACACACACACACACACACACACAATACACACATTCTTTGTATATATCCTTTAATAAAAAAATCAGCTGTAAAATATGTTGAACCCTAAGATATGTCGCTTTGCTTTTCCTGCCTCTGTCCTTTCAAGCCACATGCACTGCCTTTGTGTGTTGATCTTATATGTAAGCTACTGTTATCAACATTTAAATGTGCTAAATATTTAGTTTATAGTTTTGAACACTTGTTCAGTTCATCCAGAACAGTTTCAGTTTTCATTTGCTAGTATATTTAGCAAAACAGTATCATAAGTGAAATCATTGGGTTTATTAATTGCTGACACACGTTTGCTGAGGCCTTCAGGCAGCATGCTTTCTCCTAATCACGGTGTTTCATTTGTGTTATAGGTACATTAAAATGCAAACACTAGGAACATTTTACAAATCAAACTAAATGTACAATCTCAATATTACTTTTCCCTCCTTGTGCAAATCATCTTTTTCTCATCATTGCGTAATTGAGTTTAAATACTTTAATATTACGACCATTTATCTCATTTATGTATATAACAGTAAATGTTTTCTTAGCAAAAATTCCATATTTTAAGGACACATGCTAAAGCATGAAGATGGTGGTTTTATATTCTTTCTATCCAAAGAAATATTGCTGGGGTTGAATAATGGAATCTAGCAGGAAGAACGTAACGTTAAAAGAAGTTTAACCGACTTTCTTGAAAGAGCAGAGAGGTCGAACTTGAGGTCTGATATGCCAAGTCCTTTCTGAGGAAGATACAACAACCTTATGTTTTTCTTTAAAAAATGCACACATCTGCTGTATTCTGTGAACACTTCAGGAACAAGTCCATTTCAGCAGGCAACTGCCCACATGGCAATATTTTCTCCATGATCAGCTGGAACGGCCGCTGATATTTCATTCCCATTCTTGTGGTTTGATCAAGTTTAAGTCAGCCAGATTTATCTCTTACACATCGATATATAATTAAACAGAGGTACTGCAGCTTCAAACATTTTTCTTTAAATAAAACAAAGTATTGCAGATGTGAGAGCTCATTTTCTTTCACCCATATAAACATCCACACATTTCTTTGAAATAATTATGGCCATATTCCAGATGTTTGCATTTGCAGCATTTCTGTCAAAGCTTCCATTTTTACAAAAACACTTGTTAAACAACTGGTCAAATGTAGTTCTTCTTTTAAATTCCTCCAACGTAATAGCCATATCCAAAGACAACAATCAGTATATGATACATACATACACAGCGTTTGACCGTTCAGCTTATCATTCTCCTCATCTTTAACACCATTCGAAGAGTAACTTTAACAGTGACGCCTAGATAAATAATCAAAGCCATTTTCACCGCTTATGAAATGTCCTTGTCAAGATTTAGGATGAACACCCTGTCCGTGTGGCCCACTGATCCCATTGATTCTTCGTAACCAAAATGTTCTTTCAACAGTATTTTGACAAAATTGTATCAATTCAGAGTCCAAAACTTGATTTATAACTGAACTAGAGTAGAACAGAGATATAAGACCAGAAATTCATTATGGATATATTATTTAAATATTCTATTTACATGACTATTTACATAACTTCAAATAGTCATCACTAATTTAGATTTTAGTATCAAGATTCATTCGCTGTTATTTCACTTTTCATCCGATTATTACCTTATACCTTACCTTATGTCTCTCCAGATTCCATACTTTTCGGGTACGTGGTCACAGGGAGCCTGGAGTTTATCCCAGGAAGCACAGAGGAGTGAAGACCCTGGATAAGATCAATGGCAGGGCGTGCACTCTCACAAACAACAGCACTCTGAGTGTTAAGTGACACCAATGCATCTTATCATGTATTTTTAGACTGCATGTAGAAACTCACAGACACAAGGAGAACATGTTCCACACATTATAATGTCAGGGAAATATTTCTATTGCCATCTTTGTGAAAATAATGACAAGTTGCTTTTATTTTAGTGCACTTATTATGTCATGGGGTGGAACGCCTGCATCACCTCCAGAGTTAAGAGTTCTGCACTGGCTCAGTTTACTGACGCATGGGAATGCTTTCTCAAAATGGAATTATTGCTTCAAGCAAATGTTTTGATGCAGATTTGTGAAAATTTGTTTCAGACTTGTATTTTCCCTTTTAAAAACCTTACATACAAACTTCAAAAGAAACTCTACAAATATAAAATTTGGTTTCTGCTGTAGACTAGAATGATCATATTTTATTCATATCTATGGTGACACTAGACAGTTGTCACATATCCTATCCTCCAGATACATGAGATCAGAGCATAGGGTTAGCCAGCATCCCTGGAGCTACTGAGGTCTGAATCCCACAGAGTGGGATTCAAACCAGCAACCTTCCATACACAAGCACAGACTTGCAACATACAGAGCCACACACCACCCCCATAGACAATGTCTAATAAAGAAAATGATTAACATGCATTTAGCAGTCAAGAATTTTTACTGATTAATGTTTTAATCTGATTTAAATGTCCTGTTTCAATGCACAGTATGTTAGAAAAGTACTCTGCTGCATATTCGCAATTCATTCCTTGTATGTCACAGTTATATCGTGATCTTATACAGTCGATTTAGTTGTATACTGACATCATTAAAACTACAGAATCATTTGTATTAGTTTATATTCACTTTAAAATAATGCCGTAATTAAATTAACATGCTATTTACCTTTGCCTTTTAACTAGGCATTGAGTTAATGTACCATTTGTACCATT
>JAACJT020000031.1:6644888-6666459 GCA_009936485.2 Gymnarchus niloticus | reverse complement strand
ATGCCGTAATTAAATTAACATGCTATTTACCTTTGCCTTTTAACTAGGCATTGAGTTAATGTACCATTTGTACCATTGATCACCAGAGCAACGCTCTCGTTTTCACAGGTTTTTCCTAAATAAGTAATGACAATACATTTGCTTCTGTTAATACTTCATCCCTTTCCGCAAACTAATCTCCCTGTTTATTAAGCATGAGAGTAAGTAATAGTTGCAAGCTTGAGCGATTAGATTGATGTGTTTTTCCGGGTAGATTTTACGTGGAAATATCGAAATTTAGGATTGTTTTTTGTTTGCTTTTCTGGGTGCATGACACTGAGAAACGTGCTATTTCCAAATATATATATATATATATATATATATAAACCCGTCGTTGGCATGAAAAACATATTTAGTGTTATTTTATTTATTAATTTATTTTGCGAAAAATAGCTGGGATATAAAATGGAATGAGTGCAAAGACCGAAAGAGTGTGTAGAATGTGGGGCTACGTATTACTAAGAATAAGTTCCATTGATTGTTTTAATTTAGCGACGGAAATCTACATCCAGTCCAGAACTGTGATCCGTATATGCTCAACGAAGTCATGGCTTCATTTGTCTATACATTTGTAAGACGAAGATGGTATAGCTAGATTGCTCTGTATTTACTTTTCAGTAGTGTTTAATGTTTCAGGAGCTGTCCTCAATAAGACGTCCTGTCAAATAAAATCATGACAACTATTTATCTTATCTGTGCCTCATGAGGAAAGAGCGATTAAGACCCTGGAATGTTTTTTTTTTTTTTTTTGTATTTACAGCCCATCATCATGAGGCACTCAAAGGAACAGCCAACGGTGTGTTGGACAAGGACTTGGGATAGTGCCCAAAAGTTTGAATCGTCGAAGTTAAGTTGTATCATAACGTTCAGGCGAATATTTGTGGTAAAGGTCTCGACTATGTAAATGATTGTTATTTAAGCCAACTTGGGATACACACTAGTCACACAATCTCATGTGTCTAAAGGAACGTGTTGCCTGTGTACAGTAGGCCGTTGTGGGACCATCGAGGTATTTTTTTGTGAATTTGGGTTAAAGATTTCACCTGCAAGTATATCTCAAAATTTCTGCATTTTCAGAAAGCTTAAAAAACAAACGAAAATAGACATAATCAAGCTGAAAGCGTTAGGTACTCAGGTTGTATACCATTAAGTTTCACATCTTGAACAACAGCACTACCCTATGGAAAAGGAAGTAAATGCAGGTCAATCTTAAACATTAAAAATATATTCGAGTTCTTAGTATTAGTTCTTCTCAAATCAAGATTAACATCCAGAAGCCTGAAGTGTGTGTTCAATTCAGAAATAAAATACTCAGAACAAGCATTTTACCATTTCTGAGCCAAATAACCACTGACTATTTTCCAATATTTCACAGTAATTTTGCCTTAATTTTGCTCATCAGTGAGATGCACAATCCTCCTCCCACATAATCAGGAAAGCACACACATGCTAAATGACACTGTTGAAAATATGAAGCACAGGAACACAGTGACTTATATACTAAACAATAACAACAGCAATGAAGCTGTAAGGTTTGCTTACATCCGACTATTACAAATCAAATATTTCCGAAGATAGCTGTCTGTCTTTCACAGTCACTAGACTGGAAATGACGTAATACGGGTGAAAACTGGGTTTCCACTAACCAGGGGATCATCCTTTGGGGCATTCTTAATCATGTAAGGGTGTCACCAGCTTTTCGGCTTTCTATTAGCAATGCCTATTATAGTATGGACTATAGTAACTGTCAGATTAGTCACATACACAAACACACGTTACTTGTGAGGTATTAGCGTAGCATTCTGGAAACCAGTGGCTTTCCTGTCACTCCCACACAGGAAAGCTTGGGAGAAGACACTTTGAAATGAGGCTCCTTGGAGACAGGAGAAGGGTGAGGCTGACAGGCCGAGCCACACAGTCGCTTAGTTTGGTTCACGCTGGAGAGATGCGGCTTGAGTGTCACGGCGTCACATGCGCTCTGTGACAGCGCTCTTCAGCCACTGGGTCACGTGTCTCTCGATCTCCTGTGCAGATCACAAGGGAAACTCACTGAAGCCTGCCTCTCTTGGCATAGCGGTCAGCACAATGCACCGCTTCGCCGACAGAAATGGCTTTTTCTGTCCACTGCTGCTGGCTTCTCGGTGCTCATACATTTATAAAATAACAGTCAGGTAAAAGAAGTACATTTTGGAATTATTTTGTTGTGATGACAAGCTAGTTTTCAGTTTCATTTGGTCCTACACACTTGTCAACTAATTACCAGGTTTAAACATGCAGGTGGTAGACCAGAATAAAGGTGGATTGCCGAAGAGCTGAGGCCTGGGCTGAGAACAACTGATCTGTGCACACAGTTCTGCCTCGCTCCTTATCTCTCCAGTGGATATTTGTTTTCAACACAAGTATAGGAGTGAGCTCTGCCACCGCTAGTATGTTAATCTCCCATCTTCTGTATGGTTATGTCCCATCCTCTATTTGGTTCTCTCCCTTCCCCTGTATGGTTCTCTCCCATCCTCTATTTGGTTCTCTCCCTTCCCCTGTATGGTTCTCTCACCCTTCTCCCCGATATTTTGGTTTCCCTTCACTGTACCTGTTTCATACCCTCTTTCGTACCTCCTTGTCTCTCCCCTCACCTGCCGGGCCTTTTTGAGAGCAGGGGAATCCTGTGTTTTAGCAGGGTTCATGTCAGCACAATGGGCAGCACCCTTGATGAAGATGGCTCTGTCCTTGTCCTCCTTGGTCCCATTTTGTACCACGCTGAGCTTATGCCATGGGTCAATGTCACCTGGGAGAGGGCACCAGCTATGCTAATGTGGATCCTGTGGTATTAAAAGCACCTATTGCACAAACCTTGAATAGTCTTTCTCTGCTCTGTACCACAAAAGCTCTCGTAAAATGCTAGAAATACACCTCACCATTGACATACAGCACTCTGTGCGTCTGGGGCTGGTTGGTGCCGTAGAACTGGTTGGTGAAGGCAATCCGGGATGGCAGACTGCCCTGAGGTATTCCGAACACCAGGGGGCAGACTTCTGTCTGGGATTGCAGTGCTATCATGCGAGAGAAAGGACAGCTGGCATCCTCACAGGTCTCAACTACACAAAGAGAGACAGAAAGAGGGAGATGCTGCATTATCAGCATGCAGAGACATATGGCAGGTGGACAGCATCACAGTGGGCACCATGTAGGCTGGCATAGGCTTCGAATTGACATCATTTTCTCCCGGAGCACCAGGGGGCATCATAATACCACCAGTATTTTAGTTAACGATACAATTTCACCAACACACCGACCTCCTGGGATGGTTATTGTTCCAGTGAAACGAGCCATTTGTTTTTCATTCCAACAGTATCTACATATACGAGGAAAACAGTTCCAGTTCTTCCACATGAAGGAGGCAGATCATGACAAACCACGAGCAGCAACTCCAGCAGCCTGACACGATAACAAGCAAATCTCCTGACATCTGCCTTTAGCTGCTAACAACGGCCCTTGCCGAGTCACGCATCAATGGTGAACGAGAGTCAGCATTTCAGCCGTACACGTCTGCAGAATAAGGAGCGCCAAATGACACCAACACAAACGTGAGGGCGCTGCGTCAAGACGTGGCCGCCTCTCATGCAATCTCCCAGAAGACATTGTGAGAGACGACAAATGTGCACAAAAAATGACCTGCCTGCTGAAGATGCCAGCAAGTGGTTTTTGTGACTGCTAAACTTTTTTTTGGTGCAGGTTAACGCCACATTGCTCTGCCCTGTGTTCCAGCAGATATGTATAGTGTGGCAACCACCTACAGAAGCCAAATTCCGTGCAGGTCTGATAGTACCACTGGCGCTGCCCGACACCGGGGAACTTCAGGCTGGTGTTCTGGAGCTCCAGGACAGTCTGCTTGTGGGAGCTGACCAGGCAAGGCTCCTCCACTGCTGCTCGGTAGATCTGACACATGGAACAGAATATTTTTTTCTTTTTTTCAGCAGAAAAAGCTGTGTTGTGATTGGTTGAACTTAACATCCCTCCGGCAAAAAAAAATTTGAGCGAATCAGCTGTCGGGTAAAAAAAAAAAAAAAGGTGTGTTTATTTTAAATTTATTGTGATCATGAGTAAACTGTGGAAAGACTGATTTCCTCTGAGAAATTTTGCTCACAGTTGAGTTACTGTGTCCAAAATCTGGATTTGGATATATGAGGGTTTATGAATGGATGTCTAAACAGATGTAAGAATGAAGGAAGGCAAACGACTAAACACACCGTCGCCAGTTTAACCAGCCTGCTATAGGCCTCCTCTTCCTGCTCAGACTCTTCACTCTTATTGGTCAAGACTTCACATAGCTGGGCAATGGTCAGAGGCCCGCCCTCCTCGTTATATTGCACCGTTCCCATGATGATGTCCGCCAAGTTCTGAACCAGCTCGCTCTGGTCTGCTGGCTCCAGCGGCAGCTCACAGCAGCTGAAGTCTTTGCCCACCTTCGCCTCTTTGCCCCCCAGTAGGGCTGCTTCCAGAGCCGCGAAGGCCTCCCACACTGTGTTCATGCACTGTTGGTACACGCAGGCAGATCAAGTACATGCTGTCACTCATACACAAAGTGACAAATGAAAAACATACAAAAAAAATGTGCATTCATGTATATGCATACACCAACACTGAGGGGAGGAACTTCACTCGTGAAAAAAGAGTTAATGCAAATGTACTGCATCATTTACAAAAGACGGATGTCCAAATAGGCACACATAAGATCACATACATACACGCATGGGAGTTTTACCGACACGTAAACCAGTACCTTGTCTGAGCCCCCGACACCTTCATTAATAAGACTTTCACCCACTACCTGAAATGTACAAAGTCTGCTGTTTCAAAGCATGTCGTGTTAATCGAGTACATTCCAAATCATTGTCAGCAATGGTTCATTAGTAAAAGTATTATAAATAAACATGAGATCTAGCTGTTATTTCAACATTAACTCATACAATTAAAGTATGTCTAAACAAAACCATGACTAGACAAATCATGTCTTTTGCCCACTTAATCAAAAATGGCTGTCTGAATTCATGCTAACAGAAAATGACTAGAGTACCAGGTTATAGGCGGAGAAGTCCAGCACGGCTCTAACAGGTGCGGAAGAAGCCACAGCGCCGTAGATCAGGTGAGGAAACTGGAGGGGGTGAAGCCCATAGATGAGATTAACGCACAACGTCACAGCTCAGCAGCTCACTGACAAAGTGGCAACAGGAGCCACAGCCTGCCTGTCAGTGCCTGCAACTCATAGTAGTGATGTCAATCAGAAGGGTGGGGTTGGGGGGGGGGGTGCAGATTGTTACCTTTCCACGAAACCAAGCAGATAGCGCGCCAGCATAGGACCCCCCAAAACTGATCCAGGTGTTCTGGGATGACAGCTCATAGCGTTCGCTGATGTATCGGTGAAATGCCACCAGGTCGACCAAACTTAAAGAGGAAGGGAGGACAGAAGAGTGACTGGTCTCAACCCGTTGCCTGTTTTACCATCTTCCATGCTGCATGGTTTTCCCAGCTGCCCCCTCAGAAGCAGCCCTAAATCATGGCACTCACGCCTGCTGACTGGAGAGGTATCTCAGGTTCACTATTTCCAGCCCATCAGGGTTGATGCTCTGCCCATAAAACCTGTGCTCCAAAGCCACTAGCAGAGCCTTGTTCTCCTCTGCCATGTGTACATGATGACCTGGACGAAAAAGCAGGGCTGGATCACAACAAACTGTAGCAAAAATAATTGGCTTCTGACTCACATAAGAATCAGACGCTTATGTGCGTGCCCTTTACGTTGACTGTGCAAATTGCCACAAAAAAATGCGTCATTTAACTCTGAGATCTCACTCAACGTAGCAATTGACATAAGACGCACCGACAAGCACGGAGAACTTCGAGATAGCGCCTTCTCCTCCAATGTAAAGGAATACTGGACCATGGGGACTAACCCAGTACTCCTCATTCACAAAAAACCTCTGTTGGAGAAGTCAGGGGAGTAATGCAGATTAGTTCACAATTGCAAAAACACTTCTCAGCACTGCAGCCACCTCAGCGTGTGAATTTATGAAGAAAGTACAGCTTATTGGTCATGGCACCGGAGTCAGAAAGGGCAAGATCCCTGAGTCTCTTATGTGTAGGTGGAAATTCATCCAATACGGGGGTTACACTGAGGCTATGGGGCTGTTAATTTCCCCAACTCTGAAGGTGTGAGGTTACTGAATGCAGACCACTGCGTCAGTGCTCCGCCTCAGTAGATGCAAGGGCTTATAATTCAAGTGTGTAAAGTATCAGGTGAGGAGCCCTGCCAGTCCTGTGCGTGCATGCATAAATCCTATGAATGAGAAACGTGGCAGTCGGCCAGCGTGCCGCGTCGCTGCGGTGACACGCAGAGCCACACCTGAGGGAAGGTGCGCGTGCACCGGCCGTCGAAGTGGTCGAGCGGCTGGTGGATGCGTCCTTCCACCACCCGGTACGCGGGCTGCTGGCCGCCGACTGAGCGCAGCAGCAGCAGTAGCTGCTGCCTTGCCTTCTGCTGCTGGTCCCGTAGTACGTGCTCTTTGATTTTCCTCAGAACCCGCCCTGGGGGACGGTGATAAGGGAAAAACACAAGAGCCAGCGCTTCTGTTCAGGATAAATTATTGAGAAGGTGGCAGATTGCTCGTTGTCGCTTTGGACAATAGCGTCTGCTAAATTAACGTAAACGCAGATTGACGAGTAACGATGAACTCACTATGGAAACTGAACCGTGTAGATTAGATTCCAGATTCATTTCTTAATCCGTATCTAAAATTGTCACTTCAGTACTTTTCCAAAAATGTTAATTCATATTTCGATTCATATTTTTTTAACAACAGTTAGAAAACAATTGGATGGTCTTACAGACACATGAGCTACCCCCAGTTCTGGATGCAAGTTTAGCCAATCTGTACATACTGTACATATTTATTTACATTTAGAAGCGATTGGCACAGAAACTATGAAAATAAGATAAACAGTGGGTTAGCCCACTTCACATGGAATATTCAATTGTATTGTTAGAGTCTGGTACCTTTTTGTATGATTAAATTTTGCAAATGATCCTCGGTAATTTTTTAAGCCTTTAGTTCAGGTACTCGGGCACTCATAAAATGGCATAAGGAAACCAAATATTTAACCTTTGTCTTGCATCCTTTCATTACTAAAACATTAAAGGATAAAACCTAGATAAGCCACTGGACTGAGATTTGAGGACACGGTAAAACTCCTCAGTTGTCTTTTCTTTTGCACTTGTTTTTAGTAGTTGGATGGCGTTAACTCACCCGAATATACGAAGCTGAGGAACAGCACTAGACCCAGGCAACAACTCGCAGCCAGACGCATGCTGATACACTAGAATGTACTGACCTTTTCTGGCAATAACTCAACATCAACTGGTAGGAGCCGTCTCTAGTAGGTGATCTAGCTAAATGATGCAGCTGCGGACCTGCATTCTGTATTTGGGGAACAGCGCTGCAGGAACTCCTGTAGAATTGCAATTGATATGAAATGTGTGGTACAAACTGACATTTATAGGGCACGTTTGTTCAGCTCACTTCACCCTGCCCTTATAACTTACCCGACGAAAGCAAAAGTGGTATCTGTTACAATGCTAAAAGATGCTACACACGCACTCCTAAAGTGTATCACATACTGCTGACCTCAGCATTAAAAAGCACTCATTTAAAGTTTCAGGACTAATAAATATTTCTTCAAACCCCTTTTTAAGAATACAATAAACATACATCCAGTTATTCAATTCAGTTCAATTTATTTTTTTATAATGCCTTTCACAACACGGTCACCCCAAGGCACTCAGTGTGTGGTAATTACAATGGACATTGATAAAAGATGAGAAGCCTAGAGGACAATGAAGGAGAGGAACTGAAAACTCTGCAGGAGGGGAGAAAAAAAAAAAAAACAACTTCTGGGTGTCCAAGGTTACCTGGCTGCCCACCCCCTGTGACATACTACCATTATACAGAGCAGGGAAAGATATATGAACAATATATATTCAAAGAGTTAATTATAGTCAAGGCCACTGTCTGCGAGCCGCTTCATCATTCTGGTCCTCGTAGGATCTTGCTTGCAGTCACATCAACGATGTTGCAGCTGGATCCTTGGGACTAACACCCCACAGGTACATTGAAATGATGCTCATTTGTTCAAACATTTAAGCAGATTATGTATCCATCAATAGCATATTCTCAATTTCTATATCATCCCCCACCACCAGAGCCTATTCCATTCCAGTCTGCACTGGGCAGAAGGCAGAGGTCCATTCTGAACACAATGACAGTCCATCACAAAGCACATACACAAATAACCAGTAAAATTAATTTAATATTGAGGGATTAAGTTTTATCGTCAAAATTTTGAATTGAAAAGCTTGACAAAGTTTTTCCTGCTATAAGAAAATGTAAATATAGCGTGTCGATAAAGAGGATGTTTTATTTATGAAAGCCGAAGCTCTTGACACGTCAACTGATCCATTCATCCACCTCACAGCTGCTGGATCAGTACAAAAGTCATCATATTATACTTCACGTCGTTGGGTGTTAATGAGCGAAGGAGGAAGGAAGGATCTAAGGTAAGCTGGACCATTGCACACTTATACAAGCCCACTGTCTAGCTGCGTTAGCACTGAGATCACGGCCCTCACTCTAATTGGCAGCACATTATGACATCACACTGAATGGGGAGACAGGTGCAGTCAAAAGCACTTCACTTCTTCCAAAGAGACAGCAAGGGAATATTACTCGGTTTTCCTTTCCCAGCTCAGTGCACCTTCGCTCCCTGTCACTCCCTCAGAGTTTGGAGAAAAGCACATCTTTGGGAGCCTTCTTCTCCATGCTGGCCTGAGCCGATTTCACCACATCCTCCGTCTGTAGCATGCTCATGTTCCACGTAGCCTGAAACACAGGGACAGTCGTCATGGCAGTCACTCCTGCCGGAAACTTGGCGATACGGCAAAAACCGATTTTGTTTTGCGCCAACCAGCACACGTTTCTCCTTCCTAGATGGAACTCAAGGCAAGGTACAGCTATGTGTATATCCTCATGCTTCCTGCCTGTCTTGTCCCATCACTATAAACGAGGCTTCAAAACCCACAGAGGGTGGGAGTATCCTGAACTAACCAATCAATGCTATCGCAAAAATGAGCCTTCCAAACCAATGGCGGGTGGGGGTACCCTGAACTCAAAATTCTGGTTCCTCAGACACCTACAGTCCTCTGGCTGACAACGTGCTGTGCAATCCTACAAAAGCTTTTAAAGAGCTACTGGACTAACTAATCTGTAACCATAAGTCCATTGCCAGAGGCTCTCTCTTTTAAAGCCGTCTATTTTGGACCCTTGAACAGTGGATAGAGAATTACATGCACAAGGCAAATCCTAAATTATAATGTCTTGCAAGCTGTTGCTTTTTACATTTGGGCTCATCTAAGATAAGCCAGTTATCTGTCTTGCACAGAATGCCTCCATCTGTGTGATGTTTTACGGGTCTCTTCCAATCTGCGTGAAAATGCTGTATGTGCAGCAGTCTTAGACGTGCGTGTTCAGCTCTCTTTTTTAGTCTACCGGTATTTTCCTGCCATGCTACTCTTCCGATGTTTTGGAGAGTTCAAGGGCTAAAAGGCCGCCATAAAAATGTACGTTTAAAAAGTCCGTCTTAAGGGAATGGATACAGGCTAGATGGCAGGGGTTTGGTGTAAGTAGGATGTTTGTGCATGTTGGCATTGAAGCCTTATCATGACGTTACTTCTTTCCCGAGGAAATATATATTGCACACCTAAGAGGAAGGTTCTGAGGAGGCATTTGCACAATTGAGTACTAGGAATGGACAGGGGCGCGGGTTAATCTTCTCTGATGTCATCCATCATTGTGACCAATATTCATTTGCATCACTCCCACTGTGAGGAGAGGTTGCACTTGGCAGACAAAAGTTCTTGGTTTCAGGCCTGGCGAGCTGCTTGCGTCTATTTGTCCATCGGCATGTCTGAGAACACCAATTGCCTTTGAGGGACCAAAGCAAGCAAAAATAAAATGTTTGGAATGATCGCCAAGGAAAGTCTAGCTGCCTCAGAAAGTGGAATGTTGCGATCCTGTGCAAGTGAAGCCCCTTACCATGTACTCGAGACCCTCGGCCACACTGTGGTTCCGGGAGTAGACGAGGTTGATCTTGGTCCCCTGGACAGCGATGGGGCTCCGAGCTGCGATCTCTCCAGCCAGCTCCAGAGCCCCAGACATCAAGGCCTCCTTGTCTGGAAACACACGACTGCAGAGAGGAGATGATTACTGGCACACATCAGAACACTAGAGAGTACTGGACATGACTGGGCAGCAATCTGTACAGCAACCAGGCACAGAAGACAGCGGGCACACAAACACAAAAACAATCCGCACCTGACCAACCCACTGCTCTTGGCTTCATCAGAGTACATCTTCCTGGCTGTGAGAGCCAGTTCATTCACGAGGCTGCAATAGAGAGAAAGTCATGCTCTGTCGCAGAGCCAATACCAAAGAACTTGATAAAATCAACTGGTAAGAACAGAATAATATACCATGCAGAAGCCAATCATTACTGTGGGCTACACCCCACCTTACCTTTGGCTCCCAATAACCTTAGGAAGACGCTGCAGAGTCCCAACATCTGCTGCCAAGCCAACATCAACTTCCTATGACCATCAGACAGTGACGTCAGGTCGGCCGACCACTCATATATAAGCAACCTTTTTAATCACAGTAAGAACTGACTTTTTTGTGGGTTTATTTTTCCTTACTAAAAAAGGTACAAGTTATGCACGGTTGTTCATTTGAACTGAAATGTTTTTCCACTAAGCATAAATGTTTCTGCAGTAGTCATCATTGAATGGGCAGAGACCTCCTACCCTTGTTGCTGATGGACAACGTGGAGGAAGACAGAGCTACCGGGGATGTGAGTAGTATTCACAAATTGTATTTGGAACAGTGTGCAAAAAGACTCCCCCTTACACCAATTATGAGAATTTATAATGCATTCTTTAAAAAGCTCGTGAGGGTGAGAGAAATTTCCCCCAATAAAGGACCAAGTTTCGCATGCATCTATTAAAATGTTTTTCCTGGCCTTTTAGGAGCCAGTGCCACAAGCACAATATTTTATAGAGATTACTTAATACTATGCAGTCAATACTAAGTCAACATTACAGGAATATAGCTTCCAGCAGGGAGGATAAACGTTCCTACGAAGAGTTACTTGGCAGGCTACATCACCGACTATATAAATTACAGAACTGTGCTACAAGCCCCGACGTGAGATCATTTCCCATATCTAAACTCCCCCCTCATGATACAATTACCTACTGTTTCATTTAGCATGTCAGCAGATTACCACAGAATCTGACTGATACTCACATTTATTTTTACATTTAGAAACAAGTCGATCCATAGCCTAAAGCATGCAGCACCTAATCATACAAACAAGACGCTTCAAAGCGGCCTATTCGATGCCGCTAGGGAGAATTTGGGAGGTTGATTAACTTTTTTTTCCCAAGAAACCACACTCATTGGGAATAAAGAGCACTACAGAAACACTACTGTCTCTGTTTTGATGAGGAGGAAGATAAACCACTGAAATTACAAAGACCTCTTACTTTGCCAAAAAAAGCCTCACCTTGACCTGGAACCAAGCATCCTGTGTGCAGAGACGTATGTCACAGGCAGTAATCAGGTCCACTCCTATATCAACAAATAACATGTGACTAAACCATGACAGGGCACTGCCGTGTGCACTGACGACACCACATAGTAACCGGCATGCAGTATTTGCCACATATATGCATGTATACGCACACGCTTCCTCACCTCCTCCTATGCATGCGCCGTGCACTGCGACCACCACGGGCTTTGGACACTGCAGAATGACAGAGCACGCATGCTAAGTGTACTTTACACAAAGCATTTCACACAGGACATTTCACATTAAAAGTCCTGAACACATGAATGTTGACTGAGGAACGGCATTTTTTGCTCAGGTTATTATGCCAACTTTAACAAACATTACGACAATTAATTTCATCCATCCATCAATCTTCAGACTACTTTTCCTGGTAAAGGTGGGGCTTGTGCCTATTTTAGGTAGCACAGAACTCAAGGCTGGGATACACCCTGGACATGATGCCAGTCTATCACAGGATTTCTTTGGACCGCAGGATGAAACGCACACGACATGGGCAGAACAAATCAACTCCACGCTTAGAGTGGAGGTGGGATTCGAACCCATAACCCTGGAGGCATGAGGCGACAGTGCTAACCACTGAATCAGTGTGCCATAAAAAAATTATGGTAAAAGTAACATGTAAAAATAGTTTTCACACAGGCAATATTTATTAAAAGCCTTACATAACAAAACTGAACAATAATCAAAAAGCCTAAAGATACTGTTCAAATACAAACATGAGAGGAGTTTAGACGGAAAGCAGAAGCTGGGAACCAACCCAACCTTCTCTATGACAGAAAAGGTCTCCTGATACTTTCTGATAAGGCGACGCAAATTCCACGAAGTCCTTGCTGCATCGTCTCCCTTTGGCTGGAGGATATCACTGGCCATGTCCATCAGGTCAATCCCTGAATCACACGTGGTTATGAAAACAACCTGCATGTCCACTTTATATAAATAAGAACATCAACAAAGACTCAAGCCCATTCACCTGAGGTGAAAATTTTGCCTGCTCCGGTTACCACAACAACACGACATTCCACATCCTCAGCAATCTGATTAAAGCAATCCACCATCTCGCTGAGAGAGAGAGAGAGAGAGAGATACACACAAGTCCAGAAGGGCTGTCAAAATGTGTATATTCTGCAGGTACACAGAGGCTAGATACTCAATAAAGTGGAAAACATTTTAAAGGGTCAGCAACAAGGAGTCTGCAAAGTTCTACACAATTCCTATTATGGATTATTTTTCTTCTACTACTCCTTAGGAATGTACACTTATTAAAAACTGGGGTAAATAATGCAAACACAAGAACTTCAATTTCCAAATCTGAAATCATTGGATAGAACAAAATCAAGAATACATCCAATAGATATGCTCAAAATCCTTGGGGAAAGCATCAAAAGTGCATAAATTTTAATCTACAGAGAATTTCAAGACAAATCAAAAGAGGCACTTTTCCTATTGATATTGTCAAGCAATTTGTGGTGAGTGTAATTTCAGTTTTTATTGGATATGTTAGATTCTAATTCTTTGTCTAGCGTTTCCTTTTAAAAGTGCCCAGAGGACAAGGGAATATATATTATAGACTTTTGCGTATATTTTTTTTCTCTGCAGCTGATAACTGGCCACTCAAAAGTACTGTGTCGTTTGTAATACACCAGAGAAAGGAAAAATACAGTACATATGTACAGTATGTTATATTCTGCATTAAACAAACTGGTAGGCAATTTAGCCAACGCATCCTAAAAGCATTACCCTGAATGTGCTCAAACAAAAGAAAAATGCTGGTAGACAAATTTCCTTAAGGTGGCCACAGGGAAGAAAGGCACGGATTGGAGGGTGAGCCGTCGGTACCTCCAGAAGGCTCTGTTCATCGCGTTGCGCTTCTCGGGTCGGTGGAGCTCCACCTGCGTGATCATGCTGGCCGGCTGGGTGACGGCCAGGGTGGAGAAGGGGGGCGTGGGGCCCCCTGTAGCAGACATCTCCCGAACTGCTCGAAGGCCTGACAGCCACAGTCCTCTGTCTAATAAAGGACAGCGAGAGCTGCAGTTTGCGGAGATCCGAAAAGAGACGATCGAAGGTCATTGGGGGTGACAGCGCCACAGCCTGGCCTGTGTGATCAACGGCGTGCATTTAAATCACTGTACAGTAGTAACTATACAGACAAGCACAGTCAGATTGCCAGCAAAGACTCCTGGAAACTAGTAGACTGGTTTTGCTACTCCAGATCGTATCAGCAAATAAGAACGAATTAAAACAGAGAAGCATGAAACTTTGTGTTCCATATCGATCTCTGAGGGGTGACCTTTCACCCAGTGCTCGGAGAAGTTAGTGTGCCAAAGACCGAGCTGCGACACGAAGGGCTACACACGAGCAAGCCAGAGCGATCGCAATGTGCTCATATGTTAGATGGCATGACGAACAGCTTTAAAACCTGGAAGGCTTGCACTCCGTGTCGCCGAGCATTTTCTCGACAGCATGCAGCTCGCTACGGTGCTCACAGTCAGGCGAGCTCATAACCAGCCACCGTCTCCCGTACAGGCACCTTGCTTCGCACTGCTCCACTTACTGATATAAACCAGAACATTCATAACGATAAATGATCCGACATTTAAGAAGATACGATCGGAAACGCACGTTATTCGTGGACGAAGCTAAACTGTGCGAACACAATCGGAATAGCAAAAAAAAAAAACAAGTCGACGCACACCCAGTGTCACTTACTTTTTATGAAAGCGCAGCTGACAAAATACGCCATTGACCTTTGAGCGTCTCTTTCAGTTTTGTTTTAACCCAATAGTTTCCGCAAGCCGAATAAATACGCCACCTTCGCTACCGTTCTGCCTTATTTGTACTACTCAGAATCACCGCACATCATGATCAATCGAAAGTCTACGGTGGCCCGATGGGCCCAAATGGACTCGTTTGAAGTGGAGCTGGTTCAGAGGCCTGAGGCGCTTTACCCACACATGGAACACTGCTTCACTTTTAATCAATTGTCTAGTGTAGCCAAACACCGCTTTAATTTAAAGGAAAGGCCATTAATCCCAGCATTTCTCAAACTACTAGTGAACAGTCAAGTGAAGCTTCACCCCCCCACCCCAGGCCATAGCTTGAAGCATATTCAAAACTAGTCTGCACTTTGAATGAACCCCCCCCATGGCAAAATGAAGAGCCACCTGAGCCAGAATTAAATCACAAATACAGTAAGCAGAAGTGTCCAAATGAAGACAGTGCACAACATTGATCTTTAAATTTTATTTTTGGACAAACAAAAGATGCAATCTTCTCATAAGTAGACTTTCCAGGATGTGTAGTGCTGAAGAGACAGCAGAATGTCAAATGGAAATAAAAAAAAAATTCAAAACAAACTGGTAGAAAAGCATTTTCTTATTCTCTCCTCGGTAAAAACAACCACCTGTGTGTCAGTCACTTCTGGCTTTCAGAGCCCCAGAGTAAATAAGGACAACTCAACAAAACTGCACAGACACACACACGCTACTTGTACAGACGATACAAGGGATTTGAAAGAGGAACTAAAAAGGTGTGACGTGTCGCTTGAGTGATCGCAGTCTGATCAACTGGTCGCCACTTAATTGGCATGCTGCGCAGTGGAGAAACACAGCTTCAGGGTGTATGGATATGGACCATCTGGGGAAGGAGGAGCAGAACACAGGTTATTCGGCAGCCCTTGACAGCCACAAAGGCGGCAGGATGTTCAGGAACTCACTGGGATTCTTCATCTGGTAGTGGTTCATCATGGCCAGTGCCTCCATGGCATCGTTGATGGACTCCCACTCCAACAGGCCGGATGAACTGCGCTCACCTGTACCCCCACCCGAGACGAGAGACAAAAGCAGTCCAATTTATTGATACGGCGTGGTTCCCTTCTGCTTACTTTGAGTCAAAAAAAGAAAACCCATCTCACATGGTTTACAAATGACAGTCAATTACTATCTCAAACTCTTCCAAAAACTAAGGTTGCACCTTACCAATCGATGTTAAATACAGACAATTGACTGATAATCCCTCGATCAAACACACAGAACACTCAGGGGTTTCATCTGGAGGTCTCCAAATGGAAAGCCCAACGCATCATTGAACAGTTACACGACTGAATGGAGTTGAAATACAAAAAGGCACCTTCAATTCCAATGCCATGATCCATATACTTACTCTTTCCTGTGAAGAGTTTAATGTTGGAGGGACTCTTTACTCCAAGCTCCTCACAAATCTGAAGGAATAAAAAAAGGCAAAAGTTGTTTAAAAATTGAAAAAGGAGGACAAAACATTTTCACAAGACACGGAGGTGGACTTGACGCACAGGACCAACCTGCGTAAATATCTCGGCGGTAACATCAGGCTGAGCATTGAAAAAATGCAAGACATTGCTGGGGTGCTGAATTCGGTTCTTGGCTGCCTGTTCCGGAGAGGTGAATCGGTTGTTCCGGGTACCATGAAAATCTTTGAAGCTGCTGGTGCCATCTTCCAGTTCGTAGGACTGCCCTGGCATAATCGCCTGCTGCTTAGACACGCTGGTTAAGGACAGAAATAAGGAACCCGTTTAACTTAACCAGTTAGCAGCACCACACCCAAAACAAAAACCAGCCCAGGGTCTCCCAAAGGTGCAACAAGAATCAGAAGCCGATGAGACATCACACTTGGCACAATAACACACAGATAGGAGAGCAGAAGCGCAAGGACCAACCAGAGATTGAGTTTCTGTCCAAACAGGAAGTTATTATTAAGGTGGGTAATGGCACGGTCCACAGCATAACAATCTCCCATCTCCACCATGGCTGCCCCAGGCTTACTCTTCATGAATTTCACCTGATGAAAACAGAACAGACACGGTAAGCTGGAAGTAAAGCTCATCATCCTCAAAACTCCTAGAGTAAACCAACCTACCCGCTCCACATTGCCGTAAAGACAGAATACATTGAAGACCCTGTCAGCGTTCATCTTGGAAGGCTCTAGACCATACACCATGACCACTGGAGAGTCTGCATGGGGGCTGTACTCCCCAGGTGGGGGCGGGGGTGGGGGATGCCCATACTGGGGCCCACCATATCGCTGGTTATGCCCCCCTCGTCGGGGACCCCCCATTGGTGGGCCCATACGGCGTCCCTCATAGTGAGGGGGTGGGGGAGGCCCGTAGCTCTCATCGTGATAGTGTCCGTGGTAACCACCTTGTGGTCCCCCTGAAGAGAGAGGATAAACAAGTTCATTACAAACACACAAAATGATTTCACACACACAAATCCCATGATGCACCACAAACAGATTTCAGTGTGACAGGTACACAGCATCTCCTTGCTGCCACTGTACATCAACACGTGTCATTAAGCGCCCCGCCCAACACCAGCAATGGCTGAGCTCCGGTCAGAAGAGGGTGCTGTCGGCCTTTTAAAGCGTTCGGGGCCCCCCGAGAGCCTTACCATACTCGGGAGGGTGGTCTCCCAGCAGGGCCGGCTGTCTCTGGCGCTTGTTGGGGTTGGCATTCATATCTGAGGAGCAAGAAGAAGGAAGGCAGAGGAGGGAAGGAGAAAGCGGTAGGTGAATTGCAAAGCGGCGACGGAGAGCGGCCGTTCAGGCGCCGAGCAGAACAGAACACATGCACTCACACATGAGTAGGAAGCAGGGAAATAAAAATGATTCAGCCGCAAAGGAAAGGCAATCCTGACAGCAAGGATGTGTTAAAAAGGAGCATACCCACACAGTCTGTTAGAGTGGTGACCTAATGACAAACCAATTTGATAGATAATGCAACTGCTCAGAAAATAATGGGCATTGTTTCTCTCTCCTTTAATGGAGGACAGGGATGGCAAAATGAGACGCAAGTAGTGAACTAAATGAATCTGTGTAGTGGAAAGGGGGTGCAGTGGTTAACTACCACCCCTGTCCACCACAGACGTACCTTGTCTGTTGATGCATTTGCCACCTCCATCTGTACAGATACAAGTGAAGGGCAGATGCAACAGCTTTAAGCAACTGGTCCAGTACATCATACAGTACAGAGACCAGGCAATGCACGCAAGAAGTTTGCGTCTGTCTTAGTTTGTTTTTGGTATTTTAAAGCCATTGCAACTTACATGCCAAGAAACCCGATTATGAATTCTCGATTTCGTGATGGGGTAAAACAAGAATTATATCTGAGTGGACAAATAACATGGGATTACAATAAATATGAAGATTCCTGTCAAACTTCCACCTGAAATACAACATTAGTTTCATTAAAAAGAGTCAGTAAGGTTGTCAGCTCACGCTTCTTACAACACACTCAGGAATCAGTTTTTTTTAAATATCCAAGTTCAAAATCACCTACACCATCAATTACAAGAGATGTACGTAAATCTTTAGTCTCAGCGTAAGCGATCTGATTTTAACCCCAGAAAGCACACAAGCCCATAATTACAAATATTTAAAATTCTGAACAAGCAAACAGCAAGACAACAGCTGACAAGTTGACTTTTCCTGTGAAATACCTGCTGCATTTGTGTGGCCTGGAGCCACACACAGAATGAAGTCAAAGAAAAGCCTGACACCCCCTGCTGGTGGGAAAGGTAACAGCTTTTATTTGATTCAGCCCAGAAGGGAAAAAAAAAAAAAGTGTGTTCGACTGAGGGAATCTTTCTTTCAGATGGGCTAAAAGAACCCTTACCGTACTGTGCGCACACAGGACATAAAGCAAGCCTGGGTTTCTTCCAGTGAAATGTGGCCTATGTTAATTCTTCTAACAGGAATAAAAGGGCTCAAGGCCCTTTTGTATGCTGTGGCGTTAATGACGCAAACTACTGGGGAGGTGTCACAGTTAGAGGGAACTGTATCAGAAAGTCTCCCTCAACAGCCAAGCAACATTTCACATGTTCATTCACAGAAATTGTCACACAATAGGAACATCTGAGAGGCTTGAGATTACTTACAGCACAGAGTTAAAGGGGGCAGAATGAGCGGCAGTAAACATATGCTGCAGGGGGAGGGGGGACGAGCCCCAAGGTTGAAGGACGCACACTTTGGCACCGCCACCCCATCTGCGTTCTCTTCCACTCCATTTTCATTTCATTCGTTCCATCCTTCCCTCCTCTTATCAAACAAAGCACACTTTTGGTTCTTCCATTGGCGCTTGATGGTTTGTTTCAGTTTGGTTTGGTTTTTTTTTGTTTTTGCCTTTGCATTTGCTGTCGACGGTGCGTGGTGCTTTTGAAAAAAAATAATAAATTTTCTGCTTACCGTGCCTCAACCGCAAAGCAGACATTTTGCACCGTTTCAGAAAGACGGATGTCCTCAACAGACACACAATGCCAAACCTGCATCACATAGGAGGCGTTACAAAGGTGATAAGACTTTGGAAAAAAAATAAAAAAATAAAAAAATAGTACACAAGAGCTGTATTCAGAAAAGAAACCTGGCTTTGGAAATGTTCATAAGGGGAGAGTCAACACAGGGAGGAGGGATGTTGAAAAAAAAAAAAAAATAGGTGAAGGGTAAGGGAGGGTGGGAATAGGAACACCTGTGTCCATGAGGTAACGCAGACCCTTTGGAAAAAGCATGGAGTGTCTGCCTCTGTCTATGCGTATTGTCACATGTCTTCATGCGCAGGGCCCCTGGGTTTCTGTGGTACTCCTTGTCATCTGACTGGACACACATGTGGTTTTTTTTCCCCCCGTTACTCAGTGGCTCCCCCCTGTGGCATTGTGGTGAACAGCATCTTGTCTTGTCTGTGAAGCATCTGGATTGGGTTCTGGGTGGTGTGGTGCCATGTTTGCTGTTGTGTTCAGCAGGAGGAACAGAGCGTAATGCAGGTAGGAGGGGGGGGAAGGAAAAACCAACCCAAAAAAAAAAAAAAAACCCCACACACCCAAAACAAGGGGGTAGAGGAGCAGACAATGGGACTCGTGTGCGATCTGGAGCGCCTCTGTGCCTTGTGTTGATTTCACTCGTTTGATGTGAGTAGGCTTGTCTCCCTCTGTGTGAGCCGCACTGTGTCCCCCATTTGCATGTGGGGTCTTTTCCCCCGTTCTTGAGTTGGGTGTCAAAAGATCCTGACCGTTGTGAGGTGGCGACTCAGAGGTGCAACATTTGGGGCAAGGTGGGACACGTGTCCTGCTTGGGTCACAAAAGTCAAGAGCAGGGAAAAGCATAGCTTAAATCGCCAACGTACCTCAAACCCTTGCCCCCAAAATGTGTTGTGTCAAAGAAGAACAGGTAGGACATCTTCATGGCTTTGTTGTGCTGTTGCAGTAGCAGTAGAAGTAGTAGGAATGTCAGTTAACACATGTCTGCAGTAGTGATGTTGGAAAATGTTTGATCTCATGGTCTTGCGGTGTCTATCCCTGGAGGGGGCCCATTTTCCTCTGCGGTTTGATACGAGGAAAAGTGAAAATGTCCTCCTTGGAGAAGTAGGAGCGGTCAGTGGTGGCGGTGGTGTTGAGTGGTGTTCGTGGCAGCAGTGTGCCTTCCGATGCAAATATGGAATGTTTGTTATCCCCAGTGTTCCGATGTTAGGGGGGGCGACGAGGTCTGGTGCAGCTGCTGGTGTTCTGCGGTACGCTCAGTGCTGTGGATAGCCTGTATATGTACGCGGCAGGAGTGGGGGGAGCAACCAGTCACCAGCAGGACAGCTGTCACGGCACGCTTAACATCAGCTTTGGATGAAGGCGGGAAGCTGGGGACAGGCCACGCCCACCCAACCGCATCCCAATGAAGATGTCGACAGACCAATTTCACAGCACCCACACAAGCAAACAGTCATGGGCTTTAGAATGAACTAAAAATGTACAGACATCCCATTTCAATACAAAGTACATTTAAAAAAAAAACCCTAAACTAGCCGTATTCTAATACTTCACAATATGATATGGGATATAAGAGAGACAGCACGTCCCTTCTCTTCAAGTGGACACAAACTAAAGAATCATTCCTGGGAGGTCTGCATAGGACAATCCACTAGTCACATTGTACAGCTACATTTTCCACAATATCTTCTGGCCGGTCTCAAGACTGCCAAGAGTTAGACACTGATGAAATGCAAGCTGCACAATCGATACCAGCAAAAAGCAAACACTAATGGAGTCTAAGAGACACAGAAAAATCTTGTACAGTCAAGGTTAACATACCACCAATTTCTCAACCAGCAGTGGGCTACATTTAAATTGTCTGCCAGTATAACGTGATGGCTCAAACTCTGGGAGGAAAACGGACAACTGATCTTAGCCATTGACATAAATTAAGACAAGTATTCAGATGGTCCATGCAGTTTCCTCATGTCTAATCACAACAAAGCCTGAAGTTGCTATTCAAGTCTTACCACACCAACTAGGACAATCAGTGTTAGAAAAATGGTAATAAAGAAAGTATGCAAAAGAACTGACATCCTGCATGAAGCACAGTTTTTCTAGTGGCAAAGGTTCATGTCAAACTGCTCAAACACAATCAAAGTGGGGAAAGAAAAAAAAAAATCTTAACATCAATAACGCAAAAACTACGGAGCAGCAGGAAGTTCCCGTCTGTTGGACCTTCAGTGCGAGTGTGAGCAGATCAGTTGCTGTGTGAGAAAATGTGTTCATTTGACCCATGGGCACCATTGCTTGTTTGGGTGAGCGCCAGCGTGAGTGAACCCAAGCCAGCTGCCCTGGGGTTGCTCCCCGCACACCTGCCATGTGTCTGCACGGAGAGAGCTGCAGTGTGGCGTTAGGACAGGACAGGACCACACACCGCATGACGCTTCAGCATAATGCCACCAACACACCATCCCCTCAGACCCCTGGCTCAGGATTTAAATCTCCAATCGGCCCAAGCCACCTAAGGGGGGGGGGGTGGGGGG
>JAACJT020000031.1:6633954-6644840 GCA_009936485.2 Gymnarchus niloticus | reverse complement strand
ACAGATTAACTTCACTTCATACATACAACATTTGCCAGCCCTCCAGACTGCTAGCACACTCCGGAGCGACACCGAACATCCTGCCCCACACACCCTCCCACAGTGGCAGTAAGGGTGCTGAGTAAAGTAAGATAAAGCAGGTAGGCTGCTTGCATTACCTTGGCCACTCAGGTTGGGGTTGGTGTAGTCCCAGGTGTCCTGGTCATTCTTGAAGACGTTGAGACGTGTCGGCTGAAGCCAGAAATCACCCCGGATTAGTCTGAATTTAGTCATGGCTAAAGTGAGCCATAGGGCTCCAGTGCTGCTCACAGCATACCAATCTCACCTTAGCATACTCAATCTTCAGGGTGCAGCAGCCTGAGTAAATGTCAGCCCCGTTGAGGGAGGCCTTTGCTCTCTGGGCACTCTGAACAGAGTCAAATGTGTGAAGAATTAAGGGAAATAAAGAGCTAGTGTCTTAATGGATCTCTTGTATTAGAAACAACATTGAGAACTAGTAGCTTGACATAGTAGTAGCAGTTCTTTTGAGGTAAAGGATATTCCACCATGGCTTGCACACCATTCTTCCTGAAGATGACAATCCTTTGGACAGGGCCACAGTTGTTGCAGATGGTGTACAGAACATCCTGAAAAGTAGTAATTCAAATCCAGAGACATTCAAAATGCATTCCACAAACCGCTGTGATGTTCTACCAGACCACACAAAAATTCTCAAACGTCAGCAAAGACATGGGACAAAGTACATGACCGCTAAGACATGAGCAGAGCCAAAGTACCGTGGTGATGGGGTAGATGGGGTTCATGATGGTGAGCAACAGCACGTTGTTGACGCTGCGGGAGTCATCAGGGTCACCGGGCCTGGAGATCTTCTGGCTAGTGGAATAGTTGACAAAGGCTGGGTGCCCAGCGATGTAGATCTGGTTGTCTGCCGCGTAGCTCACTGCATTGCAGGAGCCATTCATGTCCTCGTACTCCACCAGGGCCTGTCGCTTCTTAGGCATCACAACCACGTAACTAGAAGACAGTTGACCCCGAAATTGCTAAAATGCTTTTCTTAAGCATACAAATGTAAGTGTGCCAATAGCTGATTGTACAGACAATGTCACACCATCAGTTCTGATTATCTAATACTTATGTCGTTTGTATATAAAAACTTTATGCAAAGTGAAGGCGACTCAAAGATGTATTACACCTTCAATAAAACAGGCACAGTGTTTTTCAGTACCTGATGGGTCCAAACTCCTGCAGGGCTTCCACTAGGTCCGCTTCCATGACGCCATCTACCAATCCCCTCACATGCACAACAGGAGAGGGAAGAGTCTTGTGGGGGTCTTCATAGCCCTCCTGGTACGAACAGGGACCACACGTAAGGACAGATGTAGATGACATGAGATCAGCTCACCGAGTGGCACACTCACGCCAGCCAGCGAGCGAAATGGGTAATTACGAAACGCTGCACGTAACCTCAAGTTCCCTTTCAAATGGTGCATTCTGATCACCGCAGAAATGAGGCTGTGCACATGTCTGGAGAACAACTCGCTTGCAAAAGTCCGCCTTTCGAGCAATCTAAGCGCTATATCACCGGAACTCGGCACATTAGTGGCATCTTTTGGGTTTTGGGAATCATTTCCCAAGTGCTTTTACTGGTAGATGGTCACATTGGGTTCGATACCAAAGAAAACTGGGGAAAAAGAACGACTGAAATCGAAGCATGGGCTTCGTGCAGTACAGTAAACAGCCGCCCCAAAGTGTGACCCACGGGAGGGCGACTTATACGAAGAAATGACCTTAGAGGTGGGCAGGAATGTATTTTTGATAGTGTGGTGAAACCCCAGAAATACTCGTAACACGCCTTTATTCAAACTTACCCGGCTTTGCTAGGCCACGCTACCCTGGGGCTTCTCGTCAGCTTCTAACACACTAGAACGGCCACTAAGGGCAAGAAAGTAGTTTTGGGCAACCTGATTTCCAGGAAAATCCTACTGCATTTGTATCTAATTAGACGTGGCAGCGGGCGAGCGGATTAAGGCTAGAGGTAGGTGTCGAGCTACAACAAAGCGACCATTATGGCCTACGGCCGCCCTCATTCATTCGGTATTAAAAAAGAAACAGATAACGGAGAAATAAAACACAGGATTCCACTCTGTAGCGGGCAGCCATGCCGCTCACAGTATTATGGCCGGCAACAGACTTGCAAATTACTACTGAAAAGCGCGCATATTTGTGGGGCTGACTAGTCGAAGCAGGCAGGACTGTAGCTAGCTGTACAGCCATATAATGGCATTAACAAAGAACCCCCCCCCAGCGGTAACGAAATGCCGGAAAATTGTAACTTCCCCCAATATACGTCGGCGCTTACTTAATACATTTACTAATAAGACAAATCTCCATTACCGTGGCCATTCCGCCGTCGTTATTTTCCGTTTTTTGTCTTTTTGTTGCCCTGCCGCCTTCGTTATAGTAGCGACCCGCCTGCGCAGCCATGTTGTCCCAGTTAAAAAGCCTCAGTGGCGATGACGGCGAAATGAAATGGACGGAAAGCGAAAGGAAATGTAGCGGGCGGCGCGCGGCCGACCGCGCAGCAGCAGCGCACGCTATTGGCTGGAATCGTCCGCCGTTATGCGCGAAACGGAATATGGACCAATGAGCAACGGGCAGCTGACGCGGCTCGTTCAGGGTTCGGTCGAGCAGATGATCAAAAGACTGGCGAGAAAATTACAGTATTTTCAAAAAAACAGCCTCGCAAAAAAAAAAAAATCATTTGGATGACGCAATCAATCCACTCTAACCGTCTTCACAATTTTTGTCGCAGTAGATACAGAGCTCGGCTCGAACGAAAATTACAGTGAACAAATAATTTGCACAAATATGTGGGCTTACGCTTATAGTCACCAGTTAAAACCTAAAGAAAGGTATTTTAGTCTTAGCAGAACATACCGAGAAAGTGTGTATCGACATCAAAACGATATTTGTAAAGAAACCTCGCCAATATCCACTAACAATGTCGAACAGAAGACAATACCCCGTTAGACTCTTTATAACTCATCACCCATGAGCCTGATAGTCGTACGCATTAGTTGGCGATAAAGCTTACGGTACTGAGTACTCAGGAAAAATCCTTACATTGACAAAGTTATCCGTACCACCTCAACTTTATCAAAATCAACGAAGACGTTAAACTGGGCGTATGAGATTTGGGCATTCACTGATTTACTCAATTACCTATTTTATATAAAAAATGGAATAAGCTAATGAGAAATCAAACTTGGACGAAAGCATACAGAAGTGTGTGTAGATGTTTTATTAAAAAAAAAACAGGTAGGGGAAAAAATCAAAATACAGAATCCTGTTTCTCAAAGTTATGATTGCACATGTGCGTCCTGGTTAAAAAGTGTACAGGAAGTACTAACTCGCAGCACAATGTTCATTAGAAAACCAAACTGCATGTGGAACTTATTTTTTGATCAACTCTCCTTGAACACATCTCCCAAAATGTTTTAGGGCTAAAGAGAGGAAGTTAGACATTCAGAACGAGCAATGTCAGAATCCACTACACAGGTCATCCGACAGCTAGACTGTGTCATGCTCTTAATAAAAATAAAGTCCGGTTTAACATTTTAGAAGGGGACAAAAACAAAACACATTAAAAATTGCCTCAAAGCCTTGGGCAGGGGGTTTGGGGATGAAAGGGAAACAAGTATGGGTGCAGTGGCAGGAATCCTCTCTGGTCAGTCTGCCTCAGGAGTAGGGCTCTTTTTCTGACTGGCAGACCTGGAGCGGCTGAAACACATACAATGGACATTATTGCATTGCACCAAAAACCAACATTTACCACAGAACCTGTAACAGCTCAAGCCTTGCATCACAACTGCATCACAAATTCCTGTTGAAAGAGCTGAAGATGTCTTCCTTGGATATTTTTTACAACAAAAAAATTTCCCCTCAAACTAAAGTCTCTCAGTAAAAGTATGCCATGTCGTTGATCCCAACTCAAAATGGGCTTGCTAGTATTGACAATGTGAAAGAACTTGGACTAAGAAATATGGCCTATTTAAATGACTCAGCTTTTTGGTTTGGGTTGAGTACAAGGCAGGAGCTGAGGTTTCCGAGAAAAACTATCCCTCCACCCCCTCCCCCCCCCCCCAATGTGCAAAAAAAGAAAAAAAAAAAAAAACTGCCACCAAGAAGCTTTTAGCCCTATATATCCCGGCAACCTGGCATGTGGAGAACAAAAATGTGTATTTGGTTTATGACAGCTCCAGAAACTGATTCAGAACCCAGCAAAAAAAGCCCAACAAACAGACAAAAGGGGCCATCTGTTTCAGAGCAAGACTCCAGAGAACGACAAATGACCTATGGAGCAAATTTCATTAAGAACACCCAATCCAGGGATTACAACCACACAAAAGGGTAAACAAAAAGTTCAATTAAGATGCACACAAAATAACCAATCCTTTCATGCTTCCCCATTCAAAACACAAAGCTACAATACTCAAACACACCTACATGTGCCAAAAAATGTCAAGAGGGCAAACATACTGTTACAGAAGAGTTTTGGGAGTATTACAGTATGTACAGGGCTGGGTTCTGAAAATAAATTACATCAACTCTGGTTTGTTCGTTACCTTTGGAGACAGTGGCAGAAACAACATGAACAGAGACGTGACGGAAGCAAGAACTTGAAGACACACTGGAGGGTCTTGAAGTCTGATCTCTCGTCAGCTCTCCTCCACCTCTCACTCAGAAGCTAAGCAAGAGGCTGGAGCTTTGAAGGGGGCGGGGTATTAACAACTGATCCCAGAGCAGCATTCAGGTGGAGAATGCAATGGTCGGGTAGGGGATGTAGAACAGTGGTGTGTGAGCGCAGGAAGTGTCGCCGAAAAGAGAGCCGAAGACCTCTTTAACCCTCGCAGCGGAGACTGATCTCTCGAAGTTAAACACAGCAAGGATGAACCTGGTCAGTGCTTGAGCCGGTCGACTCCCCCATCTACAAAAGCCTGCAGCCATTCATCACCGGAGTCTGATCACATCAAGATCTTTTTGTTTTCTCTCTGAGGCTAATCAAAATGAGGCTGGATCTGAGTGACGAAGAGGGGGGAGGACCCTCCAGCCTTCATACAAGCATCGCCTCTTGGAGTCTTATCTCATCAGCTCTGCAAGCACCTCTGAAGCTAAGCAAGGTCTGGCCAGGTCATTCTTGGATGGGAGACCTCCAAGAGAAAAGAACATTAAAATCAGGAAGAGGAAAAAAAAGAACTGATAGGGGAAAATCTTTGCTTGCTTGGCGTCTGAGCTAACCTCCCTGACTACTTGGATCCCCTTCTCTCAGGACCAGCTCGCTCACCCAGCTCCACCAAGTCTGCAGTCCCATTAGCAGCACAGGACATTCAGGGACACCTGCAGACTTCAGGTGGAAGCTAGTTTCCCCAGAGCTTTCAGATTTGATGTATTATTCTAAACACTAGGAAATAACTAACTGGCAGCTCCCAAATTCATGAAATGGGGAGTAAATGGAAGGTGATATTAGGCATAAGAATATTTCTCATTGTCTAACAAAGGTGCTAAGCAATGTGGGGGCTGAGCCTTTCAACTTCATTCTCCTACTGACATCTGAAACATTCCTGCAAAGATAATCAAGCAACCATAACAGCACTTGTATAACTCTTGCTGACCTATTGACCTGCCATTATTCTTCTGACAATGTCATTTCAAGAGAGTCAGTGCTCTAATTCACTCACGTGAACTTACCTGTCCCGTTTTGGAGTAGGCGAGCGGGATCTGGATCGGGAGCGAGAACGTGACCGAGATGTGGAGCGCCCTCTTGGCCGAGAAACTGAGCGAGACCGAGACCGGGAACGTGACCGAGACCAAGAGCGGGAACGACTAGAGAAGGAAGACATAAATCAGTCTGTCAGTCGTTACCATTACAGTCCACGTAGGTGTGACACTATTCCCATTAGAGGCCTAATGTGATAACATTAACATGAACCTGCATCATATCCAAGTAACAGCAATTCTGAAGAACTTGTATGACTAACAAGAAAAACGTAGTTTTAGCCTAAATATAGAGCTAACTGGTAGGACATGAAGAACCACAAAAGTTGTATTGGATTATAGCTGTCAGGTATATATTACCAAAATTATTCAAAAACTCTTCACATGCAAGATGGGTAAATTCCCCATGTGTAAAAGACTGTAGCTTACCTCCTCACCGGAGTTTTGGATTTGTATCGAGCGGCTGAACCAGACCTAAAGATGGGGGGGGGAGAAAAAGTAGTATAGCAATAACAACTATTTTCAAAATTGAGTGGATTGTAATTGCTGAGTCCCTCTAAGTCAACTGTCCTTAACCAGGCTCTAACATACATTCCTACTAGTTAGGTATCTGATCAGTTCATGTTTTTGCACTGATCCGGGACTTCATGTTTGGGTATAATTACCTTCTAGTAGGAAACGTTGTTTAGCTCTGAATCCAATGCTAACCTGCACTTTGTTGCTGGTCCCTCATGGGACACTCAGCCTAGCTGCACTTACACCTTAAGTAGCTGGTTAAACTGCTGTATCTATCTGCCCTGCTGAATGTCACTTTGGACAAAAGCCTTGGCTAAATAAAATGTAATTGGGGTTTACTGAAAGTTCAGGATTTGAAATTAGATTGCTGTACATTGGGTCTATTTAGCATACAATAGGAACTATGTAAGGAGTTATGGTTACTGAATACATAGTAATGAAAAGCAGTAAAATTTAAATCAGCACTAGCAGCTTAGAAACTTAGAAAGCCCTCTTGTTAAGAGTGTATACTCTTTACTGTTACAGGACATTACCTGCTCCTATACTAGTTTGAGTGGGATAGTAAATGATACCTGACATGACCAAAGACATCAGTACAGAAGCTGATGTCATCCACTGTGAAAGGCATCTGGACCCAGAAACCCAGGTAAACCTACCGATCATTGCTGCGGCTGCGACTACGGCTACGAGAACGGTAGCGACGTCCCCGGGACCTAGATCTGGACCGGGACCGAGATCGGGATCGGGACCGTGACCTGCAGAATACGGTAGAGTGAAGTCATTGTCAAAGTACAGTAGTTCAGAAAGACTTTAGCCAAGCCCCCCGGAGAATTCAGGGGTCCTACCGACTACGGCGGCTTCCTCCTCTCTTGCTGAAGCGATAACAGTCGTATGCATAGTGACCCCGGTCACCACACTGGTAGCATCGATCATTCGGGTCAAAGTGGCGCCGACTTGGCCGCCCATACCGCGTCTTCCGAGACAACCCAGTAGACAACTCTACACGGATCCGGGTCCCGCAGAGTACTCTAACAAAAAGACAGATGGTGAGTTCCATCACATGGCAATGATGTTGCACAGTGTTACGGGACGAAGAGTAAGCTTAATACGGCCCGGCTTACTTACTTGCCATCCATGCCCTTCACTGCATCCTCGGCATCACGGGAGTCTTCATACTCCACGAAGGCAAAGCCAGGAGGATTTCGAGCCACCCAGACACTACGCAGGGGACCATAATAGCTAAACGCCCGCTCCAGCTCCCCTTTGGCAGCTCCGTTACCTAGGTCACCCACGTAGACCTTGCAGTCCAGGCTGCGAGAAGAGCTGCGGGATGACGAGTAGTAGGACATTTCCTGCAAACAAACATAACGAGGACTTTCTGAAAGATTCCAAGTCAGCACAAACGACAGGCACCACTGGACAGGCCAGTTTTGCAATAGCTACTCTACACACTATATACACTTGTAAGTAGTACGACAAGTAGAACGACGTACTATACAGAAGTCTATGTAAATATGCTAACTACCTTCAAATAAGCAATTATAGCCAAAATTCAAGAAATCAAACACGCTCACTATGGAGAACGCTACATACACGAGTGCAGGGGAATAAATAACGATAGTACAGATACAATATAACCATATACCCAAACGAAGAAGCGCCCAGCAAATGCCAGATACACAGTCCTTTCGACACTACTGGCATTAAAAGCGAGCATCATCGTTTCCAACTACAGATTCATCAGTTGCCGGGTAACTAATGCCGGTGACTGGTTTTTAAAGTGGTTATGTTTATTATTGCTAACAGCAGCGGTTATGAAATGGCGCGAGCGGCGCCTGAGGCCCATGTCGTGTTTCACAGCCACGACAGTGGAACCATATAGCTCATTCACTCGAAACAACCTTCGTACGTCCCACACATTGTCAGCTACTAAAGTGACGACTCCCCGAACACACTGAATCCCTCAACAGCCATTAATTGTGCGCAGGCCAGAAACGAGGCGTATTACCAGTGTGGCTCGATAAACAATGGCCGCCGAGCTGTAACAGCGCTGTTCCGTGAATCAATGTGTCCCCTTCCGGCGCACGGGAAATTAAGATTTCCGACCAGCTTCTTTTACAGAGGGAACTAGCACACTACATAAAACTATCCGTATATATATGCATAGTCTGTGTATAGCGAAGGGACATAAACAACGTTACAAAGGTCCATCTGCTCACCTCTCCCCCTCTGTTCAAACTCCAGTGACTCAGTAGCTGAAGCGAAAGCGACCCGGCTGAGTGACGCGCATGCGCGGTTTATAGCGACCTCTATTTCTTTGAGGAAAGGAGGGGTTTCCCTACAGGGGCTTAATATGTCGCCATCTGTTAGACCCCTCTTGGCGTCTCGTTCTGATATCCTGAGATTTCCAGGGTCGGATATCAGGGTTTCTCGATATTCAAAGAAAGCTTGGGCCAACTGTAACGGTCTTAAGTGGCATGGAAAGACAACCTGAATTCGTTTCTTGATGTCGCTCCAGTACGTCAGGTGGCAGTCTCCACTTTTGGGCTTTAATATGCCATCTTCTGTAGGTTGCTGACGTACTGTACACTCTATGACAATCCTCAGACCTCGATATGAGCTTCATGTGGAAATGCAAAGGCAGTATAGTGCTGGGACCCAAAGTGATTTCGTACCATCGCTCTAAACGAAGTCCAAAACCGTACAAGTTGACATAGTATGAAAATTCTCTGAAAGAGATTAAAATATAATTAAATACATTCATCAAATCATTGAAGTGTGTTTTGTTTTTAAACAGGCTATTTTGCTGCTGTATTTAGATGTAATTATATAACATATAACTTAGCAAGGACCCTTAAATTAAATGGTACTGTTGGCTCCAGAACTGTAATCAATTGATGGTTCCTTACTCACTTTATAAATATTTACTATACATCTGTCTTATATCAATATACATAGTAACACCATCTTGCTTTCGTTGGTTTAGGTAAGGATGCCCTGAAAAGTTTTGTTCTCCTTTACCTACCTGGGAGTGCTTAATCATTTCCATTCATTCCTGTTGTTCATTTTCTAATGCTGTTTCTAGATTGTATGGCATGCTTTGGGGCAACTCTGTCAATAGCGCTGCAATATAAAATTACTGTAATACAATATAATATAAGGAACCTTGTGTTAAAGATGTGCAGTCATCTTGATATAATAATGGACTCAACAAACATTTTTGGGAGTGATAAAGCACACGTACAGATTTAGCATGCCAGTCCAGAAAGTGTGTTAGCAACACTTGCGTGTCACTTGTCTGATTTTTGTAGTGGTGTTATGGACAAATACTCCCAGAACATCAATGTAATACAGTAGTAAAGGGTTATTGCTGTTCAAATAATAAATTATGCAGGTTGTTATGTGTCACAGAGCTGGTAGATATTGCTCAAAATTCTATATTCTGAAGTGGAGTATGTTTATATGTTCTTTTATAAACACTTAAGGTATCATAGATTGGCTTTTGGAGGTACTGGAACTAGATTTTGTGTCTCAGACTTCATTCTTCCAGTCATGTATCCTATATCACTGGGTGGGTATATTAAACCACTCAGGTTTTTCTGTAACCATGCCAAGACAGACACAGTCTTGCAGAGATGGAGTGAATTCCATTAGCAATGGCAGACATGAGAAATGCTTGTGTGGGCCAAGCTTCCAAGGCAGACTACTGGAATCACTCATGGGCCTGTTTAGATTAAGGTAGATTTTAACAACAACTTAAAAACAAGTGACAGTCTGCACAATGCATGAAAAGACTGTTTCTCGTCAAAGTGGTGGGTTAACCATAATGTGACTTAGAGGACATTATCTGCGTTGAAAACTTTAAATAGGTGGATGGGTGAAACAGGTTATTTTGACCAACTGGATTATAATTAGTGATGGGACAAATAAGGCTTCAAAACCCATTTGGGATACTCTCACCCACCACAGGTTTTGAAGCCTCATTTAGAACCTGTATTGATTAGTCACTTCAGGATACCCCCACCCTCAATGGGTTTTGAAGCCTCATTTAGCGCCAGCATTGATTGCTAGTTCAGGATACTCCCACCCACCACAGCTTTTGAAGCCTCATTTATCACATCACTAATTATAACTGTGAAATTATTTGTAGTCATCTCTATTATTATCAGGTAGAAAGAGGGAACAAGACCTTAATCCATAAATATATCAAGCACATTTTTGCATAATGATGCAACGTTCGATATAATCTTAATTTACAGGCTAGATCTTTCATAATGTATGTCATTAAAAATTTAATTACCACATTTTATTACTGCCTTTTGAAGCATTATTGCTATAAAAATCTGTTCAATGATTTTTGCACATTTCTTTAGGATATCTGTTACTGACTTGTAATGGAAAATTACTAGAATGTGAGACTTCAGTAATTAATAGAAATAGTGTCGGGAAAAATGTGACCTTGTGTGTAACTTGTCTCTATCAAGCATACCCAGGTGGTGCAGGTAGGAAACAAGGGGTTGTGCATGGCCACCTGAAAATGAGTGAAACCAGCTTTGTTCTAGCCTGGGAAACAACAAGATAAGGAACCAAGAAGT
>JAACJT020000031.1:6580181-6633854 GCA_009936485.2 Gymnarchus niloticus | reverse complement strand
AGCTTGCCTTAGAAACAGTTAGTCAGACTTGAGGGTGTCGAGGGGGGACTCCTCTTGTCTCGGCTTATTCTGTGCACAGAATAACCTAGGTAATAAAGGTATTTGCTGTCTCTAGACTCTGAGTTGACTGTTTTTCCACCACAGACTTTAGTACATTGGTACCCCACCTATTCTTGGAGTCTACGTTGCATAAAAAAAAAATTACTAGAACATTCCTGACTGTATTAAGGCTGAAAAATATGAAATGCTTCCACACATTTTAATAATAAATATCATCTTAATGAAAGACTCCTCAAGTATCCAGTACACAAGTTGCACCTTTATGCCAATGAGCTCTTTGCATCTAACAACAGGTTTGTCCTTATACCCAGCCATCTGAGGAATCCAGACAGTTGTTTGCTATAGTGGTCCCCGAATTTTTTTTCTTCTTTTGCTTTCCTGCGAGATAGTCTTAATAACAACATCACAGCGTACCCCTACCCATGAAAACACTCTCTGTACTATATATCCTTTCTTTGATCTATTTCGTTTTTGCATCAAACATATATAATTGGTAATCTGGGCTTGTGTACACCCCAGGTGTTCACATTGATTTTCATTCTTGCCACATCACATAGTATATGCTTATTGTAAGTATTGTGTATCAACTAAAAAAATCCTGTAGAGAATCTAGATTTGGATTTAAATACACCCTGATCTGAGTCAGTGTATAGCTGAATGACTAACATATTGCCAGTGTAAATAAGGTCACAGACATAAAGAATTCAAAATAAATTAAATTTATTTATTCAATAAATCGTAGTTATTTTCTTTTTTTTCCCAGTACACGTTACACATCATGCCATGGTTTTCAAAACAAATAATCATCCTTATTTTCAATTTTTTGTTATATATTTTTTTGAAAAACATTATACAGTACTGGATACATATTATTTTTAATCAGTCAATATTCCTATAAATAATAAGCAGAGAGAAATGATCACATATAATTTTATGCAAAAATACACAAGATTGCAAGACAAGGGGTAGAAAACCCCACATAGGAAGGGGAAGACAAACAGATACGTACAAAGAGTATATACCAAGTAGTCACCAACCAACAACGAATTAACAACAAGAAAATCCATTCCGTTCATTGCCTTTTCACACTGATAATAAGAAATTCATATTTATTTTGTAAAAAAAAAATAATAATAATAACCAAAAGCTCATCAGTTATACAGTTGACCCCTTAAGCACTGTCAGTATCAAAGGCTGGACTAAGTGCTGACGGTCACACGGCGCCGGTGTTGAAATGTGGCCCCGGCTAAGCGACGTGTCTGCCGATACGTTTCACGCCTGTCATTCGTGTCTCTGTTTGCCGGGGGCTGCCGTAAGCCTTTCGCCCGCCCTCTCTAATACAGGAACCAGCGCGCAATTTCAATTTAGGGGTTAAGACACAAACCTGTGAATCGGGGATCATGCTATGGTAGCGGAAATTCATGCGTTTACACGTGGGAAGCACACCAACATAATGTAGACGACAGAGGGTAATCACACTTTTACAGCAATGGCATAACCTGCACAGTCTGCAGTCATTATCGGCACGTTTTGAAACAGACAGGACTGTCATTTTAAAGGCATGTAACTAAGCTAAAGTACGGACAGTATATCCTGCAATGTATGCCACTATTCTAAGCCAAATGAGACAAAAAGACAGTTACAGTGTACCAGTAGTTTAACGTTATCATGCGTACATCTCATTTTTCTTTTCTCGCGACACTATATTTATGAAGTAGAAATGTCTGAGGAAAGGTCTGGGGTATACCCAAAACATAATCCTAGCTGTCAATTTTGGGTTAGCAGAACGTTTTTAAAGCGTTGTTTTTAGATTGTTAGAACGTTTGTGTCCAGTTTTCTGGACGTTCCAGGAACGTTTTTCAAGAAAACGTTATTTGAAAAACGTTCCTACAACGCTCTTGTTTGGTTAAGTTAACCCCACCCACGTTTTTATAACGTTACAGGAACATTAGTTATATAACGTTGCAACCGAACCTTAAAAGAACCTAATGAGAACGTTATTGAAAGTTGTGGGAACGTTCCCTGTTTGCCGGGATGATTTTCATTAGCTAATCAAAACAATTTATTTAATAACTGAAAGAGGTGTATGTTCTCTTAGTAAACTGCAGTCACTGACCTCAAGACCTGGGTGTTCAGGTTCTTTTCTTTTAAAAACTGAAACTGCTCTCAAACCGAATCAAGAATTTATAACAGTCAGCAGGTGTAAAGTCGATAAATATGTTAATTTCTAAAACTATAACAGTCAAAATAAATAAAGCAAATAACATACATATTATTGTGATGATGAACTGTCTTGTAATCAATTATAAAATAAACTGGAACGTATCAATTTCCCTTATTTCCGAGGAAAAAAATAGAAAAATATCGAAATGTTTATTATTGTAACAATAATCTATATAATTATATACCCTTGCATTATACTTAGAAATACAAAAGTCCCCTCTTAAATTTTAGAGGGAGAGTAGCTTAAAAGTGTACAAAGTCTTTTAGATCAGACCAAATTCATTATCCAAAGACAGTAGTCCGTAATACAGAAATCATTTTTCTATTGATAAAAAACACTATAACTGAATATCGATGATGAGTAACAATATTAATGAAGTGTTTAATTATTAAGTACATCAGCCTCGCACACAGAAACGGATCCATATACAGAGAATAAATAATTATAAATATAAAGGCATGTTCATTTAAAAGTTAAGGTATATACTGCACATATAAATAAAGATTGATTAATAGCTATATATTTATTTCATTTTTATTTAATTTGTATGAAATTAATGAATCTTAATTTTAAGATCCAAATTCAAGTTACAAAATCACAGTTAGACAGACACACAGTTCTGCAATTGTGAGATGTATTGGATTTTAAAATTGTTCAGATTAGTTGTGGGTGCAATCTGTCCGCACTGATTTGTAAACAGAGTGACAAAATACTGCATTACTGTGGAAAAAGAAAATAAAAATAAAACACAGCAATATCACAATTATTAGTGCATCTCCCAGTTTACTCCTGTAGGGGGCACCGCAGAGCAGAAGCTAGGAATGCATTTGCGTTTGGGAGACCAGTTTCACGTTATCGACTCCTGTCTCCTTTCTAAAGGTCAGTAGAAGGACACAGATAAAAAATTGACATTGGGTGGAGTGATGTTGCCTTAGCAATACTTCTTCAAGCCAATTAACATGCATGGTCTTATCCCATACATCTCAGAGCTTGATTTCTGGATCTTGCTGGTTGAGCAACATATTTATTTACCTGGAGCTTTTACATTTGCACAATGATGTGTAATTTCATTATCATTTAATTTTAATTCAGAAAACATCTATAAATACCAGACTCTGCAAGAAGGACAGTAAATCAAGTATATCAAGCTCTTCCCTTAGCATATCAGTGTTACAGGGCAAGTTGTAATATAGAAATAAATGTTTCTGCTATACTGCCATTGGCTGAATTATTGCACTTTAAAACCTGTGTCTAAGGCAAAAGATGCCATCTCAAAACACAATGTACAAGTTGGCAGCCTATTGCACATTTTCTCTGTTTCCTGTACCTGCAGAAAACATAACAGTAACAGGAAATAAAATAATACAAACACAAACCAAGACCCTTGGGAAAAAGGCATGCACTTGCCTTACATTTTTCTGAGAATGTTACGTTAGCAGGTTCCTGGCAGTAATATCCAAATCTCAATCTTTGTCTACCGTCAATCTCTCTTCCGCATGGCCACAGCTAACGTTATATTCCCATAGTAAAAGCTACCTCAGTAAAGCCTGGGAAATACATGACACAGCAATTCAGGAAACAAGTCCAGAATCCAGGGACACATTTAAACACAAACATATGAGGTAACAGCTATAAGAAACCACAGAAGGAGTTCAGTTTCAACAGTTGCTTTCAAAACCCCATCACAGTCTGAGGTTGTTTGTGTCACCGGAAAGCTTGAAGGACTGAATGAATAACTGTAGACAGATGGTGACCCCAAGGACGGAATCTGAATCCGTGTCAGGTATCTAAATTCAGCTAAACAGAAGGGTTCAAATTACAGCCGGTTTAGATGATCTTGGATCAGTCACTGCATCATCTAACTGGGGTAATGGAGAGTGGGCATGCTTCAGATGGACATAAGCCACAATATAAACAATCTGTACACGTGTTTACATTCTTATAACCTTCATAAACGAAAAAAGCGCTCTAGCTGAACGTATTTTGACTTGATCCATGCAGCCAGTGTATTCCACAACTCTGCCGTGCATCACTAACTATCACAACACAGCCAAGAGTGAGCCAAACGGTAAGCTAATGTTTGCTCAAACATTACAGACTAGAGATTATCATAAAAATGGCAAATTTCAGTTGGATGAACAATATTTAATACATTTATTATACATGACCTTAATTCTCAGTGACCTTTTAGAGGAAAAAATGCCTTTTTCATGTCAGTATGACCCCTGTACACTGGATTAAAGCCCCCTTTGCATTTGACTAATACTTTAATCAGTAAAATAAGCAAATACTATAATTCCATTCTGTACTATTTAATGTCAAAAAAGGCATATAATGCATACTTCTGTTGTGTTTGTCCTGAACATCTTCCTCAGTCTCTGTGCTCCAATCAATTAATCAGTGAGTTGGATCACTGGCAGAATGAAAACTGATAGATTTCACTATTCGTATAAACAATACATTTCCAGATGATATCCCAGTTTTTGGATCTTTATCAAAGCGAGCAGTAAACTATGGGGGAGAGAGGGACTTAGATCCTAAACAAGCTGATTTTCTGTGAAAGGAGAGGTCAATACCCTGTCTATTCCTGCACAAAACACTTACTAACTGCTGTATTTTAATTGAAAAAATGAACTTTGCGCTTGAACATAAAACTAAAACTAAGGCAGCCTCAAGGTTATGATCTTGTGTTTCGGTAGGCTCGTAATTATGGCAAAAAGACCCTACTGATCTATTTGAACATTTGGCGCAATGGGCTTTAAAATAACAAGATTTTTTAGAGTGTGAGGTCAAGGTATTTATACAGCACCCAGCCAAGCCAGGCTGACTCTTCTCTGCTGCTGTGCAGCAAATATAGAGATTTTAAAAAATGTTACTACAACTTTGTTGAGGACTGACAAAGCTAATTAGAAACTGAAATAGCAAGCTATAGGTTAGAGTGACAAAATAATTTCTTTGATATTAGATTTGTTATTATAATACTTTACTGATCACTCTTCAGTAATAACTTTATTCCTGTACATTTCCTCCATCTATCTTTCAATTAATTATCCAGTATAGGTCTTCAGACAGGCAGAAGTCCTTCCCAGGGAGCACGGGGCATAAGGTCAGAGTATATCCTGAAAAGAATGCCAATCTATAACCGAGCACATAGGCAATGTAGGGAGAACATGCAAACTCCACACAAATCGAACCCCCGACCCTAGACATGCAAAGCAACACTGTTCCTCAACGAGCCACCATACTACTCTTCCACCACCACTATATGTATTGATCAACTTCAATCTCTAGGGTAGTCCAGAGCAAATTTATCAATGACCAATAAATGATGTTCAGTGAATCAATGCCATAAATAGTCTGCACTTGCTTGCCGGCTTATTTTAAATCGTTACAGCATTCCATAGCTCGAGTGTGCAATGTAAAAGAAATTTAGAAATGCACAGGGGAAAAAAATCAAGCAAATTAATCTGGGCAGAACTTTTTAGATTACTTAGAAATAAATACTGACACAAACCAGACTGCTCGTGACCATCAGGATTTGAAACTATCTAAGCCATTCTGTCACAAAAATCTTGTCAGAGACTGTGTACAAGTAACAAGTTGACAGAATTACAAGCACGAATAAAATACTGTATATGTACACTATATCCTTATTTCAATCTAACTAATACCCTTTGCCTACCAATAACTGGGTGATATGAGTTTAATATGGTGTGGGATCAAAAATAGCAACGATTTTAGTGCACATACATATTTCACACCAAAATGGCCATTAAGGGGCATTCTATGCCCATATACAGTTCTCTTACGTCTAAGAGCTGATCCAAATAGCTTTGTCGTATTTTCCATTTTAAAAAGAAGCATGAATGTAATGGTTGAAAGTAGTCAAATAGCTAACTAAACACCTGTACTTTTCATATCACAATATTTAGAATTTTTTTCACTGACACGGTTCCTCGGTGATTCCTTGACACAGGGGCTGCCGATTCATTGGGTAGATCTGGCTGTTCCTCACGCTGTAGATGAAAAAGAATTCAAGTCCTTCGTGGAGAAAACCTTTCCAGTTCTGATATCTGTGAAGACATCCCCTTTTGGATCATGAGATGGATACTGAATGCTCGGATCAGTTACAAAGTAAGAAGTCCTCATATCAGAATTCTTTTAAATAAAACATCTACAAGCGGAGCTGAAGGGAAACTTATGTGTGAAGAACGCCTGTTGAAAATGAGGAGCTAGGATCTGGAGCTAAGCTCACATCGTACACAGAAAACCTTGATGAGGAATGTCTTGTGCTCCATACAAGCAACTGGTCAGGGTCAGCCCAAGAGGATAAAGATTGACTTGATCCCATACCTGCAGTGGCCCTGAACCTGACAGACAAAGACTTGCTGCCCAGTAACTTCAGTTCCTACTGGTGCAATGTGGGAAACACACCAGCACCCCACCTGGTTTACTCCTAATCTTTTTTCTTTGTCTTGTGTCTGTGATTACTTTACACACTGCCTATCCAGCTCTCTATTCACCATGCCTTCCGTCTGTCTCACTCCACCAGAAGTTACAATTGTATTTATTCCAAAGATATCCTATCTACTATTAACCTCCATTGTTCTCTCTCCATTCAGCTCTGAAACACTTCTGGATGTGTGTGTGTGCGCACGTTTATAAGGATGACATTGTTTTAATCCGGGGAGAGGATAAGAGCTGTTCTGGTGGTGTGTGTGTGTGTGTGTGTGTGTTTCTACAAAGTTTCCCCAAGACTGCTGGAAAAGAAAGGGCTTTATGATTTCATGTTTTGGACCATGCACATTCCAGGATCAACTCTTGTACCCGTGAAGGCAACATACCATTTTGCATGTGCATGTATTGTTGCCCTGTCCCCGGCTTTTAAAAGCCTTTAATGTGGCAGTAGGCTTCCAAGCTGGAGAAGAGAATGTAGAGGAACCAGAGGCCAAAGAAGAGCAGGGTGGTGACCACCCGGAGGACACGGGGTCCGCCCAGCTCGCCACCGATGGAGGGCCGGCGGCGGAACAGAAGCACACCCATGCAAATGAAGGCGAAGATGGTGAATAGGGTGACGGAGAAGGCTAGGGAGCCAGGGTCTACGTGGAAGGCTTTCCCCTGAATGTGCCAGTACACGGCTGCCACCGACCACGCCACCCCAATACCCAGAAAGACGTTGACTGCGTTGCTACCGGTGACGTTACCCACAGAGGCATCAGCGTACTGGTCCTGTATGGCAGCCACTTTGCTGGCAAAGGTGTCTGGAAGAGGGAAGAGAGAAGTGCAGTTCGATTTGCACAGCCGTAACACCGGAGAGCATTTCGCGTCATTATGTTAACTGTTGTGGGTGCATCAGCATCACTAGAGTAATAATGGAAACAAGGAGGCACTCACCAGGAATGGAAGTTCCCAGGGCAACAAAGACCACAGCAGTGACAGTGTCACGCAGACCTATAGTGCAACCAAAGTGTGATGCCAGGTCACCGATGATGGCAGTGAGGATGCCAATGACGGAGATGGACACAATGAAGCAGGCCCAGCCGTTCCAGTATTCGGTGGGTGGCACACAAGCAAACAGAACCTTCCAGAACACTGTTACGAAGTGCATGACGTAATCGAAGCAAGAAGGGAGGCGCTCCTCTCGTCCTTCCTCATCCTCATCGCCGTCACCTGGAGGTACACATAAAATCACACATTCTCTCACATTCAATGAGAAACATACCCACCTAGACAGAAAGGCTGTTTTACTATTGCATATTGTTACTACGGTTATCAGATTTTACATCATATTAATAATTGCTCAAATTCAAATGTAATCATTTTGTACAAATATATCTGGAAAATTGTAAGGATTGTATTGAGTAATTTTTGTTTTAAACTAAAAACTAAAGGCCAGTGTCACCATTCTTTAATTTACTTACAGCTACTACGTCAGACATCTGACGATTTAAAAACACTCTTTATTAACGAATTTAAAGCAATACAACTAAGGAAAGCACAATGAGTTCTATTTTTACCTAATACATCTGAATGCAATACACATTTTGTCATTTGCATTTATGCATGAAAATTCAAGTAAAGGCTGTCTGCAAATGAAATTAAACACAAGCATGTAATTTGTAATTAACCAAACTATCCACCAGGAGGCGCTATAATTATTACTATTTCCTCTAAACACAAGGAGGCAATTACAAGCACAAAACTAATATTTTTTATTTAAATCATCATATACAATCACATTACTGAGTAAATTTTTGTTAAAAGGATGTAACTGTCGTCAAGGAATGTCTTTGTTTTTAGCGAATTTGAAATAAACATCCGAGGCAAGTGCAGCCAACCTGCGCTAACAGTCACAGCTTCAACGAATTGCTCCCGCCATGAATGAGTGCCGATCACGAGCGCCAGGTTGGTCTTCTTAATAAGCTTGTCCACTGTGCTCTGTTAAAGCCAGATCGGGAACATCGTGAGCAGACAGACTGGGTAACAGTGGAGGTAGTCTGTTTCCAGAATGATGGACAACAGTGTTTATATCCCTTGAAAGTCTGTTCTTACCAAAACACAAAATCAGATTTGGAAACAGGATTCATTTTGCCAAATGTATCAAAACATATCTGGTAATTTACACACAAGCACACCAGAAATAGAGAAAAAAACATACAGAAGATTCTGGCACATAATGAGGAATTCCTTAATATCTTAAAATGCATACATCACATTTGGCAGTCCGAAACTCCAGGACTTAAACCACAGATAAGACAAAGAATTCCATTCATTTTCAGTGAATCTTTTCTCTAAAAGGAATCTTCTCAATTACAAAAAAAATGCTACAAAATACAGTATTAGCTGGATATGAGTGAGGATGCTGCACCACTCTGACTGGCTGGTGGTTAAATAGTCAGAGAGCTGTGGATCCTCATTGGTAGGTGAAGTCAGGATCAGGCAGAGAGCAGCCAAGGCCCTGTCCAATCACAGGGTGGCTTTCATGCAGGTGGGGTGTGACCTACCGGATTGAGAATGCCATTGGGAGTCATTCCCTGTCGGATCTGACAGGTGAGAGGATGTCAGAGTTGTTGACAATTTGTTCTTTGAAGATAAACATAAGTATGTTTTTGTCACTGTGTCATTGTGTGGTCTAGTCGTGAGGGAATCTTAAAAGGACAGATATTAAAATGTGACAAATTGACATTTTATTCTCTATATCTTTCAGAAAACAAAATGATATTACGTCCTGCATTACTGATTTCATTTATGTATTTCTATTAATTTATGGGCCTTAACAATCGATACACTAGTATTTAATTACAATCTATTTAAAATAAGTCATTTATATATATCCACGTGAAATGTAATGAATTTAATTTCATTATAGGATCTATTTTGAGCAACTTATTTCTGTATTAATTTTGTGTAGCATGGCCAGAAATATAAGGGGTTCAGAATGGGGTGTGCGTTTGTGTGCAAAGTGTGTGTCAGTATTGAGATGCTGAACTTTGAAGTGCTGTTCTTGTCAATCTTTGGGATCTGTACGCTGGTGTTTTTTATTACAAACCATGCATAATTGACTGAAATCAACCTTAATCCCTGTTGCCCCAAAACCAAACTTTTACAGCCGGAAACAGAAATCGCCCATATTTTAACACCACCTGTCCTGTTTCAATAGTTTCCCACCCCGTATTATTTCATACTTTCAGGACAAGAAGGCGTGCCAGTTTGACAGAATGGCGTCGGCTACCTTAAACTCGTACGACTCCTCGATGACCACCTCCAGGCGACGGTGCTCGCCCAGGACGGGCTTCCCCATTTCGGCAATGCGCCGTGCCTCTTCCTCCTCCGCAGTCAACTGGCCGTCCTGGTCGTCTGACAGGGAGCAGAGTGATGGAGAGCAGAAATGGGGAGGAAGGTGGAGCCGGGAAAAGAGAGAATCGAGAAGAGGAATGAAAGGGTGGAGTGAATGACCATTTGGATATGGATAAGTGAAGGGAACGACAACAAAATTAACTTCAAAATAACGAAACTGAACCGTAACTCTTCAGTCATCCATATATATTTCAACATTTCCATGTTTTCTTTTCAAGGTTATCGACACTGAATTATAGATAGGCATTTTGATGCCAGTGTGTTAATTAAAAAAATGCTTTGGAAATGGTCTCATCTGGGCAAACTTGAAAATGAATCCAATTACCAGAAGGAACTCACAGCTTCACAATGTGCTAGATTTGTTATTCAAACCTGAATAGTCTTCAAAATCTAAACAGCGTCAGCCAAAACACTGCAAAACCACAATACATTAGTGTGCGTTAATCATGTGTCGATGCTCCGTAGGACATTTGGTTATTAGCAAAAGAAAGAAATAGGACAGGACGTAGACACAGTTTGCTTCCTGTGCGCATCTGTGAGGGAATGAACACGCTATGTGTCTACTTACTTTTCCTAACAAAGTCTTTGATTATAGAGTAAACACAATAGCATATTCTGCCAAACTCGACCTGGTGTCTACAGGAGTGTGTGTGACGGAGATGCCCATAATATCTTTTGGGTGCAGCACTCTAACTTTTCCTTGACCATCCTTTGATTATATATATTAATGTTAAACTCCTAAACTGCATTGTTGTCCCTAACAACCACACAAGAGCTGCTCCTGCCAGAATTAATGTCCAGGGATGTTATTTTTGGACATAAGTGTGAGGTGCAAATGGACACATGGACGGGGTCTTCTTTGGATGCATAAGCATTCATGCTATCCAAACTGAACTGACTGACCTGGCTTCACGGTTAATCTGTAACTAGAAACACCAACCAGACCTTCAACCTGAAAATATATTGTGAATGGCAACAGCATGCTACAATATATTTATGACCTGTCAGGATTTCACGTTAAACCCTGAAACTAAGATCTATATTAGGGAGATGTAGAGACGGACTGGGAAGAAGGAGGAATCACTGTAGTGGTAGTTAATATGAGGCTTCAAAACCCGTGGTGGGCAGGAGTATCCTGAACTAACCAATCAACGCTGATTCTAACTTCTCCTTTTTGGTTACAGTGTTGTTTCTTATTGGGGTACATCCAACATTGATTGGTAATTCGGTATACTCCCAACTAACACTACTTTTGAAGCCTCATTTAGAGCCAGCAATGATAAGTTAGTTCAGGATACTCCCACCCACCGTGGGTTTTGAAGCTTCATTTGTCCAATTACAACAGTAATTTTCCCCTTTAAAAATTAGCATGCCAGCTGGCATTTCACAATCATCATAATGGAATAAATGGGTTTTATTTGATATAAGAGATATGTTTCCTTTTAAGCTTTGGTCTTGCGGAATTCTGTTTTGCTTCTCCTTAAAGGGCCAAGTCCCGATTGCAATAGAGTTCATCTGCAACGTGCCCAAAGATCTCATAATATTGCAGACACATTTGTGTGTCAGAAAATCAAAACGAAAGCAAACGACATGTACTTCACGAGTAAACATGCTCAGCCTTACCTTTGTTTAGCAGCAGAGCTGTGATAAGAAAAGGTACAAAAAAACATACAAAAACAGATGAGTGTCCTCAGACTCAGAATATTAGTGTTGTTAACCTCAAATTGCTATCGACACGTTTGCATTTGTTAAATAATGATAGTAATAATGAAAACATTTTACATACCACTTCAGAACCATCCTTTGTGAGTCTCACGCATGAGGTATCATGCATGGTATCAGCAACACAGACTCATGGGTAAGAAGAAGGCATGCTGTAATGTCATGATGGGATGGCAGCAAGAGGCCTTGTTTAGTGAGGTGGGATGTACATGCAGGGTGTTCTGGCTTCCACTTCCAGTTAATAGCCCTTTAGCTCGTAATCTTTCAGGAAATTCGGGAAGGGAATTTTTTCTCTGATTTAAGGTGACCAAAAAAAAAAAAAAATCACAGGAACCGCAAAAGTGTCAGGACAACAAGTAGACGTGAAACCATACCACTTGTAATTGGGGGGGGGGGGGGGGTTCCCTCAGATTATTCAGCAAAGTACAGAAAAAATGGTATTTCTTCAAGTAGCTGCAGTTAAAGGAAAAGCCTGGTGGCAGAAGCAAGGCTGAAGGAGGTATAGCCAAGCCGGAATTGTTTAGTTTCCCGTTATGTGTGGACTTTAAGGTGCTGAGATAGTAAACGAAAGCGATGGTCACCAGGATGCCATCGATAGTGTACAGGTAGCTTTCACAATGCTGCAGATCCTGGCAGATAAGTGCAAACAATCCAGGCTCAAGAAAATCCATCCGCTGTGTTTAAGCTTAATTTATAAGTAGTTTAGCTTTCCTGTTTCCTAGAGAAAAGCACTGGATTGTGATTTCACCGATGAAATATTTTGCAGCCGAAATTTCGAATCTCTTGAACGTTAGAATGTTAAGGACTGTGCAAGCAAACTTGAAATGCTTTTTGTTTGGAGATGTCCTCGGTCTCAGGCGATTCCTGGTGTGGAGCAGGCCCGAAGCCTGCCTAGATTGATACAAACTGTCATGCATGACATGATAATGGAAACATAAACCTCTGAGGTACGTCAGTGGCTGAAGGGCTGCCTCAGCCTCCGTGTTCCAGCTCTAGCTACATGCACAGTGATATGAAAATGAGAATTCGGAATAAATTAAGTAATATTATAAGATCTCCAGGCTTATCGTGACCAATAGCTTTAAAATATGATTGGCAGAATCAAGTGGCAATCAGTCTAGATAGTTAAATGACTTTGCGTTTACCTTGTACACCTATACTTGGTAATTGATTTTATACATGTGATGGTATTACTGACAAATAATTGGAAGAAAAATAAAAAATGTTCATTAAGTCCACCTCAGACATTTGGGAGTGAGACTCCAGGACATCATAAACAATATTGCTAGAAATTTTTCACCTGTCCCTGGAAAACAGGTGTTTAGTGCGATATAGTTATGTCTGAAATGAAGAATGCTTTACACATTCCGAAATAGAAACAGAGAAGCTTCAGTTATATTCCCTGAGTCCTTCATTTAAATCATCTCTAACTACCGTTAAGCTTATTTTAACGTCCTTCTGTCCCCGAACAGGAACAAAGATGCTCCTCTTGCTCGATCCTCATATGAGGGAAACGTTCACCTTCCACCGGCTAGTTGTTTATCCATCTGGCAGATCCATCTCGTTCATTAAAGGTTTACTCTCACTGGACACACTAAGGTGCCGCTGGTGAACAATGAAGAACAGCGGCTTCGGCCCGGTTTAAGAAGGAAACCACGTCCTTGAGGTGGTCGGCGAATGTAGATTTGTCTGTGTGCTGGTACGCGTTCTCTTCATGTACACTACTCTTGCTGATGGACAGCGGTTTGTTGTGAAATATGGCCCATAGTTGCATGGTCCTAAGGATTTTAGCTCCACGTGTGGCGCCCCAAGCTAACCTGAGATTCCTCTCTTTAGCCACCGTGGTTCCTCCAGGACAACGAAAAAATTCTCATGCTTCTCGTACTCCTCGTCATCAACGATCCGTATCTTCAGCGTCTGACTGCAAATACACGCACATATAGGCAAAAATGAATCACACACAGGCACACAGAGTAACAAAAATGGAGCTGACTGTACATGTATCATTTGTGTATACTCCGCTGCTGTAAGTACATCCTTATTTAAATAACATGTCTGCGTCTTCTATATATAGGGGAGAGTCCCTTTCTGTCATGGTTATTTAAGAGTCCTACCATTCGGGTCAGATATCATTCCTACAAATAATGATGAATGAACATAGGAAACAAAAAGCGAGAGAAATAATTACTTCCTTTTGCAAACGCCTGAAATATTAACACGTGCAGCTTCCACTTAAATCAGTTCGGAGGCTGAAGCTGCATCAATATTTAATGTTTGAGAAGATGAATAATTCAGTTGCAGACATACACATGCGCTCTAAGACCGCCCTCTCCTCCAGGCAGGTGGGACGCAGACCCCCGACCACAGCACCTGCCCCTGCCCCACCCTGGCATCAGGTGGTACCCTCTGTGGGCTCCTAGATGCCGTAGGTCGTTAACCCCCCTTTAACCCCCCCCCCCCCCCATCTCCTTTCAACAACAGCACGGCTCAATTTGCACAAGAGCTCCCTGCTGGGGTCCTCCTTCTGACAGCAGGGAGGGGGCAGGGGGCATGTATGTAAGCAAGGGAAAAGGGGGGTCCCAAGGGATGGTTGTAGAAAAATAAGCATGCAGGTAAGCATGGGGGGGCAGACGAAGGGAAGTCTGACTGAATGCAGAGCAGCAAAAATGAAAACCACAGGCAGCTGCTGGTGGAGAGAGTATGAATGAGGAGGAGAAGTCAGGGTACCATAGAAATAGCCTTCTCTTATAGCTGAATTTGTAATGTTAACTGGTCATCAAAGTCGATGATCAGCAATTCACTATCAGTTTGGAAAGAATGAGCATCAGATCAGCACTGTTATTTAAACACCTTCTAGCTAAAAAAATAAATGAATGCATTAAAGCATAAACAAATAATGCACAACTATATAAGTCCATGCATTCATCATCCCAGTATTTATCCAGTACGGGGGCTGTGGGGATAAACACATAAATAAAAGAATAAATACATGTGAAAATAAACACAGAATGAAAGGGCAAGTATAAAAATGGTAATGAAATACATTCCAAAATTAAAATGTACTGAAATTTATAAAGATGGGCATTCACATTATAAAACAAAACTTTATACTGGCTTATTGCTCATACCATCCAAAACACGTCTAAGTTACAGCTGTATGCATTTGCATGTTTGCTCCGAGTTCATGTGAGCTTGTGATCGCCACGCCAAAATGTGTGCTTAGGTGAGCTGGCGCCTCGCCATCGCTTGAAGTATGAGTGCATGCCCTCTGACACGGTGGCATCCCCTTCAGGGTGTGCCCTGAGTCATACTGGGCTGAGTGGGCTCACTGAGACTTCGGATGGCTGGATATTATGGACAATTCTTAAATGTGAATTATACAACAAAAGAGAGAAAGAGTTAAGAAAACGGTCCCTGAATTTAAATATAGCCACTACTGTCATATATTCTACATTTGACTATGGAACCCAAACTTTGGGTATAACTCCCTATTAATAATTTTACAAATAAAAATTTAACATCAATAAATCAGCTATTTTCCTTAGCAATTCAGGTCTAACTTCAGCTATGACTCCCAAATACACGGCCTGTTACTTCCTTTTTAATAATATAATTGTCATAGTTGGCCCCTGTAGCTTCGTGTATTTTCCAAACCAAAACATGCCCTTTTATCCACTTATAATTCCAATGCTCTGTGCTGATGGAATTCTCCGCCTTTCTGGGTAATGCTGTGTAGGGCACGAATGCACAGGGCACTATTGTGCATGAAAGTACTGACCAGTGTTCTGTAGTGCACACTGATTCAGAGTAGGGCCAAACAAAACACTGTTGTTGGTGTTTTGTGTGCCAGGATCCCCATTACTGTCTGTCACTAATTGTGCCATTTAACCCAACACACTACAGTGGCTCTTATCTTATATACTATAATCAGATACTCAGAGAGTACCTAGATGTATAATTAATTATAGAAATCACATAAAGCAGGCTTTCCTAATACTGGTCTTGGCAGACCACTGTTTACATTTAGAAAACCATAAAAGCTAGGCTCTTAGTTGCCTGTGCCCCCTTTGTTTTATTGTTTATAACACTAACAGAACAAAATAAATTATATTCCTTAAAAAGAATCAAGCCTTTAACTACTCAAATGATAAATGAGTGGAGCACATCTGAAAATGATAATCCTCAACAATAATTCTGAGCATTGCACACCGTTCACAGAGTTTTGAGGTGTCTGTTTCATTAAACCAACAGGTTAATCAAAGCTAATTGGTTAAAAAATCTTTTGAAACAAAAAACCAGGACACAGTGAGATGCCAGGAAGAGGGAACATTACCAGAAAAGGTTGCGTTACATCATTACATCCATTCATCCATTTTCCATTACCACTTATGCGATATCGAGTCACAGCAACCCTGGAGGCAATACCGAGTCACAGCAAACCTGGAGGCTGACTGGGAAAACAGGGGGCACTAGGCAGTGGGCACCAATGTTGGGATGCCAGTCCATCACAGATTACGGGCAATTTAGAGACGGGGGGAGGGCATTGGAGCATCTCAACAAAACCCACATGAACTCACGACAGCTGGTGAGGGGGGTGGGAATTTGACCCACAACCCCAGAGGCACAAGATTGAAATGCTGACCACGGAGCTCCACACAAGCATAGTGGAACGGATAAATGAACCAGCAGATTGAATGGTTAAAGCTGGTATCTGCAAAGTGCAGCGCGAGTGCACCAGAAATGATGGGGATGTTTCGCATTGTCCAAACATCGAGCTATAATAAAGTGTGAAAAGACAGAACGATCTGCTTATCTTGGTATGGAGAAAACGAGCATGCTGCTTATGCAAGTGCTGCCAGCTGCTCGACAAGCTCGCTGATTATGGACACGTCCGTCACTCTGCGTATACTGCTACTGAGACCGGGCCCTTTCCTCTTGGCATTTTCAGGCAATGTATCGTGAAATCCAACGGAGACTCCAAAGAAGTCATGAGGTTCACAGAAAAACGACGTGTGGCGGGTACGGCCATTTGCTTGTGGAGAGCACTATCTTCCAGTGATCCCAAGACAAGAAGGTCAACGGTCAACAACAGTTAGCCTGACTACTCTTGTCATATACAGAAAGCCCTAGAGACCAAACCACACTACTTATGAGACCTAAGGTCTGGTGTCTGGACATGCATCATGGGTAAAACATAAAAATCTTGCAGCGCCGCATACATTAGGGAAGCTTTTTAGACATTATATATCTGATGTCATGTGAAATCTGAGACACTGCTGTTTCTATCACGTAATAAATAATCAATTACATAGAAAACCAGCCGCCACTGTTAGGCATAATTTGGCTCCTGCAGTCGCCGAATTACATTATGGCCTTGCCACATGTGCACAGCAACAAGGGAAGGCCAGAGTGCGGCAGGCCCCTGTGAATACACACAGACACACTTGTGTATAATTTGCTTCGACGTGACTCGGCTCGCATTTTGTTTTTGCCGGCCTCCATTATTGGCAGCGAGTCCGATAAAAATGTGGCCTCGATAAATAATGGAGCACTCGCTCAGAAGAGCTAAAAAGGGAAAGTGTGAGGCGGTGCCACCAAACATCCAAGCCGCCAGGGACTGTGATGTCCGTGATGTCAACATGACCTCTTTCACATAATGTCCCATTTTTATTGGCAGCAGTCACTAAGTTTTACAGGTACTAGGGCTCGCAGAACATCCGCACATTCCTCACATTTCCTCACATTATTTCCTCATGATTATCTAGTAATTCGACATAATCGTCACTGACAGCAGCACTAGCGAGGCTCTCTAATTCCCTTGACCGGTCGTGAGAATAACCCATTGAAAATTTGATGAACAACAATTGTGTTAGTTTTCGGAAGTAACTGCTTAATTGGAATCCATCATTACGTAGACAAACGGTGCTTAGAAGAAATAATGAAGAGCCCTTCTAATTTCATCCACAGCAAACACTCGCTCTTGGCGCAATCCCGGAAAAGCCAGTTCCCCCAATCTGCCTGCAATCCTACTGTGAGCCTTCATATGTTCCAGCCTGGTACAGCAGACTCACATGGTTTGGTCGTTAGCGAACTCCAGCTCCCCCTGTGCATCCTCGTAGTCCACACCACTGCCACGGGCGCTTCCAGCCTCCGTGTGGTACGGTATGATGACGGTGCCGCGGGCACCCGAATTGCGGACCACTGTCACCTCCATGGTGCCCACGCTCTCACTCACGCGCACCAGACGTTCGGTGAAGGTGAAGATGCCAGCATGGTCGTCATCCAGGATGGTGACGGTGGCCACCAGCGGCTCCACCAGCCGGCCCTTGGGCGCCATGCCCGCACCCTCGCTCTCAAACATGCCCTCTGCATCGCCCACGCGCAAGTTCAGGAGCCGTATGAAGAAGTGCTCGTCCTCCTCAAAAATGTCATCATCGATGATGCCCACCTGAGAAACATGAGAGGTTTGTGTTACAATACCATTGCCCAAGTGAGAACCTTTGCTACATTAATGTGCCCAAAAAAAGGATTTGGCACAACTGGAGAAAAGATTCTGCAGCATACAGCACGATTACCACGTACTCTAATGAGGGCAGCACTCCTTTTGATATACAACCGAAGCAGGAGTCGAGGTCACTCTATTTCTCATATTAAACCGTTCCATTAACGACCGGCAACCATCAGTGCATCTTCTGAAAATCACTCAGGCTAAACTTTGTATTACCTGCCCTCCTTCATTCTCGAGGCCTTAAATAGAAAACTTTTCCGCAAGCACTCTACACTTTTTTTTACTGCTAGTACAAAAAAAAAAAAAATCATTTAGATTTAAGTGTGTCATGGTCACCTCAAACTGTTTTTGCCTTCCCACCAGGTTCCTCCCTCACCTTGATCTCCTTTTTCATCTCCCCCGGCTTGAAGACCAGTGTGCCCTCGTTGTATTCATAGTCCGAGCCGGCATTGGCGGAGCCATCTTCTGTGCGGTAGTCCACATAGAAGGTGCTCTCGCCAGTGCCACCTTGGCAGACGACAGCAAGGACAACTGTGCCACAGTTCTCCATGCATTGCCACTGGGCGCTCTCAAAGGAAATGTGACTACATGTCTCCAGGTCATCCTTCTCAGCGGTGTCCTCGGTGGCCGCCGCCCTTCGGGCATGGTCAGCGGCATGCTTTTTCAGCACGTTCCCCGCTCCGATCATCATCCTCGTGGCTTGGATGCGGTAGAAGGCACGGCTCTTCTGCTGGTGCAGCAGGGCGTAGTAGTTGGCCATTTCTACCAGCTGCTCCAGTTCCTTGTCTGGGTACTTCTGCTTTAATTCCTTAAGAATGCGGATCACCTGCACATGCAAAGAGTGGTAAGCAATCATGAGACCATGCACGCACACACATGAGCACATACTGATTAGTAGTGATGCCACTACAAGGTTTCAAAACCCATGGTGGGTGGGAGTATCCTGAACTACCAATCAATGCTGGCTGGTGGATGGGAGTATCCACTCCCATCTGACAGAGGTTCTGAAACCTCATTTAGTTCAAGCATTGATTGGTTAATTCAGGATACTCCCACCCACCACAGGTTTTGAAGCCTCATTTGTGCCATCACTACTGATAAGGGATCCCATATCCATATCAGTCTTGACACTGACCAAAACAACCGGATCGGTTATCAGAAGAAGATGAAGTTATAATCTGATACGATACATGGACAAAAGCCTCCCTTTACCTTATCAAACCAACATTTAATTTTCTAATTATACCTAAAGGGGGATAGAGAATTTGTTTCATAGTTTGAGCATATGTCAACTATGGCAAATAAACAACAAGACTATGAATGGGGATTGGTATTGGCTGATATTTTGGGTTCTGTTATCAGTCTTAGGATCGGAGATGGTATCAAGCCATTGCTAATACTGATAGACACAGGGCTTCCTAAATGTGCAATATAACCTTAAGGGCCAGTCCTCCATCCATCCATCGAGCTCCCATTTCTAATTTTCCGCTGGCCACCTTCAAATCCATTCACTTAAGCCTTCTTACTCAACTCTCCCCTACCTTCACACTTACTTCTCCTGCTGCTTCCACACTCATCTCGCCCACACTTCTACTCCCCTCTCCTCTCTCGTTACCATCACCCCCGCTCTATATTTCCCTCCCTGTCCTGCCTCCAGCCAGCTTACCTCCTTGCGACTTTCATCTAAATCCTTGCTGTTATCCATAGCGATAGTGGCACTGTTAGAATTGGGGAGGGTGGCGCCGGCGCCCACCGCACTGTTCCCATCGTGACAATTCTCCGTTGGCAAGAAGCCTGCTGTGCCTCCCTGGGGAGGCAACTTGCCATCCATCACCACCTCAGAGCCCTTGGGCGTCATCTCGCCCTCTGTCTCCACCACGATGCCTCGCCGCTTGTCGGCACGGTAGCGCTTGTGCATGTACTTGTAGAAGAACAACCGGCGGTCAGCAATCCAGGCCAGGACGACGCACACTGGGAAGAACAGCAGCGTGACCAGTGCCTCCCACACCTGAGAACACAGAGGTCATGGCTTTGTTCCCGCACGCTTTGGCACGGTGCTATGGCACAGCAGCTTTGCAGCCAGCCTGTATGTTAACACTCAGGTACATGGATCAGGTGTCCGGCAACGGAGAGACACAGACAGACACAAACAGAAAGGAGTAAGTGCCCCTCAGACACAAGACTACTAAGGATGGTACACTGACTACACATAGTCACAAGCATACAATGAAGGAAATAAAGCTGTGGGTGATTACATGAAAAATGAAACACCCACAAAATTTTGGCAAAAAGACCTACACATATGTACATGAATACATAAATAACATACAAAGTAAAGGCTTATCCTTAAATTTGTTTTCATGAAGGAAACGATAAAGACGATGACGATTACACCGAGGCAAGACAGGCTAACCTCCACTATGCCGGGTGATATGACGGCCAGGATGAGGTAGAGCCATATGTAGGCAAAGATACTCCAGAAGGCAGTGATGAAGAAAACCCGCAGGTGTTTGATCTTGCGGGACTCGCCATCCGGGATGACCCACACGCACAAGCCGATGATAACAAACATGTTGAAGGCCGCGCTTCCCACAATCGTGCCCGGGCCCAGCTCACCCGCCTCGAACTTGTGACCGCACACCTACCACCAGACAAGAGCGAAGCACTCAACGGCCATTACCAGTACAGTCTTTCAGAACATAGATGATCATTTTGCAGATTTCTGTGCTGAAAGTGAACCACATGTTAATTAACTCATGCATCCGTTTTCAGTAAACACTTATATAACCAGTCAGGGTCTCAGTAATCTACAGTCCTGCGGAATAGTAATTCATTAAAAGACACTCATACATTCACCCAATGAAGACAATGAAGTGTCATTAATCTCCCAGAACAGCACAGCGCTGGACCCTTGAAAACCCATATACAAAATATAGACAAACATGGGTCTGGATTTAAATCCACAGCCCTGGAGAACACATCGAAAGACTGAAACTACTGTTTTCTCATCATTTATTCCTGAAAAAGCTGGAAACTCCATACAGTCTGAGAACCACGCCCATCTCTGACGTGAATGATAAAGACTGTTCAGTCTGAAGGCGGTGAAGCAGAACAGAGTCAAGGGGTCTGTCTGTGGACATGGGTTCCACGTAGTTATATGGGAGGACACCGCTGCTGTGACTGCATCCCCTGTTCTGTCCCCTAATGCGACAGCACTCTGGAAAACCAAAACATGTTCTGTTTTGTCACTCTTCCATCACGCCACACACCTCAATGACGGACAGCAGGATCTCAGGGGCAGAAGAGCCCAATGCCATCAGTGTCAGGTTGGACACCGTTTCATTCCAGATACGGACAGTCGCCACCGAGGTTTCTCCATTGGGCATAGTGATCGTGACCTCCTTCTCCTGAAGACAACAGCAGAAAGCAGACACACCATTGGATTGTTTAACTGCATAAAATAGTACTACAACTGTTTCTTTCATCCACAGTTATCTCCATAATGTCTTACCACCGCTTTCTCATTTATGGCTGCGGCTTAATCCTTTGCATTTATTCAGTTCAATACCCTGAGTTCACTACCTGCTTCTCGCGATTAGGAGTCAAGCAATAATTGGTCACTCAGCCAAATACAGCCAGAATGTATCGCTTTCAGTAGCAGACAAATGGATATAATGCTAAAACAAGGCACTTAGAAAGACTAATGTCTTTAGAACACATATTAGTTAAACAGGTAATTCAAATAGGAGCGTAAACAATTTCAGCTTCAAATATGAAACTTTGTAACTGTTTCGCAAGAATTATTATGTGTATCTTCACATCTGCAATAACTGGGAAGTGCGAAACCTTCTTCATGGCCACAAACATTATGAGAACATGCTTTTTCTAGGAAGTCAAATCCAGCCTGATGAAGTATCTACATTTTTGCTCTGCCTTGGCCTACACGTAGATGTCGGCCTGTGACACGGGCCAAGATGCAGTGGTATTGTGGGTACTATCTGAGTTAGCAAAGGAATAGAGGAACAGGAGCATTTCCCAACCTGTGATGTGATGACCTCGATGGAGGCCATGAAGCGGTCAGCGATGATGGATACACCCAGGAACATGTAGATGAGGGAGACAAAGTAGACAATAGCACGTGCCACCTGATCCCCCAAGCCCGGTTTGTGGGGCATCCACACGGGCAGCAGGATGCCAGGACTGCAGATGGTCGAGTCGCTGCAGGATCGCCTCAGCTTGTCGGTGTCGTTGGTGTCGTTGCCGTAGAGCTCCGGGCCGATGGACGGAAAGGTACGCTCTTCTTCCTCCTGCTCCTGTTCCATCCGCTGAGACTCCAGGGCACACGGCCGAGGCAGGAGAAGCAGGAGGAGCAGGAGGGGAAGGAGAGACTGTCCGAGGTGGGACCCCATGGCTCTCCTGGGAGCAGGAAGTGAGGAGAGGCAGCTGGGGAAGAGAGGGAAGCAGAACTGGAAGTGGTGTGATCCGGTCACCTGTGAGGAAACAGAGGGAGGAGAAAGGGTTAAAGGCTGACAGATATAACTAAATAGCTGCTCCAGCATCATCTCCGAAATCCTCATTTTGTTTTGGCTACCTCTGAATTGCATTAGACGCAACAAAATATGTAAGAACAGCAAACGCCCCCTGGCAAATGTCCATTGGCCTGAAGGCTCATTTTTCGTCAGCACCTTTAATAAGCCAAATGTCCGCCGCTGGTCTTCTATTAATCTGAGAAAAGGCCAAGGAAGAATGTTGACAAAAAGGATGCGTTTTAGGAGTTGGCAGGCAGGACTGTTGCGTCACAGATAATGTCAGGTAGCACATTGCTCTCTTTAGCTCGCATAACATGCTAGCATGAAGCCAGAAGTGCAATGGGGAGACTTTTTTTTCGGTCAGTTTTTTTGCTGTTGTTGCTGTCTGTGACAGCATTGCCTCCAGAATGAGTCGATCTGAAGGGCATCATTTCAGTACTTCACATTTATGAATCAGGTGACTAAATTTAGTTTAAACTGATACACGACCTCCTCAGCACCAATGTGCAATAGGATCCTTAGGGCCTACTATACTTCATCCATCTTATCCACCGATCCATCCATAAAAGGTCAGTCGGTGAATGGTTTTTCTTTTGTGTTGTACACTCGCAAAGCCTTCCCACATATTTCCAGTATAACAGCCAAAGCATGCATATGAAATTATGTCTATATGCTTTGCTTGTGCACCTCGTCTCAGCATGAGTGGATATTAAATTGTGAACTGGCATAATGGATTCATCACAGTCTGACACTAATTCCTCTGTTCTTTCGCTCTCATTTTTAAGTAGCTTTATCTACAAAAGATGAAAGTTTCTTCTGTCACCGGAGGCACTGTAAATATAACTCAACAACAGTTGTGTTCAATAGTAATATAATGGGAAACTACATAACACACCCGTTGGATTCCTTAGGGATGTCAACCTGAACAGCAATATATAACCTAAATACATATATATGTCTTGTCTGAGTTCCTTTTCATTCTGAAAATTCTGCATTGCCAAGCCAGCCATGCAAAGTCACATGTCATTCTGTCGCCAGATTACCTTACTGGTTTGCGTGCTAATTTAATGTCCCATGATGCTGTGCATATGAGGGCCAATTCCCCCATTCTACTCTACTGGTCTGCACCGCCAAGGCCTGCAATGACTTGCATACCAAGCATTCAAGAGGACAGAATGTGGGGTGTTAGCCAGCACTAGATTAGATTTGGTTGGATTTTATTCCCTGTGTTAGCGTAAGATCAACTATAACTTGATGATGCGTGTGCTGTACCAGAATGCGTAGGGCCCGGCTCGTGTCGGGATGATACCTCGTAAGCTCCGAGAGGTCTGAAAATGAAAATTTCATGTAAAAGACGGAGGAGATCAGGAAAGGGTTTGGTGAGCACAAGTAAATAGGCATGGGATACTGCCATGAACGGAGAGCTTAGACGGGGCAGAGGCAGAGAGAGAACGAGAGAAGAAAAGAGAAGAAAAGATGGAAAAAAACAGAGTGGGGAAAGCCCTACTCAGGGTTCACTCATAAATATTCCTTGCACAGCCGGACGTTTCCATGGCGACTTCGCGAAGGGTTTCAAAGGATGATCTACCATGGTGAAAGAGGGAAAGAGGGTGAAAAGGGAAAAGATCAGTGGAAGGGCTGCACAATAACTATGCACAGTCACATTTAAAATGTACCCATAAACTTAAAATGTCCGACAGAGGCTAATCTGATTCCCTGGCCATTCACTGATCATTCAGATACAACCAACTGTCCCGGTAAGAACCAATCAGCTTTGCTTAATTACATGAAGACTTAATGACACTCACTAATAATTCCCTCCCGTTTTTGATAAATCACAGGCTAGAGCTATTGTACAATCACAAAAATAAAACACGCTTCATAATCTCAGGTTTGCCTCTCCAGAAAGTGTCGCCACATAAGAATTCCCCTGACTCTACTGCCAGAACTGATATCTGCTGGACTTTTTTCCAAAAGCAGTTCTACTGTGAATGACCTCGTTCTCGGCTGCTTCCCACTTGTTATTAAAGCAATAAACCAGATCATCTAGGTAGGATGAGCTTGCGAGAACTTTCACAATGGGGGACTAAACACAACGAAAGACTTGAATAAAAAACTTCCATAATTACACCACTTTAAAATCTTACAGTTCATTGTTACTACTAGTTCATTGTTTTGACACGGAAACATTTCCACCCAAAAAGAAACCCTCCCACCCATTTCTACTGAAGAATCTTTAAGACAGTTTCCTCACTCACATTGAAGTAAGATAGCAGGTTTTATCACAGTGCCAAAGTACACGGAAAAAAAAAAAACAGACAATCTAGTAAACCCAAGGAAAACCAAGGACCCTGTCAGCATTAGATGAATACAATAGATATTACTAAGGAATCGGTGAGCTGCAGTAACTTGATTGCTCCCAGTCCACAGAATCCTGACCAGAGTTTCCTGTTTGCCCATCATGTTTCCCTGTTGTGTTGGCTAATTGCCAGTTGTCATGCCCTGATCACCCTCAAGTGTTTTCCCGTGCTCTCTCTCTATATACAGTAAGTCAGAGTCTTGCCCGTGTTCCCTGCTGAGCATTTGTGGTGGATCCCTGCCTAGTTCCCTGTATGTGGTCCTCTTCTAATTTCTTAGTTCTTAGTCTCCATCCCATGGTTCTTGTAGCAGTTCCTAGTTTCCCTGCATCTTTATCATTCCTGCCTATTAAAAGAACCCGATTCACATCTGCACCATGCCTCTGAGCCTTTGTCTGTCACCGCCTGTAATGGTGACACACTACGGTGCTTTAGTCGCAGACAAGAGGCACAGGTGCCCCATTGTCTGAAGAAATGTGAGGGCGTGCAAGGGTGACATGTCCACCTATTTCTGCATGTACATGCATGGTGTCGCCCTTCACAAATAACCTGGACCACAATTCCATTCCAGTACTATACGCCCCCACAAAATCTGTGTCGACCCAGCTCCTACCTGAATGATGAAATCTTCACACTTCTTTAGGAATTCAATTTGTGCAACTTGACGTAGTCCTAATAAGCGGTTTATAATAACGCTCAAACATTTCACAAGGGGTTTCACTATATTATCCTAATCTTAATTACATGTGATTAAGTCTAAGCATGAATTCTTTGAGGAAATTTGAACTTCCGAAAATAAACAAAAATGGAGCAGATAGGCATATCGATTGTATTCATTGTCTAGTCAGAATGTGTACCAGTATTTCATCCATTCTCTATACCTGTATTATAGTTACCATTGAATGTCATTTTTATTCGCAGATTCAGCATTGGAATTAACTCATAAATATACTTTACTTTTGTGACGCATACATTCAAGAATGATGTTAGTCATTTGTATGCTAACTATAATATTTGCTATTAATGCTATTCAATAAAATCATTACTGTGATATTCATAAATTATTCTGCTATTTTCCCTGATATCAGTAAACAACGTAGATTATGAAGAGATGTACAATAACAGAACATGCCGAAATTATTTTAGGGGTTTTCATGGGTATGAGCTTATGTCAGAGGCTGGTATAAATATGATAAAATAGAACTGGAGGTGTCGGCAACTTGGACCAATTGACATAGAAAAACATAACAGCTCTTAGATTTGGCCATCCAGACAACATCCAGTCAAAGTGTCCCAAAATGGTCTTTACATTAAGGAGGACCAGTCATTAGCAGGCACCTGGCTAGGAGACAAGCTCAGGTGCGAATGAGGCCTTAGCACTGCACCTACGCTCATGCTGACAGCTCTCACAGCACTGCCAACTCTCATGCCAGGCAGGAAGCACGGAATCTGCGACAGCGGGCACGCCTCCTCCTGTTACCGCCAAGCTGCCCGGGTGCCACCCCACGCCACCTCTCTGGCAGGCGGCCATGATTGGTGACAAAGACAGAGCAGGAAGTCCCCATCACCACCCCCATCCCTGTCAAATAAAACACCTTAGCAGGAACCAATAAATCAACCCTGAGACACTTTCTAGATCTCTGTGCTGCCTTCGATATGGTAGACCATGAGATTCTGCTGAACAGGCTGCATACATGGGTTGGCCTCTCAGGTACAGTCTTCGATTGGTTCAGATCTTATCTAAGTGGGCGTGAATATTGTCTTGCTCTCGGTTCCCGTGTCCCAAAGCATCAAACTATTATATGCGGAGTTACCCAAGGCTCAATTTTAGGCCCCATATTGTTCAATCTATACATGCTACTGCTGTCAAGTATAATAAATAAATATGAAATCAGCTACCATCAGAATGCAGATGACACAGTCATATCTGTCCTTAGCTCCTGATACTCATGGCTCTATCTGCTCCATAGTTAAATGCATTGATGACATAAACTCTTGGATGTCTCAAAACATTTTGCAACTGAATAAGGAAAAACACAGCGATGCTTGTTATTGGGAATGAAATACAGAGGAAGGAAATACTGCTGTACTTAAAATCATTGTCTTTGAAGGCCAAACAACAAGTTAGGAACCTAGGAGTCCTTTTCAATGCTGATCTTAGCTTTAATAGCCATATAAGCAACTTCTGCAAAACCGCACACTATCACCTCCATAATATCACCAAAGTCCGGGGTATGCTGTCATTTGTTGACTGTGAAAAACTAATACATGCTTTTGTTTCAAGTAGAATAGATTACTGTAACACACTGTTGGCTGGCCTACCAAAGAAATCTATTGTGAATTTACAACGTGTTCAGAATGCAGCTGCTAGACTGCTAACACGTACAAGTCATGGGGATCATATTTCACCAATTCTTAAAGCCCTTCATTGGCTTCCTCTGTTTTTTAGGATTGATTTTAAAGTTCTTTTATTAGTTTTTAAATGTTTACATGGCCCTGCCTGCCCTGACCTACCGCAGTGACATGATTGCAAGGTATGCCCAAGGTAGATCACTTAGATCATGTAACAGTAATTTATTGGTCATTCCCAATATTCGGTTGAGGATGGAGGAGGCAGCTTTTAGTTACTATTATCCCAAACTCTGGAATGCTCTCACTGAAAACCTGAGAGCTTGTCTTAGTACTTTTAAAACTAGGCTGAAAACACAGTTGTTCACCATTGCATTTAATAACTTGTGATGATGAGGTATTTATTTAATGTGTTTATTTTATTTATTATTTGTTTCTTCAGTATTTACTTTCAATTTTAATCTCTTTCACGCTTTTAATCTTATTTCAATTTCTGACTTTCTCTAAAATTCTTTTTTTTTGTTATTTCTCTAATTTTTAAAATGTCTGTAAAGCACTTCGTAAAACCTGTGGTTGAAACAGTGCTATATAAATAAAGATTGATTGATTGATTGATTGATTGAAGCCAGCAAAGACAATACACAAACTTCCCTTAGACAAGACTTGGAGGGGCTAAAGATAAAATGAGGCTATAATGTTATTGATAGGTTTTCAAAGCGATAAGTGCGCATAAAAACTGCAGCATTCAAATAGATATATGGTACATTTCCTACTTTACCACACGGTTTTGTCTGAGGCAGCATAAATAGAAAGCAAGCAAAATAGAAAATGAATGAATGAATGAATGAACGAACAAACGGACCGGCATGGTGAGAACAGCTGGTAGGATTAAACTCAATCCTCCAGTAACAGACAGCAAAGATAATTGGGCTCCAAGACATGTCCACAAAGGCCTAAAAGAACCATCCAGTAGTATTTGCCTCCTTCGTTGCAAGGCAATATCCAGTTAGCATCCAGCTTATAGAAACTCGTGGCTGGAGAATGGAGGAAAATACCCCTAAACTGATGCCATTGTTTGATTAATAAAAGCCCCAGACATACTCAGGCAGAAAGAAGCTGAGGAAATAAACTTGAACCGCATGACTCAGGGCGTCTTTGTCTGTAGGTCCATTTGCTATCTAATGCTTGGCCACCTTGGAGCATAATGGTGGTGGATGATGGTGATGACAGAGGCAAAGGAGGGGCTGTGGTCTCTGCACCCATGCAAACTCCAGGGGACCCAGCAGAAGATTATTTATTGTAAACACCATGAGCTTAGCAACTGTATCAGTTACAGTGAGAAAAAAGGGCCATACATTAGAACCTAATGCGGCTAGCCATTATTGCTTCCTGGAATCAATTAGTTAAATTTCAAGATGTTTATGGTCAATTGACACAGCAGAACCTCCTATTCTTCTAGGTCTGGAGCATAGATCATTTCACTTAATTGGCTCTGTAAAGACAATGATGTCAGCGACAATGATATGATGAGATACAACAGGGGAATTGTGAACCAGAAGCGGACAGGCTTTCACTGGCGTGAGATGAGTGTACAGATGGGACAAGCCCTCCCTTTCAACACTGCTGGGGTGATACTACTCATTTATGGTTCAGCTTCAGCGAAAACAGCAAACATGCGACTGTATTCTGAGAATTAGTTCAAGTGCACACATCATGCAAAAGCACGAGCCAAACATGATGCATAAATCCAGACAAATAAGATTAATTGTAAACTACAATGAATAAAGCAAACTGTATCAGGCACTGTAATGGGTGATTGTAATGGATGCTCAGTGAAGCACAGCAAGGGTTCTTGTCTCCATAACTAAAAACACATGACATAAACAAATGAGTTTGAGTCTCAAAATTGGAATCTGTGACCATTTTCCCTCAACTGTATGTCCTAATGAGGTGTGTGCTCCCTGATATGACTGCCCCCCACTGAAATTTCTCTCCCCCTTTTTGCTACTCTTCCCTTGTAGCTCCTTCATGTGTCCTAAAACCAGATCAAAACAGCTTTGAGCGAGCAGACTGTACAGCAGATAACACATGTCAAATGGAGGCAATGGCGGGAGGAAATTCTGGCTAATTCATTCAGTTCTTTTTCTTGCCCATCACTGCATTGCGCTCTTGCCTTGAGCAGGAGGTCAGGTGGACTGTGATGGCAAGTCAGCCGCTAAAACCATTTAACGGGCATCTCTAATGGCACTGGGAGGTGCTGGCTAGTCTCTAGCTACTGTTCAGTGTAGTGTGTCTGCTCTGGCTTGTAGTCTGGTGGTAGACCAACGGCCAGGCGACCCCGTGACTGCAGCCAAGTCACGGCAGGGGTGAGCGGAGGTCGCACAGTGGTCACATTCACAGACTGGCACACAAGGGACATCTTCCACACGCACTATACCATTGCCGTGGTGTCACGCGAGGGTTCGGCCGGTGCTAGCACTGGATTTGGGGACAGTCACACCAACAAAGATGGAGGGGGCAACTGGACCACAGCAGGCCGAGTTATTACTCAGCTGGCCGTGTTCTCAAGTTCCGAACTCTGCTCTCGGCCCACTTACGTCTGACTCACTAGCGTCGCATTTAGCGTGCGATAATGTGTTACAATAAATAATACATTCTTATCACCTTCTAGTCAGCTGTAACTCAGGCTGTTGCACATGTTCAAATGGGCATCAGTCCTGCAGCTACACCAGGTGCGATCATTTTTTTTTTCTTCAAACATTATGCAATTGTGACTGTGATTCACATCGCCACACAGCTATTTATATTGCACTGGTGCCCGATTTAATAGTGGCACGAAGGTGCAGCACTCAATCACGAAAATGCATTATTAAAAGCTTACGTCGTCTTCCATCAGCAAAGCCTCACGGCAGCGCAATTAAGTATCCGTAAAGGCAAGAGTTACACGTGAGCGCACATCTCAGCAAAAATCATAATTACAATGCAGAGCAGGTAAACGGCTAGCAAGCAGAAGAGCATGCCTATTGCGATATGCGCAGTTCGGCTAGGCTTCGGTGGCGGAGGGCGGTGTGCCAGATTCTCCCAGATTCATCGCCGAGCTGCGGAGTTTTTCATTTCCCACAGCTCTGGCCATTGCCTTCCAGCTGTCTGGTTTAGTGAGGAGCCAAAACCGCACATAGCTTTTGATGGCCAACCTCACTCACGAATTACACATTATATTACACAATTCCATCGCACTACTTTCATTTGGAGGCAGTACAAGTTTCACAGAAAAATGTCCATAAAGTATGTGACAAGAAAAAATGAATATGTATCCAGTATCTGCTGGTAAGCCTGAGTCATTTTATTTACCATGAACAGTCTCATTATAAATCGAGTTTTTAACTAATAAATTTTATCCCAGTATGGAAAATGCGAGGAAGGACAACAAGGGACATCATGGTTTTCTTACAGCAAATAAATCATTGTTTCAGACATTAAGACCAAGCTAAAGATACTCCCTCCATAACGGTTTATCCCGCTCAGGCTTAGCATGGGGCCTGGAGCCCTTCCCATGCAGCACAGGGCTGAGGTACACCCTAGATTGCGATGCCAGTCCACCACAGCGCACACAAGGTGGGCAATTTAAGAGATGCCAACTCACCTAGCTGGATGTCTTAAGGCTAGGGAGGGATACACACATCACACGGGAAGAACCTGCAAACTCCACACAGAGCAGAGGTGGGATTCAACCCCCTGACCATGGAGGTGTGAGGCAGCAGTGCCACGCACCGAGCGCCCCGACACCCATGTAACTTACATGATAGCTGGAGGTCTTGTCGATAACATGACTGATTATTGCTAACAGCTAGTTAGCTTCAAAAATGCTGAAAGCTAGGAAGGCTGTTCACCAATTTCATTAGTCTACTGGTTTCATAATAGTGATGATCTGGCATCCCATAAAGCCTTGTGCCCTGTGCTGTCTGGGGTAGGTTCCAGGCCCCTCCGTGGCCCTGACCAAGATCAGCGGTGAACAGATCGACAACTTTAACAACGCCATTTCTCACTCCCTCAGTACTGTATATCTTCAAAACAATGATATTCCTTCAAAGATAACAATATGCATTATCTTTTTATATTATTTTCCTAAATAAACATTTTGCTTCGTGTACTGCAACATTGTGCAACATAGGTTACGGGCTGAGAAACACTGTCATAACAGTTTCAGGAAGGTCATCCATGCTGACCAACCCACCACCCCTCAAATCCTAAGATTTTTACACTCATAGAAAAAAAAAATTCTAAGTTAATCTTATCTTTCCAAGGATACTGAAGTCATGATCATTTAGTTATGCCAAATGATGACTTGTCACATTTTGTCCTTTCCAATACAATGGACACCAGAGACTTAGACCGTACACGATTTGTTGAAACATAAAATTAGATTATCCATTTTTTTATTGTTGCTTTAACCTTGTATCTTTGAACTACATTCAACTAGGCATGTCTTTTGATTTACTCTTTTCAGATCTTGTATTTACATAGAAACAAACCAAAGAAGGAATTCTTGTAACAATTTAACCATTGTATTTTTGTTCCATTTTACAGCAAGAATCACTGCTTTAGTCAAGTAAAAATGCAGCATAATGAATGTGGAAGGTTGAACAAACAGTGAAAGCTTGTATTTTTCAACATTCTAAACTTGTATTCTTCATATGAAGTTAAAAATAGTACTGGTTTTGTGAGTGTTATAGTGTGTGTAATTCCATATGGCCTGTAAAACTCATCTGCTACCACTCTGAGCTGGCAGGTGGACCTGCATACAGATGTTCCTCTTCTCATGGATCAATGGTAACTATCTGAGATGAGCTGCTTTGAAACACTTTCTGTGCAGCACAAAGCAAAGATGAATGCTGCATTTGTCACAGCAGACACAGCTTTTCCCAGATCAGTGTGGTCTCTTTCATCTTGTTGGCCCTTTTTTTTCATCATAGTTGAGTGTGTTATCCACCATGTAAAATTCTATATCCTGGCTCTAAATGGCCTCTGATGCCATTTCGTTTCCTGCTTACTGGTGTGCACTACATCACTTACTCCACCATGGTCCTCACTGTCCTCTCTCTGCAAATCTTCCCCAAACTCAACCTCAGCTGTAACTTCAAATTCTTAAAAAATCAAAGAAACCCTCTCTGATTTCTCTTGAAGTCAGTTTAAAAAAACTATTCCTGTACATTCTTCTGACTCAGTTACAAATGTTCCCCTAATCTATAAACGTACAAAATTACTCAGTCTCAAAAACACCTTCATTTCTTGAATCCATCATCAACCCACTTATCCAGGTCACAGAGGGGCCTGAAGCGAATCCCAGGCTGCCCAGCATACACCAAGCCATGGGTCATGCATGGATATGCAATATGCCATTTAGCAGCACCAACTGTCTAAAATTACATGTCTGGCGATTGCGAGAGGAAACTGAAGCATTTGAAGAAAACCCACAAAGAGGTAGGATTTGAACCCAGCACACTACTGACACAACACAAAGTCACATAGTGCAGAGCCAGCTCCAGAATCCAAGCACATGCATCTGAAAATTTCACAAGTCATCAAAAGCTCAAAAACTTCTGTCACTGTATTTTAAAATTGAACAATAATGAAATCCTACTAATTTAACATATTTTTACCATTAAACGCATTATCGAAATGATTGTAATCACTTCATGAACCTAAGAAGAAGAACTCTAACACTACCTCCCTATTTACAGTATGTCGTTCTGATCCTGATATCCATCCAGGTGGGCAGTGAACTTTAAAAAAAATCTTGCAATCTCCATATTAGAAAGGTACTCAACGCGTTTAAATTACAACCAGCTCAAAAAATCATGTGTGTATGAAATTAAACTGATATTAAAAAGGTGAAAACGGTACATATTCCTCCTGTTGTGACACTGTCATGTCTCACTTCTGTGATCCTTTCTCCACCATGTCTCTCTTCTGTGATGCCCACAGCAGTTTCTTGGACAAGATTTTACTCTGGTTAGTTAAAGGCTTCTTTGTTACTAGGCAGTAGTAGGGAGTGGAAATACTGAATTTTTATTGGATAAAACCAAGAAACACATGATGTCCATCACAGTGGACACAGGGACTGGAGGAGATAAATGGCTCATATCCAGTATATGAATGGTCTGGGAGCACTATGACAACCAAAGGGTGGGTCAGGAGATGAACCAGTAACGGTAAGCCAACAAAGTGTTAATGCCATCCGATGATGTGTCTTGATAAAATCAATGACAGTAGCTGCAATCAGTAACGGTAAGTTGGTTCCAGTAGGAAAATTCTCCTTGCCATGTGGCTAGGAGTGTGTGTGTGTAATGTCATGCTCCTCAAAGCATTCACACACACTCTTAGTGACATGGACAGTTGGAATTACCCTGCTGGAACCAACCCATGCCATCAGGGTAGACACTCATCATAAAGGGGTAGACCTGGTTCACCAGGATGGACAAGTGACCGGCAGACATCATTAGAACTGTTTCTGGGTAGTGTGTGCCTGTCCTTTTAGATCACATTTCTCATGTGTACCTTCATAGGTACACCATCTGGCTGCTGGGAAGAGCCAACTGTTCTACTCGGGGTGGTCATAATGTGTTGGCTCATCGGTGTATATTAAGTAGCTTTAAGTAAGATCATTAAGTACATCATGTAGAACTAGATTTCTCATAAGGTCTGCGGTCTATACCTGTGAAAGGTACTTTAACTCAACTGCTTCTGTAAAATAATAACTCGAAGTCACATTAAGTGAAAGCTTTGGTCATGGAACAAACTAGCAAAACAATAATAACGGCTTTTAACAATGACTTTGGCATTTGGACTATATCTTTTTATTTACAATCCTACAAGCTCACAGTTGATGTCCATTTAACTTCCTGTACCATTAGTCTCTATGAGCAACCACAATGATTTCCTGTTGACAGCTTAATTACGTTTTCACTCCCCCATAAAGGCCATCTGTACAGCCCTAATCATCAGGGCATAGTTGCCAATAGGTGTCTTCAACCCGGAGCCCAAACTGCATATTTTCACCTCTCGTCAGTGAAACCAGTAGAATGAGACTGTGGAACTATGCAATATTGCTGCATGCTGACACATAGCTCTGAATGGCAGGAGAGTTACAACCTGCTTGCATTTTATCTTGCATAAGCAGCAGTAATACGGATTAAGACATACAAACGTATATGCACAACCCACCAGATATTTTTACCAAGCTTTACTAAGCATTAATGGACTAGTGACTCAGATGGGTTCTCCATGTAATACAAAAAACGTCTTCCCAGTGAACTGCTGGCTGTAAATGGCCACTCAGTGTGTGTCTGGTCAGTGTTTGTGCATGCCAAGTAGCAGGTGGTGAACCTGTATGACATTCAAGGTCAACTCGCCATCACATTCTGGCCTTCATTGAGTTGGTGCTGTTCCATCATCACTGTAAGTGGTTACAAAAAATGATGGATGGATACAAAGACAGTGGCAATTACTGGATCTTGTGAATTCTTGTTTTTAAACTATCCTTAACAAAAACTGCAACCCTATACAGGAAGAGAAGTTATATAAAACGGATGGATGGATGGATGGATGGATGGATGGATTTAGTGAAACCGACAAACAAATTTAGTTCTTTAAATAAGAAGCCATTCCAGTATTATGTTTAGGAATTACAAGCTGTGCTGTTGGCTTGGAGTCAATATACTGAATCATACATTTATTGAATTGTTGAATATGCATGATTAATTTTTGGCTATAAATTATAAAAATGCTAATGACAAACAGAGCAAAGTTCAGAAAAAAAAATAACAACCAAGATGTGGGGAATCATTGCTAAGTTTATCCATCTGCAGGACAGGGTTGCCAACGCACTGCAGGGCATACATAAAAGCATAAACTGGGCAATTCACAGATATTAATTCTCCTAACCATATTGGGGGAGGAAGCACATCTTTGACAAAGAAACTGTAAAGAGAGGAAAATGACAGTAAGACTGCATATGCTTAGCTGGCTGTTTCAATTGTGATCGTAGGCAATCATTCATCATTTAAGCTACGTTTTTCATTGAAGAATGTTAATTAATTATGCATGAGGGAAACGAGTGGTGGACAGACACTCAGATATGAATCACATTTTTCATACACAGATGACCACTAATCTTTCAGCTTGAGGACGTTTTTAGTCAGGAATGTTAAACTGCACACTGGCTATCAGAATCTTTCTCTATGTTATTCTTTCACCACCTATTCAATTAAGGGAACAGTTGTCAACATGGGTTCCCCCAGTTCAGGTCTAAAGGTCCTTGAGCCTTTGCCACATTGCATTAGGAGTAGGAGTAAGCCTGCTCATTAATAATATCCCATGGCTACCTATCCAAGCATTGATGAATAGATGTTGTTGGAAAGCCATTAGGGTGTGTATGCTAGACTTCTGTGTATGCTCCTGGAGCAGACTGGCTATCCATAATACCACTGGAAATCTGTGATGGTGGCCAATTACCTTATTATTTTCACACTACCTCATCTAATTTCTTTAGCAGACAGCAATGGTTCAATTCCATTTCTCCTGTTCTTGAGTTAACGTGTAATGGTGTGCTATAAAAATATAGTGTGGCCAGAAACTGTAGACATGTCATGACTCATGGTCTTCAGTGTTCGATGGCACCTCATGGGCGTGAGATGTAAACACCCCTGATATCTTATAGTTTTTCCATTGCAATCTCAGCCCCATCCCCACATTCACAGATTTCATTTATCATTTTAAGTCCCCCTATTTTATACAGGTTTTCAAATGCAGATGACACGTATGGGACTGGGCATGAGAGACCTGAACTTTTCCGGCCATAGACTCTTAGTTAAGCCAATCAAGTTCTTGAATGTGACGTAAAAAGTTGTGTTTATGAGTGAGAGAAGGAGATTAATCAAAGGATATGCTGGGCAGGAAAAGAGAGAGGGCACTGAGACTTCGTTTATGAAATCCTGAAAATGTGTTAAAAATATCCCCTATAAACGTCCACAAATATACAGTATGATATTTTAGTTACAAAAAATGGAGGACAGCCTTAGATCGATCATCATTCACAGCCAGATGGCGCACCTTTAAAGGTCAAAATGAGAAAGGTGACATAAAAGGGCTGCTGCATGCTGACCAGAAGCAATTCCGCTGATTGCTCCAGGTCACTTGTCTATCTTGGTGAACCAGGTCCACCCCTTCAGGATGACTGTCTACCCCGATGGTTCCATGTTACTCGGAGTGTCTGTGAATGGTTTGTGGAGCATGACAGTGACTTCAGAATGCGCCTGTCCTTTTAGACCCCCTTGCTCATTTGTACATTTATAAGTGTGCCATCTGGCTGCTGGGAAGACTAGGGTGGTAGTCATAAAGTTTTTATTCATTGGTTCATATCAGGGATTATTAATATACTGTAATACTCTAAATAGCTTACCTACTAATTGCACAGATACAATTGAACATGTCATTGCCAAGAAAATCCATGAAAAGGGAAATTGGATAGCTATTCAAAACACAAAAGCTTGGTATTAATACTTGTAAAAAAATGCCTGCAGGTTACCAGATATTAAGTAAACCAGAATGAATTCTGCATGCCAAACCAACAGAGGTACTTATAACTGTAAATGAATAGAAAGTAACTCTTAAAGTTATGGGAATATTAAAGAGTCAATGAGAAGTCAACATGCAAGTGAATTCCGAAACTGCAGGAATGCAGTATATGCATGTGTAATGCAATAACGCCATTTGATATAGAGCAGTAACATTTAAATCAAAGTGTAAATTTTCAATACTGAAAAACATTTAATGAAACATACTAACATCAAACTCAATAACATGCACTGCTACTCATCCTTCTGAAAGAAACACAGGCAAATGACGAACAAAATTAAGATGGTGAAATGACAATGCAACGGAATTGGAAAATGTGGTTAGTCTAAGGCTGCAGAACCCGCTGAGTTCAAGGGAATTTGAAAATCTGGTTGACCTAAGGCTGTTGAAACAGCTGAATTCAAGGGAATTTGAAAATTTGGTTGATCTAAGCTGCTGAAACCGTTGAATTCAAGGGAATTTGAAAATCTGGTTGATCTAAGGCTGCTGAAGCCATTGAATTTAAGTTCACTCGCAATAACTCTGGTTATATATTACTGTCTCATACATAACTATTTAATTGTTAGTGTGCTCTGGTGATAAACACCCACACTTGTATGTTAGGCTTGAGCTGAACTGCTTTCAGGCATTTTCTGTGTTTTTCCCTATCTCTAAACAAGTAGAGGAAGTTTTTAGAATAGGGTCACTTTCCTCGAGGCTGTGGGGAAATTCAGTACCTGCTGGATCCCACATCTTACTCTCCACAAGAGACTGACTGACACTCATCTAAACTCACAAGTGAGAGCTAACATAAGAACCAGAGCTAGGTTTCCCTGAAGTTGTTGGGGTTAAGAGCCTTGCTCAAGGGCCAACAGCAAAACGATTACTCAGGATTCAAACCCGAAACATTCTGAACGCAGACGCAGAGTCCAACCACATTGAGCTACACACCAACCAGCTTCCATAGGAAAGTAACCTATCTAAAGATTTTTCAGAATAAACCAGTGAAGAAAGAAATGAGAAAATGCCACACATGGGCATTTTGTGGAAGTTTAGTTGATCTTAAATAATATAGTGAGGCCTAACACTGGGGAGAAAATAAATAGCTAAATGGCAAGGAGATCTGCGGCAAAGAACTGGCATCCTCATAAAGCCGGGCGTTTGTAATCCCGTGTAAGCCATTTCCCTCACTTGTAGAATTGATGCAAACTGAAAGATGTTGCCAACTTGGAATGGTCCAGATGCCAAGCTGTTTGTCCATCCGTTCTCCACTGTGCTGAAACTGTAGTGGAATTAAGTCAATTTCGAGGACAGAGAAAACGATTCCAAATTCAAAATGAAGAATTTAGACTGGCGATGGTTGTATAACTTCAGTGCAACCATTTACTTGTGTATTGGGGAAAACCAGTGCATTACACTTCACTAGGAACAGGTCATTCTGAAAGGCTAATGTCTGACAGCACTTTGCAACAATCTACTCAATCTAACTGAATTGATGCAATGCATGATCTGAAAAGAATAGGTTTTGCCAGGAAATCGGAAAATAGAGTTTTCAGAATGATTAGAGGGATTCATAGTAGTTCAATACTTTCTGAACAGTGATATTTTATCATTTTTATCGGTTTTAACAAGTGATGGTGATAAGGCTTCAAAACTCACACTGGGCGCAAATATCCTGAACTAACCATTCAATGCTGATGATAAATGAGGCTCCAAAATCCGTGGTGGGTGGAAGTATCCTAAAGTAACCAATCAATTACCAGCACCGATCGGTAGTTTGGTGTATTCCCACCCACCACCAGTTTTGAAGCCTCATTTGGCCCATCACGAGTTTTAAGCAGCACAGAAGTTTAATCAGTTCGGTCAGAAAGCGGAATAAACAGCGGCACATATTTACACAAGGTTCAGTTATTAAAAACCATCTACCGTGCTGCAAGTGTTCTGCTTTCTCTTAAGTTTTTCAACTTCAGCCCTTCCATTTTAAAGGTAATTCCACAAAGCCAATGTGAATCATATACCAAGTGGAATTATCAGTAGACTAAATCAGTGATAGCACTGGACTGCGTGTGAGCATGCCGTCCCTTCTGGACTTCAATATTGGCAGCTGAGCTGAGCTTTTATTGCAGGCTTGCAGTAATGGGATGCAATGTATTTAGTCTGACATGTGTTATGGCCTCCTGGATCAACAGCAGCGCCTGCATCAGCAATTCAGCCCCATAGATATAGAATTACTAGACTGCTCGCATGTTCTATCCAATGTGCATCTACTTGGGTACTATTTTACCCAATTCTTCTTATACATGGAAACATTCTCACTGTTGCCATGCTGTAGTTAGCAGCATAATATAATTACATGCATGTACATTATATTTCATTTGGACTTATAGATCATAAGCAAAATGGCCCCTCTGTAAATTTAACTGGGGTAGTATAAGTGTAGTCATTAATCTAGTCATTTCGTAGTTAACATACAAGTGAAAGCTAGAATGAACAGATCTGCATTTTTCAGGTGCACTGATCCATCTCTCTGCCTCTTCTGAGGCGAGCAAAAGCGGAGGAACACAGGAAGTGCCCTGGAGAGGCCCGGGGCTCCACAGGCACTCCCCGCTGCACAACAGCCTGCGAGAGGATTTGTGGAGTGTCAGAGTCGTAATGAGAAATAGATTTCCTTTTGAAAGACCCGAGCGACAAATGGGCACTCTTTGGACCCTGCCCTCTGACCTGGCTGAGAGGATTTGGAGTGGAGTGGCTGAGATTAAAAAACATAAATGACAGGCTCGTTAATAACCGAACGAGACGGAAGCATGGAAGAGGACGGAAATTAATCTGTCCCCTTACCCGCGTGCACTCATCCTTCGAAGTGTACATTTGCGTTTGTTAGTTTAAGTTAACTTGGCTCTTACTGTTATGCCATCCATATACAGTAGCAACGTACAGACAGAGAATAATGTTCCTGTTTGTCTGACCTTGTGTGATGCCAGTGCGTGACGTGTGAATGCAGGTGTGTGTGGCTCTGTCACGTGTGCATGTACTGTATGCGCTGTGCGCTAAATCGTGCTCCACTAAAACATATCTACATGTGGATTTGGGCAGGCACGTTTGCTAATGTGTATACCCCTGGATACGATGAGGGGTGTGGCTACTGGCTGCCAGTTAACCCCAGGGTCCTCGTGCCATTCCTCCAGGCATCCTTCTTATAACACATAACAGACGCTAAGGTCTACATCATTAATGTGCTCCCAGACATGATGGCCCATTGTTGTGCTGTGATTGAAATAGCGACTGTGAAAGTAGCGGAATCACATTTCACTTTCCAGGGCCTGCTATGGTTACTGGGGAGCAGGGACTGTTGACACCCAACACCGGCTATGGTCTGGACCCCAGATTGCCCTGCATTCACACCCCAGTCTTGGCAGTGCACTGGTTCCCCAGACAGATCCAGTCCCGTCCCGAGTCAGAGGTGGCCGAAAGAAGCCCGGCCCATGTTCCCTGGCCTTATCACACGACACATCTGGGTTCTGTTCCAGTGCAGTTTAACGTTTAGTCTCCTTCGCTTTGCTTACCGTCGGCGGGAGGACACCCGAGCCTGGCTGATGTGTAGGCTCACAGCCTCCCAGAGCCAGGTCAGGGGCCTAGATGGGTGATCACCTGATAGCCAGTCAGGCCAATGATTGGAGTCAGCTCATTAATAAGTAATCAGGACCTCAGCCCCGTCAATGGGCACCCTCTCTGCCAGGAAGGTCCATGCTGCATTGTGTGGCCCACGGGAGAGGGGAAGAGGGGGAGAGGGCAAAGAATGGGAGGCTCTGCATTATTCATGGTCTCCCTCCTCCTATTCTCCGCTGCTTCCTTTGTATCAGAGCGAGGGGAAAGAAAACTGTGTGGCAAGACGACATGGTGACGAGTGCCCATGTCATGGTACACTGACTCTGAAGAGGCGTTGCATGGCAGGCCGTGGTCCTTTTACCACGGGTTCACGCTTTAACTGCTCATAGGAGCACCATCAGGAAGCCACACATCCATCAGAGCCCTGTCCGTCTTTGTTAGCTCATCTTGCATGTATATTTAACAGCTGCCTGTCAGGGCAGAATGAAGGTCCTCTGATGGCGTACTCCCAGTAAGTGGCTTTTCTCTTCAGCACTTCTTAGAAAGCCAATCGCCATTCTTTTTCCATCACTTCCCTTTAGAACAACAAAAAAAAAAATCGATCGGCTGCGTTTACACTCAGAAATCCATTCTTTTGAACTGAACATTACGTACAAACTAACCGACCACAGGGGCAAAATCTCTTAGCACTTTAGCATGCTAATTCTGTTTCTGCCAGCAAAACTGTGAAGCTACTTCTGAGGTGACATGAGACACAGCAAATTAGGAGCAAATTAGGCCCTAGTCATATTCAACAACTCCTGTGGGACCTCATGACCAGCTAGACCAGCACTAGGGTGGGACAAGGTGAAGGGGGTTAATTTTATTTCAGCTGGAGGAAGAACTGAGGCCAATATTTTTAAAGAGAGTTTCCTCCAAGGTAGTATCTTTAGTGGGGGCTATCAGAAAAATCCCACGAATCATGGTGTATCCTACTTATATCGTCTAGTGACGTTCTTGCAGTGACGAGTCACATGACCAGCAGAGGGAGTGACTCTCTACGTGCCCACTCGCCACCTGTCATCGTGACTCTCAGGACCTACTACAATACAGCAGCCTCTGTTGGCCGCGCGCATTGAAGTCGGCATTAATGCGATGCTTACTCCTTCCCCTCCAGCTCTGGCTGGATGGCAAAACAATCAGGGGTAAAATAAATAAAAATATAAATAAATAAAACAGATCCTGCTGGGGGCAATGGCAGACGCAGTTAAAATGAGAACTCTGCTTTGTATTGTCAGACTGTCCGGATTTATAACCCGTCGGGACTCGCCAAATGGGGGGGGGGGGGTGACTGGTGCAAAAAGCTGCTCCGTTTGAGCAGCACCCACACCCAGGCTTTGTCAAAAATGGTCTCAGACAATGTGCTCTTGTCTTACCTCCCAGGGGGAGCCTGAGTGACAGCAGAGGGACATTCATAGTAGGCTAGCCTGTAAGTGGGCCACGCACCGGCACACACAAAGCGACGTTCGCAGCATGATGCCATGCTGGTGCTCTTTAAAACACACAGCCAGTCATCATACTGGTAAGAGGCCAGTGATCAGGTGCAACCATGTCATTCTTTTCCAGTCTTTTCTAGAGCAGTACCTAGAACATCTACACAGAAATTGCTACACATATAGATTCATAACAGATTGGTCAGAAAGATTCTAAAAGTAATCCATAAATTCAGCAATAACAGTACCTTACTCCATGTACAATATACAGTACCTTCAGACATAGATGTGTTTTTTAAGTAATTTGACCTCAGCTGAGGCATTTATATAGCCAGAATGCCTAAATATTGCAACATCAGCATATAGGTAAATACTATAAAAATTTCCCAGATATGTTTTTATAGCCATCTTCCAGGTTCTTATCCTGGTCAGGATCACATGGGAGCCTGAAGTTTACCCCAGACAGCGGTCCATCACAGGGCATATACACAACAGGCAATTTAGGGACATCAGCTACAGAAACTGCATGCCATTTTACCGTCAGAGGACGGTGGCGTACCCAGGGGATACCCATGCAATATGGGGAGAACACACACATTACACACACAGAGTGCAGGTGGGATTCAAATCCACAACCCCTGTAGGTGTGAGGCAGCGGCACTACCCATTGAGCCATCAAGGCCCGCTTCCCATATACATTATATTGCTTTTTTATTTATTGTTGTAAAATGTTTTAAGAAGCCCAAACATGCATTCCCACATGACAGACATCCACATTGACAGAGAGATTCACGAACGCACACCAATGTCACACAAAGGCAAACAGTGCAGCCTCGCTGAGTATCCCTGGATTACCATACCGTCAATGAGACAGATGTGACCCATAATACACGTATGCTTTATACACAGCATAATTTTTCTGAGTCTATACGTAGCTGGTGGCAGCACCCATTCACGCACGCGGGCATATCGGATACCACACAGAATTCCCACTTTGTAAGCACCTGTTGAAATCCAGCGTTCTGAATGCGGAACGAGGTGGATGCGTGCAAACCTATTGCTGTAAAGGAAAAGAAACCTTAGGATGTTGATCTGAAAGCCAGCAGGCTGAATAGCCAGCTGAACCACAGCTAACGATGCAGCAGGCAAGAGGGAAACGATCCACAGCACTGCGTAGGAATGCATGAAAGAGAAGCAGCCAGAGAAGACTGTTTGTCTCAGGCTTGACAGTTGACTGGGAACGTCAGCAGAATTACAACGACGGGTTCAAACGAAGCAGGGGAAAAAACTGGCGGAAATCAACGCCCGTATATGTTTTTAAACCTCGGCAAGGGGTTTAACCATCAACAATGTCCATGAAAATCAGTTAATAAAGGTCTTAGCATAAATAACATTGAAAAAATGACATTTACAGTAGGTAAGATATACAAGTCATTCACTGCAAGTACACCGAAGGCGGACAAAGGGCACATGTTGACATCAGTATATAGAAAACAAAAGTTAAAGATGGAAGTAGTGATGTGTACTCATCCAACTGTAATTGTGTATTGTCGTGAGGTTACAGTGATCGGTTCCCAAATCTCTTACTAAGATAAATGATCCTCTCTTAAATTTGTGGTCTCGATGTAACAGTGTGCACAGCCCCCCCACCTCACTTGGAGGGCTTCCAGATCAGGCTGTGGTATTCAAGAGTAGAAGTGGGTCCCGCCTCTCCGGCAACTGCCGTTTCCAGCAGCGATCTTTCATCTAGGTGCTAATGCTCTCGGCTCGTGAACAATGCTGGGATAATCACTACATCGCCTGTCATGGTTCAGACATCATTTTTCAGCTCAGAGCACAAAGTGCAGACACTATTAGGATATGGTTATTTCGCTTAATTTCCAAGATATAGTTCTGTACGCACAAGAATATTCGCATGTCAACCCCCCCCACATGACCATGTGACCAACATTACAGTGTTAACGTGCGTCATTATTAGCTCGAGCAACAGTGAACACATCCAGTCCAGGGTGTACCCTGCATCGTGTCCTAGGCTTCTTGTGATTGGCTAAAGACTCACTGTGGGCCCACTGTATGTGGAAGATGCATAAGTTGAACAGTGAAACAGCTTCATTGAATATAATAGCATTTAAAAATTACACTGTACTTTCAGAAAGCATATTACATTCTCTGGTTCAACACTCTGAAATCTACCAGCAGCAAAATGGTGAAAGGGATGCATTTTAGTGTACCTCATGACACGAGTAGCAGTGTATTTGTATTACAGTACAAGCTATAAATATCAGATTTCTGCTTACGCGTATCAGTCAGGTGTCTCACAGTGCGACGACTCGGCCACCACCTTCATTTCACAGCCCCGGCTGACAACATCTCTCTCATTACACTGAGAGCCCCGCGTCTTTCAGTATGCACTTAAGGTAAGTGATTGCTGGAGATAAGCTTGCACTGCTAGTGCTGACAGCAAAATGGGAATTAACACCTTTTGAAGTTTAATATACCCTCTTGGCAGTTCGGAGGAAGAGGTGACAGGTGCACTGTGCCTCTTGAAAAGCAGCAGGTGACGAGTCTTACCTCAGAGTGGACCCGAAAGGGCCAAAGGAAATGGATAAAGGCAGGGGATGAGAAGTGATGCATTACCGACCTGTCTTACCTCAGAGTGAACCGAAAAGGCCAAAGCAGACTGGCAAAAGCAGAGCATGAGATGCAACGGAAAGCAAGGCTGGAATTCATCACAACAGAAATGAAACATAAACGAGCAGAATTAGACACCCAGTGGAGCTAGTGATCAAAAGTGCCATGAAAAGTTGATCTGGTTCCAAATAACAGCAAAACGACAATGACAGTGTATCAGATTTTAATATGGGTACTCAGCATCGTGACCGATCCTGCCCCTCAGATCCATATCTGCCTAGAATAGAGGAAAGCCTAGTACGACCAGAGGTACAAAAAGGGATTTAAAACCAAGTAAACAAAGAGAGAGACACAGATCTAGAAAGCTGTGTATAAACAGGAAAGAAATAGGAGAAATCATGAAGAGAAACTGTGTCGAAAAAAGGAGCTGGAGAGCGATCACGATATTGGGGAAGCAGTGAATTAATGCAGAAGCACAAGATGTCTTTTCCGTGTCCAGGATGACATGCATTACCACCAACCTCTGCCATTAATATAGCTGTGTCAAGTCAAGTATTCTGGGCAAACAGCTTCCAATAATAAACAGAAGTAAATCTTAGCAGGGCAGGATTTTAAAGGCCCTTCAGAGTGCAGTAACACTGGAATCCGTGCCATGTGGAGCACGGAGCCCGTGGATGGAGGCTGCATCATCAGCAGATACACACTTCTTATGGAGGCAGTCTCACCTCGCCGTTGCCATGCCACCATCGACACGCCCGTCTGGCTTTGCAGCTGCTCTCTCGCTAACGATGTGACACTCCACACCCATCTCCCTCTCAAGATGAAAGAGGCCCTCGCCCATCAAATCAGATCATTACCCAATAAATACACACACTGTATATCTACTGTTAAAGGTGGGAGGGGCCACTGAGAGGCTGAAAGATTTACTGCTCCCAGTAATAGCTGAAGCTGGGTTCTGGTGGCACATGGGAAATGCTGTTCATTCATCACCAACTGAAGAACTGGGGGCTCTAGAGATCTTTCTGGTGGTTTGTGGGGGGCTGTTCATTTCCCCTTGGGTTGTCAGAAAACCAAATGCTCCAAGTTTCGCCTCATGAAAATACATGCAAACATACATACGTAAATAATTCTTTTACTTAGTAGGTGCTGCTTCGCGAAGCGGCTTGAAAAGCATTTATGCGGTGGTATGTTTACCAAAAGTGACGAGCTGACACCCCGCACACAGAAAAGGGAGACGTGCTAATTTCAGAGTAACTCGGGTTTATTTGTGGAACAGTCGCATCAAACTGTTGGCTGAAAAACTTTAGAAACAAGGCTTGAGATGTGCTGAGGGCTATCAGGCACGAACGTGTCAGAACTTCACTGTGCTCCTCAGAGACTGGGACCAAACCGTCCCACCCTAACAGAAACAGTCAGTTTCAATGTACCAACCCTCCACTGTCACAAACACCATGGAACGGCAACGTCAAAACAGCTCAGTGTCACATCACCAGCAACCAGAAAACTATAATGTAGCCTGGGAACACACACACACACACACACACACACACACACACACACACACACACACACACGTTTGTATTTCTAACCATGTGGGAACATTCCATTCATTTCTATGGGCCTAACTCTAACTATGACAACCCTAACTTACCCAACCCTAACCTTAACTACTCGTATAAGTAACCCATTAAAATACAAAACCTTTAGCTCTTTTGATTTTTTGATTGCATTCAGATATTTTTGTAAAACTGAGTTTTCCACACAACATAAAAATGTCAGCTTTTTCTTATGTCCTGGGGACATTTTTTACCCTCAACGTAACGTAAATATGGTACACACACACACACACACACACACAAGGGCAGGAATAAAACCCACAACTCTGAAGGGTTGAGGCCGTGGTGATTTTGCTTGGTTGTGACCAATAAACCTTTGAAGCTACCTTATGCTATTAAAGAGTTGAATTTGAAAGCTAAATGTGGTGTTCCAACTAATAACTAAGGCTGAAACTCATCATTATCAAGATCTTACAATATTGTCAGTGCACTTTAAAATGTACAATAAAGTCTGGATTTGTTTTCAATTTAGTTATACGCTCATATTTTTGGAATAAAAATAGAAAATTCTGATATCCATTTCATCCAAATACATATTAGGCTAATTTCACTTCACAGTTATTCTATTGAAGATTTTTTAATGCAGCCTATTGTTTTTATGTTCACAATTATGAGAACATTTATGAATAAATAGCAGGCTTCCAAAAGATTATTTGTCTGCATATTATGCACATGTATTTGTTTAATAAAATCAAAGAAATTAGGAAAACTGAACATTCTGTTCTTTATAATTAAATTTCTGCTTGTTTTCAAAGGATTGTGGCAGGACAGTGGTAGGATTACCGAAGACATGCTACAGGAAAACTATTCTAAAATAAATATTCTTTTCATTCATTGTCAGTTATTATGGCCAATCTATCTATCTATCTATCTATCTATCTATCTATCTATCTATCTATCTATCTATCTATCCCTTCCTTGCGAACCTTACTTTGTGAACATACTAAAGGTTACTTTTCAGACATTTTTATTTCCAGCCACACACATTCAGGGCAATATGCAATCAGCAATTTTTTATTCATATTTAGTGGAATGGCATATGAAGAGTGAGGGGACATGGAAGCCACACACACACACACACACACACACACACACACACACACACACACACACACACATAGTGTGTTACTCTGTCACATGTTTTTTTCTTTCAAAACAGAGTGTAATTATATGCTGAAATTACCTTTTTTCATCATACTGCTCACCTGCCAGATGCTCAAATTCGAGTGCTCTCCCTTACAAGAAAAACACACGAGGAAATGTTTTTCCCATGTGACAAAAAATTCATGTTAGACATTTTTCACGTCAGATGATATTTTCAAAATGTGAACAAAGTGAAAAGATTAAGAAAGATTTTCACATGCAAACAAAATGACACAGAGTTTCACATGTGGCATTCCAAAACCAGATGTGTTTTTTTTCCATAAGGACTAATTTCTGCATAAGTTATTCTGTTTCCACCACAAATTTCCCTTGGGTTAATGGTGTTTCTTATCTTGCCCTGCTGAAGGATTAAATAATGTTGTGTGTTGTAGAGAGTGTGTGTGTGTGTGTGTGCTCCAATGTATAATTATTTATTGGTATTTATTACGGCCCTGCGGTGGATTGGCGACCTGCCTAGGGTGTACCCCACCTTTCGCCCGAAGTCGGCTGGGATTGGCTCCAGCTTCCCCGCGACCCTTATGGATAAGCGGCTAAAGAAGATGGATGGATGAATGGTATTTATTACTTTCATAATTTAAGTGGAAGGTCTGTTTTGGACTGCAGATAAATAACCTTTCCTACATATCTAATACCTGTGTGGTCACCAGAATGTTAGTTTTTAATCTTGAACGAACAAACTGATTGTTCAGCTTTTCAATGCAAAGTACTTAAGATACATTCGTGAAACCACGTCAACGTTCAAAACCGCAAACATTTAATACGAAATAATTAGAGACAAAGGTGACAAAAAATACCGTCACCAGAGCACTTGGGGTACACATGGTGCTGTTATAACAGGGCAGCCCAGCTAAGTAGGTGACTGGGATTTTCAGTCATGAAGACACAAATGAAGGTTTCCTGCCATTTAGCAGCAAGCTGCAAACCAACGCTAATACCCAGAGCAAACCAGAGTCTTTTTCCTGCACTGGTACACATCGACCCAAGGCAAAGTCAGCACTCAGGTTGCATAGTCAGTTGTTGTGAAAGTGGAAAGCTTGTGGCTTCAGGCTTGCTGTGAAACACATATGATTCCAGGTTCTTAATTCCGTGTTAATATTAAAGCAGAACGTCAACGGTTGGACAAATACCTTCGAAAGCACACGTGTCACGGCGGCTCCCCGAAGAGTTTTCCCCAGCAGAGGTACAGACTGCTCCACATCAGCGGGACCATGTGGAAGTAAATCTATGCTTCATCCCAGAGGCGTCAATGCAGCGCACGCCTCACTCAGCCTACTAGCTGTCTCGTTTCCCAGGTTGGAGATGTGTGTGAGGGAGACAGCAGGAGTGAATAAAACGTCTCTCTGTGGGTGTGTGTGTGTACGCATGGACTATTCCTTCAGCCAAAGCTTAACTGAACCTCTCTAAACCTTATTGTAATTACGTCTGTGTTCAAAATTCCAGCAGCCACAAACCAGATCCTCCAAGGACTGCAGAAGAAAATGAATAAAGAAAACTATCAACTAGTGATAGGATGAATGAGGTTTCAGAACCTGTGGTGGGTGGGAGTATCCTGAACTAACCAATCAATTCCAAGGCTTAATAAGGCTTCAGAACCTGTATTGGGTGGAATTATCCCAAACTACCAATCAATGCTGGCTATCACCAGCATTGACTGGTTAGTTCAGGATACTCCCACCCACCATGAGTTTTGAAGCCTCAGTTGTCCCATCACTACTAATAATTGCAAAAACTCAAAATTTAACGCGTTACATTTTCTCATAAATGTGAGGAATGGAATACACTGTTTTTATTAAATCAAATATTCTGATTTCTCCCTATATTTGGTTAGACTGGGCAGCTGCATCTAAATGCAAATATGCTTGAAATGTTGTACCCAGTTGATAAAGAATGGAGAGATATTATAGTCTATGTTGATCTCTATAGCACTTATTCAAATAAAGAGTCCCCTCGCCAAATCATTACATACAAGTCTACCTGTGAAAGAGACACTCAGCCTGCCCACTCACTCCAAGCTACATAAATATCCTATGTAGGAAAGCACTGCAGGTACGGCCTCTCCCTAACCTCCAATAAAAGTGTAAACTGATTAGCCGTGCAGCCCAGTGCATTTTTCTGCTATAAAATTCGGGCTTGAGAGCAGCTGCACAAAACCGAACCAAACCATTACATTCAAAATGCTTTATAAGAAGCTTCACCAATATACTTCAGCTTAACTTTGCAACACCTGAGCAGATTTCATGGAAATTAGCAGTGATGTGCATTTATCCCTGTCAGACGGTCTGCAACATGGTGTATGACACAATCCAAAAAAAGTTACAGGCATAACAAGTCAAAATGATGTGATTCAACTCTCACTGGATACGATTTATATCAATTTAACACATACTGAAGTGCCCTACAGCATATTTTTCATGTGTATTATTTTGCACTGCAAAAAACCATATCCAAGGCTAGGTAGCTGAAGCTGAAAAAAAATTATAGTAATATGCAGTAACAGTAACAAAATTATGCATTGATTTACAACAGTCTTGGTTGCTTTCCATATTAGTTTTAGTTGGATTTTGGATTGATGCAGCCAAATTACAGACATTTGGATCTGATTTCCAATGCAAATCAGTTTTTTGCGACGCCCTAAGAATTAGCACCTCACAAAGGTCACATAGACTAAATGAGCTAGCTAAGGACCAAAAGTATTCCTCCATGGACTGGCATGTTCAGACTTGTTACTAGGCTATGTGAAACCTTAACATGCCTGGGATGAAACTGTATAAGCCAATGAAACACAAACTCTCTTTCCCCTATATACCAATTTACATTTTGAAAATATGCAAAAAGTAGAACTGCCTGTACTAGATACAGGGAGGGGGAATTTAGTTACGGGCTCTCAGCCTCTCTCTTGCTGGCTTCCCTTTCACTAGGGCCAAAGATCAACTCACATGCATGATAAACAATCAATCCTGCACGTTTGCTACTTGAGATTCTCAAGTGATCTCCTACGTGTGATGTGTATGACCTTAATGTGCATGACATCAACCAGCCATCAGTTTTGCCTTATTGAAAAGCATTGCGGTTGACGTGGTCCGACCCAGAATTCATCACTCTGAACAGGGCCGGGGGGGATAAGGTGGCCCCTGTGCCACACGGTTCAGCCTCCTGTCCCAAAGACAATCAATTCAGGAGATTACTTTCAATTGGATCAATACTAGAAAAGGACTGGAGAAAATTGAATGTGGTATTAACCAAGTCATTCGTGCCAGTTTGTCTCAGCAGATGTTAATGTTCATAAGAAAGGGCCAGACTAAGAAATCTCAGGTAATATACTAAAAAATTGAGCCTTTATTTTAAACATTTGTTACAGCTGATTTCTATACGCGATGAAATATCCAGAAGATCAGGATGAGATCTGGGATCCTCCTGAGGGTGCTTTTCCTTGCTACTCTCACCATAGGCCTACTCTCTGGGAACCCTGGGCCAGGGATGAGGTAAATCACTTTGTGAGAGTGCTCCTCATTAAAGGTGCTATACAAATAACATTAAAATGAGACAAATTTCATTCTTAGCTTCTAGGTCACTTAACAGCTTTTTAAAATTAAAACATTGCTTTAATTGGAAAGAAAAGCAGTACCTATTTGAGGAATACAGCTACTATGACAAAATTAACCGGATATGAAAGGATGCATAGCTGAGACTCGAAAAGGGATGATGGGAGGTACGTGAGTCAGAAGCACATTAGAAATCTTCAGTCCTCAGCGCCAACAGGTCACAACAGGGTGAGGGTAAGCCCAGGAAGCCGCCTTTCCACTTCCATCTGTTCCTAGCATATGTTCTCAATGATTCTTCAATGTTCTTTCAAAATGCAACCATAATCCTTTGCTGCATTCTCTGAAAGCTGGAGTCCCCCTTAACACAAAGGTTTTCTTCGCGGCACCAGGCTGCTGTCGGCATAGTCGCGGACATGCTCTGAAACGTATTCAGTGGATTTAATGTTATCTCCTTGAGACAATTACTTTACTGCTTTAAGAGATATCGCTCCGGCCGCTTTAAGCCGCTTACAAATTAATAATGGAATGGCTGGCCTCGGAGCTAGCTCTGCTTTGTTAGCTGTGACACATTTCTGCCTGGTTACCTTGACCGTTTAATCACACGGTGTCACTGTGCTCCGCTTTGCTCTTGATGCAGGAATAGATAAAATTAATCAACAAATAAATCAATCAGTTGTTGGGTTAGGGTTAGGGTCAAACATACATCAAATGCAGAAGTCAGTTGAGTGGAGCTCTGACATCTGTTCTGCTAAAAACTACCATAGAACAGATAGAACATATTCAGTAGTTGCACGGCAGTAGTAGGTTTGAGCATGTGGCTGAGAAAGAATCAGCTGGGTCTTATGTGAACTGATGTTAAAATTAGTGATGGGAGAAAGGAGGCTTCAAAATCGATTGATGGTTTGGTATACTCCCACCCAACACGAGTTTTGAAGCCTCATTTAGTGCAAGCACTAATTCACTAATAACCACTATCAATTAGAATAAAGTAAAAAGTGTCATAATATCCTTTGATCACACACGTTTTCCCTATCAAATATTTGTATTGCTTTTTATCAAGTGTATTCTTGTGTTTGTCCTATGGCCCTGGAATTTGGACTGGAACAGGCAGTCCCAAGATGGATGGCTGGATGGATTCTTGTGTGTGCCCATAGCTGGTTGTAAATGACCCAGTAAATATTCTTAATGGAAATGTTGTTATCTGTAACCCACAGCAACAAAAGCAGTGTGAGAAAGCATGGATTCATGGTTTCAATATTTAAAGTGCTGGTTGGCACGACATCATTCTAACGTGCTATAATCAGACAAGAGTATATGCTTAAATGTGGTTTGCACACTTGTTAATAAGGACGAGACTTTGTAGAAATCACAAAGTAATCTTTTCCTCATGCGAAATGTAGAAAAGATAATTCCTACAAATAACTGATCATTATTACAAGCTTAAAAATGAACATAAGTTACACCTGCTCAATACAACTGAATAGCCCAATAACACTGTTACACACACTCCGAGAAGATTCTCTGGATATTTTTTAAATGCTTAACAACAGAGAAATCAAAATCTTAAAAGCTGTCAAAATCAGACAGCAAATTCACATCAAAAGCAGTATGTTACAGACAATAGCAAGTCCGTTGTTTACCGTGATAATACAGTTGGATGAGGAGCTGGGACAAAGCAGAAGGATTAGGAATTAGGACAGGAGTAGTGTGGAATAAGATCGATCAACAAAGTGGACGTGCACAAATATATACATGACAATGGAGAAGACTGGAGAGAAAAGGTCTACTCAGTCTTTGTGATATTTTTGGTACAATAAATGTTTCAGATGGTGTGTAGATCAGTGGGTTAGGGAGCTGTTCCAGAAGGTTGTGAGTTTGAATCCAGTGGTTTGTAATCATATGATTGTTGGGTCCTTGACCTCAGTTGTTCTAGGAATGCTGCATGCTATCTGAGCCCAAAACAGGGTGTATATAAAAACTAAAAAAACAGTGCTGTGTTTCACTTTGTGTGTTGCTGGCTCGTCATTTTTTGATGCATAAATTTTTTATGCATAAACTCTGCACAAACTGAATGAACTTCACTCAGATTTAAGATCTAAACCCTGCAGTAGAGGCTCTGTGCTCATCACCATGTGTCTATGCTCTTGTCCTTGCTTACGTTTGCCCTCAGTGCAACTCAGCCCCCAAAACTTGATATAGTGGTGACGTCTTTAATAAGTAAGCCATACTGTCGGGACGTGTGTCTGTGAACCCGTCTGTCTGTGTAAGCTAATACAAAGGAACAGAAGTAGGCTCTAGTAGCAGACAAGTGGGGGGGGGGGGGGGGGAAGCACGGGGGGGGGGGGGGGGTACAGTGGCTTTATAAAGCCCCATCCCATCCGGCAGCATTCTTCCCTTTTCTGTGCCTGACACGAGTCCGCG
>JAACJT020000031.1:6569980-6580081 GCA_009936485.2 Gymnarchus niloticus | reverse complement strand
GGGGGCCGGGGGAGGGCCCCCGGGGGGGGATGCAGGCTGCGCCCTGGCCGGGGGGCAGCTCCCGTGTTAGCTCCCTTGCGGTTAGGTTGTTTGGGGGGGGGGGGGGGGGGGAAGTGATGTCAGAAGAGAAGCCAGTGGCATATGCTGAAAGGCTATGCTGCCATTGCCTACTGTCGTTTTGGTCAAGATAGCATAAATGAAAGGGAGGCATTTAAAAGCTTCTCTGGCACTGGAACTGGCTTTCACCAGAAGGTAAATTTCACTGCGGCATTTAGAATGAATGTACATTTACCTATTCACATAGACTTGGCTATGCAAGGTAATTCCACATGCACATTATGCCAGTCTATCCGACAAATTAGAACCCTTGATGCTTGAAGCACCACCCACCTTGTCTCCTGCCAGAATCTTGAAGGATGCAATGACCTGGTCCGCCGTGTCCGTATCTGTGGTTTCCCGGGACATGAAGTCAATGAAGGCCTGAAACGTCACAGCCCCGCTGTTGTTGGGGTCCACGATGCCCATGATGCGTGCAAACTCGGCATCCCCCTGGGGGAGAGCAAGAGGTCAACTGAAACGCGCAGACAGTGGTACACTTCAGTATAGCTACATCCTCATTCATTACCATTATGTAAAAATGGCTTTTTAACTAAAAACGTCAATACTGCTGTACTTTGGAGATGTAAAAAAAAAAAAAAAAATTTTTTTTTTTTTTTTTACATTAATGGACATCCAAATCCTGGGATGTTTAATCTGTTACATTTTGTGTAATACCATAAGAAACGGCAAAATCAGATGTACATTTCTTTCCTGAACTACAACATCCAAGTCCAATTACAAATAAATGGGCTGCCACAGGAATGAGGCCTTTGTTTTTCCATCATTATATTATAAGCGTCGCTGTGCTGCGAGGGCAGCAGCACCGTGGCAGAAGCTGGCAGGGCAGAAGAAAAGAGGAGAGGCCCACAAGCAGGGGGAGAGGGTTAGCGTACCAGGCTGTATCCCGTGGAAATGAGCAGAGCGCGGAAATCATCGCTGTCCATCATCCCTGTGCGCTTCTGTTCCCATGAGAGTGACAGAGTGTGCAGGGGAAGGAAGGGAGAGACAGCCATTGTGTTTAGGGATGGAGAAGGAAAACGGGTAGTAGAAAAAGGAGATGGAGGACAGTGACGAGGGAAAAAGCAGCAAAACAAAGGAGCAAATAAGGGATTGATGCAGACAAAAAACACACAAGGCAGAAGTTAAAAGCACCCAAAATACCAAAAGCAACAAACTGGTTGCGGCTGAAGGCAAGCAAGTGTGGAGAGAGAGGCTGCAGCTGAGAGAGGAGTACACGACCCCAAGGAGCTTCAATACGAAGGCCCTTCTCATACCTGTTTGTCATTATCCACGTCGTACCCCAGGCTGATCAAACAGGCCTTGAACTCTTCTGCCTGCAGAGCACCACTGTGATCCTGCCATTTGGATCAGCCAATGGCAGCACAGGGCAAGGATGCAGGGGGTTGACCAATCGCGGCACAAGTAACAGTGAGGTGGTTTTGTGTTGCCGGATGGTGATGATTCCACAGCATGCACAGGAATTCACAGACATGAACAAACACAGTAAGGCACAGAGGGGAACATGCAATGGATGCGAGATGTTTTCTGGTGTAAAACAACCAAATGGCACTAGAGACCACAGGGATTAAAACAGACTAATGACCCACTGACTGTGATGGCAGGAATTGGAGGGAACTTAAAATATCCAGCAGATGGGTCTACTTTCTCAGGCAGAACACAAAGTCCAAAATTCATTCTCTGAAGTTGTGGGTATCACAATCTAAATTAATAATCTCTGATTACGACACAGTAATGAGAGACTATGGGAGGATGGTGAAATATCTAAGGAAGCCACTGAGGATTGACAGCACACCCCAGTGGTGCATTAACTTGGTCGACTTTAACAGACTGTTCACCTTGCTAAGGGGGATCATCGATCATGCATCTCCTCCCACCGTATCATGCTCAGACCACAATTCCATCCCCCGGCTGGTGCCCTGACCTTATCAAAGTGGTTGAAAGAAGTCCGGTACTCGTGCAGCTGTTCCTGGCTGATGCCCTTGGCATCCCGGGTGAGAATCTGGTTCTCGATCTCGTTGATGGTGCGGGCGATGGTGGTGAGCAGCTGCTCCCAGCCTACACGCAGGTGCTGGAGTGGAAAACATCAAAAGGGTTACCTGGGAGACTGACAGACACAGAGCTGGAATTAAAGCAGCAGTCAAATCAGCAAGGGTGGAACACAAACACACACATGAAACAAGTAAGCGATGACAACAGCTGCACTACAAACAGCACACTGAAAGTACAAATGCACAAGAGACGTGGGAGATCCTGCTGTAGGCCAGCCAGAGGCAAACGTTATAGTACCTCCATAGTGTAGGAAGTGTACTTGTTGTCAAAGATAAGGGCTTCCTGGATTAGCTGGTGATTGCTCTCCAGCTGATCGATGTTGGGCTTGTAATCAATAATGCTCTGCTCATACTGCCTCAGGTGGGTCAGTTGGTCTTCCAGGGTTCCATTCATTTCAATGGATATCCGGCCAATCTCCTGCAGACACACAAACACGCAGGGTTAAAGAGGAGCCTCCGAGACACTTTTACATGTAAACTTCAGTTACAACTGTCAATGGAGGAAGATATGTTTTGGTAACTTTCTAAAAAAATTTCAAACAACCGACAAAATACTACATTTGAATTTCTAAACTCTATAATCATTGGAAAAATCTGATTTACAAAAATGCCAGGGATGACTACTCAGTACAAAAAAAAAAAAAGCCATCCAACACAGTAATATTTATAAATTACAATTAGTCACAACAAATTGAGTCACCAACCCCCATCTTGTTTTGTATCCAGGGTCCCACAACATTGGCCTGGTTGGCAAACTGGCGACGGAGATGGTCATTGGACTGCTGCCGACCTAGCTCCTCTTGCAAAGCCTGGTCACGCTTAGGCACCAGCTTTTGGACCTAGAGAGGAACCAGGGTCACAGAAAGCAGTGTAAGAATCTGCTTACAGTGACCAAAGAGCCCACAGCTGGGTACGTCAACAACAGACACCCGACTCCCCAGTCAGATGAATGCATGCCCCTGTACCTTATCCCATTTGCTGTCAATGCTCTCCGGGGTAATGCTGGTGTAGGGGTTGCTTCCACTCAGCTTGATGCCATTGTACTGAGCGATCTTTTGCACCTCTTTCTGGATCGCCTGGATGGCCTCGCGTTCCTTGTTGGCTTCTGGAAGGGTGGACTTAAACTGCTCATGGGCTGTAATCAGACCCTAGAGAAGGTACAACAGGAGGGATGGTGGTGGGAATGAATACAATACACAGCTCTTAGCATTCACAGAACTTCATTCTACAGCTATAATTACTCCAGTTATAAACAGTACAGGGCTCCCAATCATATTCAACGTAGACATCTCACAGTAGTAAGACAAGAACTGAACCACACAATGTGGGCTTTTTCACCAGTTTCTGTCCTCTTTGCTCCCCAGAAATCTCCCCTCACCTGGATCTCTTCGATGTTGTGTACAATGAACATATCCTGCAGATCCTCCATGGCCCCCTCCATCCAGTTGTTGAAGGGCGCCGCCCTCTTGGCATACTCCAGGTACAATTCATCAATGGACTCCAACTGTTTTTCAGTTCTCTGCAAGGAGCAGTAAGGGTTGAGATCTGACTGCATGACTAGGCATGGGCTGGTTTCAAGGTATACCGCGATTTGGAGAAAAAAAAAAAACCCACATGGTTTCAAAACCACAATTTTTCCATCATACCATCCCGGCGGTATGAGCTGTTTATGACTCGTCAAAAACAAAGTGCAGGAATCCCTCAGGTCGCGTGCAGCGTAAAGTAACCCGTCCAGTTGGTGTGAGCTGTCGGTCAGCTGTGTATGATGGCTGAAGGAGGTGAACCCCCCAAAACTTTCCACCCCTCGAAAAAGAGCAAGTCGGCTGTATGGGAATTTTTCGGGTACCAAAAATACACAGCCGGCCACCGATTGGAGGGGGAAGGTATAACATGCAAGTTGTGCTAGCCAAGAAGTATTGCCTCCTCTGGCAGCCAATCAAGTATGATTTCACATCTATGGGAGCAGCACCCATCACTCAGTGACGCTGTCTTGAAATGAACGTTTGTAACCAGCTAGGAGAGTCAGCATGTCTAGCATTGGTCAAATAAATAACCTACTATAGGCTTGTTACCGAGGCAGATAACATGGCTAATTAACTAGCTAACGGCAGAGCAGAGTAGTACAAATTTTCCGCAAAATTAGTACTTTAGTCCTACAATAAAATTTAGCTGGTATCACACCTATAGTTCCCCCCCCCTTTCAGAAATGAGTTAAATTTATGTTCTGAGCTTGTTGAGCTGCAGGTTTAGGCTCCCTTAAGGGACTGCATTTATTTAAAATTAATAAATAAAATTGAATTCTATTAACACGTTTACTAATGTTCCAAATATTCTATACGTTTAAAAATAAAAGATTGCGTTCAATGGAAAAAAAAGTTCATTTTATAGTTGTAATCGCAATACCGTGAAATTTTTGCTTATGGTTATCATATTGTCATACCAGCCCATGCATGACAGTGGAATTTAAAAATGTTGACAAAAAAGGGCAAGTGGAATATTCCAGCCTTTAACTGCATTTAGAATTGTCAGAGAAACAGAAGAGAGGACAGTGTGAAAGGGGATCACCTCCAGGGACTCCCTACGGCTCTGGGTTAGAGAGCCAAGGACGTCCCACTGCTCACAGATCTTCTGACAGCGAGCGTTCACATTTGGGGAATCATAGTAGTCCAATTCACTTCAGAAAGAACGGGAAGAGAAATACAAAAGGATGTTAGACTTAAATCAGCCTCACACCCTGAACTCCTCTAAATGAATATTCACCCTTCTCTCCACTTTCCCTTAAAAAATGGGCTCATTTCCTGCACCCACAGTACATTTACTTCCTCCATGCCACCCTTTTCTGCCCCTAGTCTATCCCCTACTTCCTGCTACTTATCCCTTACTTGAGCTCCTGGGCAATGGCGGCAATTTGCTCCACTCGATCTTGGTGAGCAGCCAGGTCGCTTTCAAAAGCTTCATGCTTCTTAAGCAGGGCCTTCACCTCTGACAGTGAGGCAGTCTCAAAGTCCTTCTGCGTTAGCATGGATTCCTTACCTGTGGGAAAAGAGCAGTGGGATTGAGAGAAAGATGAGGGTCTGGCAGAGAGCAAAGCAAAGGGAGAGATGTTAAGCTTACCTGCAGTCCAGCCCTCATGGATGGTGGCTTTCTGACGGAACTTTTCAGCCAAGTGGTCTAGTCTCTCTAGGCGACGGATCTCATTCAAAAGCCACTCTTCATAACCTTTCTCAGCCCCTTCCAGGTGCTGCCATGCACTATTGATATCCTGTGGAAAAGAACAAGGCTCAGCAATTTATGAAGCAATTCAGCTTCCAAGGACAGTCCCTTAAAGCTTCTCTCACGTGACCAACTGCACCATGTGACTGGCTTTGACATAAACCATAGGGCTTTACTGATGATTCAAAGATGAAGTAGGGTGAGATAACCATTAACTGTGAATCCTCAAAATTCATACTAAATTTATCAAGCGATAGATCATAAGTCAACTTTTTAAACTTAGAGACACTAAACATTAGCAGTCCTGCACATTGAATATGCCACATGCAGCAGTACGATGGCAAATGAGAAATGGTCAGATGTTCCTCACCGAGACCATGCGGCCCTCAGAGGGCATGAAGGCGGGCCGGTTGCTGAGCCGCAGCTTAGTCTGCAGGGTGTTGAAGTTGATCTCCAGCTGACACTTCTCCTGCACTTTGGGCGGCTTGTGAACACGCCGGTAGTCCCGGAAGTCCTCTAGCTTCTGCTGCATCTCTGCCATGGTCTTCTCTGGGGCGCGGTTCTCCAGCCAGGGGATGGTACGGCGGATCCACTCCAGGAGCTAGGTGACAACCCAGGAGGAAAGATAAAACCCAGGCCACAAGTAACAATAAGATGGAGGCGGAAAGTGAAGCATATCAGAAGAACATTGTGTGATATGCCCTCTCTCTTAACCTCTCCCCTGGTTATTTTCACATTCTAAACATTTACAAACAGAGGACAGAAACTGAGAGAACCATGCATATTAGGATAGACTGACAATACAAGACAGGTTACAGGAAAGGTGCAATCATGGAGAATGAAGAACAGATAATCTGAAAACCTAAAACGTTCCATTTGGTCTGAAGATAAGTGGCTACTTACATCACTGGCCAACTTCTCATAGTCCTCCATCAGGTGTTCATTCTCTTGGTTGACTGCCAGCACCTTGCAGATCCGATTGGCAGCTGTCTCAGCCTATTACAGAGAATAGCTTTAAGAATACAGTAACACCACTGTTGAGCTATGGAGAAGCATGCATGCACTTAAAAGTTCAAGGAGCACTGATATAGCTGCGTCGGCCAAATTGTGAAAAATCTGCAGTATTCACATTAGTATGGCAATCTATCCTGACCTGATAACGTACCCAACACAGGCAAGCTCAGCATCCATGGCTTTCCCCCCCCCCCCCCAAAACACTAAATTTAACCATTTTCACACGCAACAATTTAAAAAGAAAAAGCTCAACTATATGTACAAGTCTCATTTATGGTGAATTAAGTCTACATTATGGAGAAAGTAATGCTAGACCTACTCTAGCAGAGGTTGCATGGGTTGAGCACCAAAAAAAAAAAAAAAAAAAAAAAAAAAAATTCACATTGTTCTGTATTGGCAATTGTCTCTTTAGGAGGAAGACAGCCTTGCCTCCAGTCTGTCACTTTGACCCTATAGCATACCTGAAGTTACACTAACGATTTAGGACCATCCATGGCACGCAACAGGACAACTGGCAACAGAACCCTCGTATCAGAAGAGAACGCATTGCTAGTTGTGCTTGCCAGCAGATCAGTTTAGGCTCATTGATTTGTAGAAGCCGAGTTATGCCTATTTAGTGGACGGAGAAATTCCTCTGAATTGGCAGAAATTAAAAAGGTTAAATGAGCAGCACAGACCAGTGATGTAAAGAAGCATCGTCATGTCAGTGAGCTAGGGAGACATTCTGACGCCTGACAGGACAGAAATGGGGAAAGGGTTTTCACATTTTACTCTTAATATGCCAAATTTCACATTAAGGTGATGGGTGGTGCCCATGGGATCAAGTTCTTTTTTTTTTTGGTTTGATAGCTGCATACTTGTTAATCCTCCAAGGCCTTATGCAGAAGTACAATTCATTCCAATGAGGTGAGAAAAACCATTTCAAACAAAAAGTGACAAAGATTAAAAAGTACAAAAAACAAAGACTGTGGTGAGCAGGCAAAAAGCATGTTTGCGGTCATATCCCCAAAAGGCTAAGATTATCAAACGCAAAACTTCAAAACAGCCCTACTCGAGGACGGCCCTGGGATCTCATCTGTCTCAATGAAGAGCGCGTACTGTATACTAAATCAATGGAGCATATCAGGGTGAAACACATGCAACATGACATAACCAAAGAGCCTTATGAGTGGAACATGTGACACAGCGGTAGTAAACGTGCCACACGGGAAAGGGACAAGCGCTCCAAGATACTCAACGCATGTGAATGCCCAACACGACGTGCACGCAGATCCTTCCTGAGGAAGATTACAGGGACCTACACAAGTGCTGGCTACAGCAAAATGCAACCCTTCCAAAAGGTTAGTTGTGGTTATGCAGGTGATACTTTCACACAGTCGTGCCGTAAAACCACATGCTTCTCTGCCGAAGGCCACAGAACAAACCAAATTTTGTACCACATCGTCCAGCTCGTCTGGGATCACACTACGGTACAAAACTAGCACTGTAATAAAAAAAACACAAGAACTGCTTTATGACAACAACGACGTAGGTCAACAAACAGTGATTAAAAACAAGGTGGTACAGAGAGTACGTAAGGTGGCGACACTTCATTTGAAGTCAAAGCAGGAAGCCGACGCATGCTTTGCTGTAATGGCTACAGCTGCCCTCGGTGCCGAGTGCAAAACAGCCAGAAGTTCAGAGGTGGAAGGCTACAGAGCAGTCCTCACCTTCTGGGCGCCCGAGAAGGCGTGATAGAAGCAGGACACATAAGTCATGATGGCCTTCTCGTCGGGCCGTAGTGTGCCCACGATGTCTGCAGCGACCAGGGGAAGGCAAGCGAGAGAAGAGAGAGAGACAGAAAGCAGTGAAGCCAGGCTGTCCCCATCAGAGAAACCCCCCCCCCCCACACCACATAAGGGGTGGAAGGGAGCCGGGAAAGGGGAGGCGCCGCCGCCCAGCCAAGGAAGGGAAGTCCGCTGCAGGATGGCGATGGTCAGTTAGAGAGAGCCCACCTCAGAAAGGGGGGCCAACCATGTCAAGGACCCCACCCACCCAACAGGACTCACACGCCACAACATTAGGGGAGTCTGGGGGGGGGGGGGCACATTTAGTAATTATGATAAATCTGGGTTTCTCCACAGTAGCTTATATAGACAGATGGCATATTTGGTTTTCAAATACAGGAAGCCCACACACTGGGCCAGAACTCTATTGGATCGTCTTCAAGTCTTCATCAGAATATGCTCGTCATGTGGCCCTGTACGGACACCACAACAATGCGCTCAATCTCACATCGATTTACTTGTCTCTTATTTGACAGATCAGAGTCAGCAGCCTCGCGCCTATGCTGAACGACGCGTACTTTTCCCTCAGCAGCACTGTGAGGATACTTCCTGTATGTAGGAAGCCGTCACCAGTGCTCAGAGATGCTATGTACCCAGTGACGGGAGCTCACAAACATTAATGAACATCAACACGGGAAAAACGTGGAAGACTCAAACTTGTTTCCAACTTCCAGTTGAAAGATACTAAGGGATGGATAAAATTTTAAAGTCATATGACAGGCTTCTGATAATCCTTAGAGTCTACAAGGAATACTTGTTGGCTGGTACCTAGCCAGTTAATTTGCCTTTAACCCACTTTGTAGCCATCATCTTTGCACATTTATGAGCACATTTTCAAAAGCCATGACTAAAATCGTGAGCTGACACTAAGAACATTGGTTAAAAGGCCCAAGGATACTGGTAATTTACTTTGCTTTTCAGTAACTAATGAGTGAGGGGGGGTTGTTTTGGGTTTCTATGCAGTGGCTGATGTGTGGTGGTCCTGGAAGGAGATGGGGCCCTCAACAACGCTGCCAGCCGGTGCCAATGCTTGGAGGAGAAAGCCATGCCGGAAAGGGGCGCAGGGGTGCTGATGTGGGGGCAGGGGACAGATGGGGGTGGGACAGGGGTACCTTCTGGGCTCCAGAGAAGGCATGGTAGAAACTGGACACATAGGTCATTATGGCTTTCTCATCCGGACGAGCAGTGTTGACAATGTCTGCAGGGAAACCACAGTTACACATACATGCGCGCGTGCGCGCACACACACACACACACACACACACACACACACACACACACACACACGTATAGCTGTAAACAGAAAATACGTCAGGTCTATGTTAGGAGTTTGTGAACACACACACACACACACACACACACACACACACACACACACACACACACACACACACACACACACACACACACACACGAAATGCAACTCTAAGGCAGCAAAACATTTACTCAGCTTATGAAGCTCAAGGTTAATATACCTCACCACCACTGGATTTGCAAATATATTGCTTGTTGCCAATCTAGTAACTTTCTACACAAAGAATGGTATGAAGACATCCTGTAGTTACAGATGTAATTAAAATATGCAAAGAAATGAGTCAAAACATCAAGATATTCTGATACTATACTTGTGATTTAAAACAGGCTGTAAGATTATTCCCTAAACTGTTTGTGTGCACAAAGCATGTAAACAAAGGCAGGCACATGGAGGAAAAAGAGGCCGGGCAGCGTCACGGCATGAGCTCCACCCTGTGGTTGGGTACAGAGAGATGGGAGGACACTGAACCACGAACAGAAGAGACATTTACACCACACACACACACACACACACACACACACACACACACACACACACACACACACACACACACACACACACGCCC
>JAACJT020000031.1:6558841-6569114 GCA_009936485.2 Gymnarchus niloticus | reverse complement strand
ACACACACACACACACACACACACACACACACACACACACACACACACACACACACACACACACACACACACGTCCGCATGAAGAATCTGGAATCCAGACGCATAAACTCAAAAGCGACATCTCTGGGTCTCACAGCTGCTGAAGAGTTCAAGCAGCTCTGGAAACCTACAGTGACCAATGGTCAAAGACACAGGAGTGAGGAGCGCCTGTACCTTCTGCGTCAAGCATCTTGGGGATGTCCAGATGCTTCTCAGCCACTTCGAAAGCATTGTTTAGGTTTGTGACAGGGTCATCCTGGGAAGCGAGATCAAACACACAGATCAGTCTGCTCGGGCCAGACCAGCTCGATGATCACAACACACACGAATCAACTCGGATGCAGCATGGTCACGCGTTTCCTGTTGGAAAATGGCCCCGCACACTGCCATGTACCCACCTTCCTCAGCTTCTCGTAGTCAATGAGGTCTGGTCGGTGTCTGTGGATCAAGGCATTGAAGGCCAGCCCATCCTTCCAGCTGTCTCAGTTGCGGCGAGGGAGAAAGGTAAGGTGCAAGAGAAATGAGCAGGGTTCAGAAAAGGTTACATTAGTAAAACGAGCAGAACATTGACTCAACTCCTTGTAGTGTGCTGCTGCTTTTGGAACTACCTTTGAGAGAAATGCTGCAGTCAAGAATAAGCATGGAGCCTATTCTACGTTACAATTTGCAACATGGGTTCTCAGAGCCACAGAGTCTGGAAACACTGACTGTTCTACAGAACAGAGCGATGCACTGAAAAACCCAAGTCCCACAATGACCTTCGGGCCCCCTTCATGAGGGGCAGGTCACTTCCTGGATACCGGGACCATACCTGATGTGGAAGTTCTGCACATTGACGTTCTTGTAGGGTGCCGTTTTCCTCTGGCACCAGAGCAGTAAGCCCTCCTTCGCCGACGTCTCTGGGAAGAGGCGGAATGGCAAAAGGTCACTTTTTGGGTTTTTTGAACTTGTGTAACACAGGAATTCTAGCCTAATTGCTTTCTGGTGAAGCCTGCATGCATTTCATGCGTTTGACATGTGGAACTCACCCTCCACTGATATATCCTGGATGGCAAAGCGCAGGATAATGGTCCAAATCATACCCAGGGTCATTTTGGCATTGCCATCCACGATTTCTGTGGGGGGAGAGAAAAAATAAAAAGATACTTAGCATGACAGAGGCCAGCGAGACTACGCACAAGTCAACTTGATGTTTAAGCACGCCAGTGTTTGCCTCTTGCATTTCGGCATTGCCAAGAACGTGAAGGATCAGCTTGAGCAATCACTTGACTAGTGTCATGGCATCAAGTAGTGCATGGCGTTCTCAACCCACTCTGCAGTGGCCACAACAGGAAGGTAGTTATGGTCATCAAGCCTAAAAACCTAAAAACGCACTTGTTGGACTGAGCAAGTGGCAGAATCAGTTTTTTTTTTTATCTATAAAAAAAAACCCCACACACACCCTGGTTACTCATGCTTGACTCTTCCCCAGAAGTCCAAAGCTCAGATAATCCCCTCACTGAAAACGTCACTCAACTGAGACACCATGTATTACAGTTAGAGCCATTGTCAGAAACACAAACATTAGCAATTTCTACCCCATGACAATGTTATTTCCATTAGTTAACCTTTCATTCCACCCCACCCTACATTGGGAAACTGGAGGTGGTTCATGCAGAAGGAGTAGGCCCATTGCTCACAACAGCACTGTAAATGTCAGCCTGTCTGACACAGGCAGGGCTCATTTGACGTTCAGTAAAATTACATCATACTATCAGCAGTTGATCTATCTGCACAATTTGTATTATGCTCCGATGCTTGTGTGTCTAGGCACCCGGACAAAACACGGAGGTGAACTCCATAGAAGGTGAATCCAAAAATCAAGGTGCAGCATACACACAAACGCATGCATGCGGCAACATGCACCAGTGATCGCTGGCGTGGCAGCCAGGTTTGACAGACTCACCCTCAGCACCAATGGACACCAGCTTGACGCCCTTGCTGGCAATGAAGTCCAGGGCTTTGTTGACATTGTTGATCTTGTGAACCCTCATCTTGCCTCTCTCGGGCTTGGGTAACCGCTCACCTGGAAATGAAAAACATGCCCATGTACCAACACTAACATCAAGCCTAACATCACTGCTCACTTTGTCAAGTCTATTTCTTTTCTCCTGACATGTTTATGGAGCCAAAACAATTATTCAAACGCTATAAGCCACATAAAAATGGAGGAATATTTGCATAATGTTATTAAATAACGGATTTAAGCCCATATTCTCTTTATTAAAGTTTTTTTTGCCCATGTAAAACCATTTTTACTCAATCAGGTTTTTAAAATCTTCCTGAACTGGGTGAATAATTCATTAAATACACTAAGTACCTGAGATGACCTCCAGGAGCAGCATGAGTTTGAGGCCATCCCTGAAGTCCTCCTCGATGTTCTCGATCTGTGTGCCTGCCTTCCTCAGGTGCGAGTTGCACCAGGCTGTGAACGTCTGTGTGGGTTGAGAAGGGAACGTGGATGAGTTACACTGCCGCACACACGCTTGAGCAAAGTGAAGGCCGAAAGGGTCAACAAAAGGGCGTAAAGATTTTCCCAAGGTGTCTCTGATCTTCTGTGGTACTATATACCAAAACCCTTGTCAGGTGGGAGTTCATGGGGAGACATGGATGTTCTTCCAACAGTAGAAACAGCTGACTGAAACCCCACATCAGTAGCACAAGCCTTTCTCCATGACAAGCCAGGACTGCTGTTGACAGCTGGCCAGCAGTGATTCCGCCAATGACCGCCGAAATATTCCCGCTTCCCAATGCCCCTCTCCATTCCCCTGAAACCTGCAGTTCAGCAGCTCACGCTCAATGCAAAGTAGACATCACCTAAATCACCCACCACTGGTCAAACCTGCCTGTCCTCCAGGTCCCCGCTCCCAGGCGGGACGTCACCTTCAGAGGCTGGGCGCAAACATTATGACCACAGACGGGCCGAGCTCTGAGTGCACACAAGAGGCCCATTGAGAGTCTTGCATAATGGAAGCTTTCACCCCAAAGGCCTGGGGGGGGATCGGGGCATCCACACAGGCCTCCACCTTCACACTCGAGTCTCCTTCTGAAACAGGCACCACGTGACGCCAACACAACGCGTCCCGTTTGCCAGACTCAGTCAGTCAGTAACACACAGTCGGGTCAGTTTTGCTACACCTCGTAATTCCATTAAACTCCAGCCTAGAAGGTCACAGCCAATACTTTTGAAAGAGAACCTTTCCTTGCTTAGGACCAGTAAATATTGTACATGAAACAGTTTAAGAATGGAACTTATTCCATCCGGGGCAGTAATGTCTTTTGGCAGTGCAGGAACACACGCCACTCGAGGCAAAAACTCCACGCAGCAAAAGCCAGGTGCTGTACCAACCTGTAACGAGCTACTTAGTCAGACTTCTTCTGTAAAATTAGGTCCACGCCTGAGCCTAGACTACCAGTCCGCTGAGGCGTGAAAAGCAAGGCGGTTTGACAAAGAGAGCCGTTTCACAACCTCATTGAATATTACTAAGAATATAAGCAGAGAGCACAAAGCACAATTTTTGTACGACTGCCATTTGAGCCAAGTGTATATTGTGTTACAATTCCGAGCACCTGAGGTCACCGGCAGAAGAGCTGTCCCTCACCGACTGACATTACCCCCTCTCACCCAAGCCTACAAGGAGGGACAATGTGAAGAACGCCAAGGTGTGGGACAGGCTAACGTGGCCAACTGGGAGAGCAGTGAACAAACACCTCGCTGATGTAATACGAGATGAACGTGCAGGGGGTGGAGCAGGGCAGAGGATTGGCTACATCAGAAGAGGCACAGAGCCATTCAAAGACCAGGAAAACCACTCTGCTTTGACGTGGCACCAGTGCCACTCCTCTGGCAGGAATGCCATACTGAAACTGGCTGTCTTACCACCTATTCCCAGGCAAGCGGTCATACACATACACTCACTCGGGTTCAAAGGTATGCTTGCGGGGAAGTGAAATATGCCCCACACAAAACCATAATGTTTCACAATAGTCAAACATTCCACAAATGACTGTAACATGGAGAGCTGCCCAGCCCCACTATAACTGAACACATCCCAGACTCTCTCACTGGTGACCTCACAGACACGTGCGCGCGCGCACACACACACACACACACACACACGGGCTATTATTTCAAGTAATGGTTGAAGGGTAGTGCAAGAATGTTTACGAACACGTCAGCACTACAGGGACCAGCTGAGCCAGAGTCAAACTGCTTTTTAAAAAAAAAAAAAAAAAGTACAGGAAAACCACAAACTACAACAGTGCTCCTTTCTCCACAACGCACAGACAAGAGGGCTCCTCGAACCCAGACTGGCTGACAGCTGAGTGGAAAGAGTGTCCAGCTTTAGCAGGGGCCAGAGACCCGATCTGCTGAATAAGGGTCCTGTGATTACCACCTCATTTTACACTGTTCTATAAGCAGAGGCTGGACCAAAAAGAAGATACTATGCCAGACAGATATTAAGGAGCTAAAAGTTGGTTTTATCGGCCGACAGTTTTATCTGGTCAAAAATTAGACACTGGCAGTTTTAGCTAAAGAGTGTGTCACTGACTGATTTGATTTCCAGTCTGACACATCCATTCTTAATATAACCAAGCTGTTTTAAGCTTACTACTAGTAACTAAAATCATGACGCTGAACTCTCAAATAAAAGCACAGTATGTATCACCTGTTCACACAAGACTGTGCACCAAAGATTTTGCAGTATAAAACATTCCCATTCCCCATCAATCACTTATACTATGCATGCCCACGTGTATGATTACAGACCGCAGGTTTGGCTAGCCCGTTCTGGATCCTTGACGTTTTGGTATCATACATACATTTTGGTTTTTACGGTGTTCATCGCTGCTGCCTCACCCCGTTTTCCTTGGTTTGGGAGGGGATGTCTATTTTGGTGGGGTGTGAATTTCACAAAAACAACAGACAAAAACCCACGTGTGGCACTTACTGTCACCTGATGATGCATAGCAACCGTAACCTTTAAATAAAACTCATGGCAAAAAAAAAAAAAAAATTCCCGATCACTATCATACATATGTACACGTGAATTCTGTCACCGATCAACCCTAGGCTGAGTTTACCCTTACAAATAACTTATAAATAAATAACCCTTACAAAGAGGTCAGTTAAAATACAGGAAGGAGAGTCTCGTAGCATTTTTGCCCTATTTACATAAAAGGCATAAACAAGGTTTTGTCATGCAGATAAAAATCATATTATGGTTCCACAAAAACAGTCAACATACTGGCCAAACCCTACTTAGGAAGGGTGGAACACAACTTCACATTTACTCAATTCTTACAGCTGAAGAAACTTTCAAATTCTTCAGGATGGGCTGCAAATCTACCGAAAGCAGGCCACACTCTCCCCCCAGTAAAAGTGCTGGTCGCCGTGGGTGACCATGCCAATTCAGTGTACCCTAAAGCTCACATTACGGAACACTGGATGGCGTGATACACCTCGCTCCCATCTCCACCTTCGTAACACAGAGGCAAGGGCAGCTAGTCGCAGGAACGGCTCACAAAACCGATTGGTCAGGCGTATGCTCTACCACCGCACCCGGTCACTTCACGGTAGCATGCAACAGCTATGAGATCATAAGCGCTTCTGCAAAACACTGGACGGAAATCCAGCCTGGAGCATAAAACATTGCGGACGGTGCAAGCACCAAGCAAGAGGCGTTAAAAAACAGCTCCAGACGAGTCAAAAACAGTCACCTGCGGTGGCGTCCTTTACTGACGCACAGGGTTTAAAGGTGACGCTTTGGCCTTCCTTCAGCCGGGACAGGGGACCAGCAATGAGCCAGGGCCTGATAATGGCTCTGGGGTTTCACACCCTACCAATAATGACAGGGTGCCACATCATTCTCGAATGGCGTTCTTACAAGACGAAAAATGCAGCCTCATCTCAACAGCAGAGCGGTAGCTGCCCATGAAGTTACGGCGACCGACGAGCACAGCCCGCACACCAGCTTGGTAATTTATGGAGCTGGGCATCTGTCTTAGCTGGCAGACAATAGCACCAAAGGCTGCCAGTCTGCTTTACAGCCCCTCCATTTTGGGATTTCCAAGCATTTAGCAGGAGAGGGTGGGGGGGGGAAGCCACATTACCAAATAGGCAAAAGTTAACCAGTAGCACTTGGAGAAATGTAAAACAGTGGAGGTGATTAACAGAATCATCCAGTAACACAAAAACAAGCCAAAAAAAAAAAAAAAAACTGAACCACTCCATCCAGCTCCCCATCTGGACTATTAACAAAAAGCCTTTTCCTGACTGTTAGCTCAAACATTCCAGCACTACAAAAGAAAAACATAATGACTCCTAAACACTTGTAGTGATGGACAAAATTCTGGGCGCCTGTTTCGAGGTGAGTGTCCCCCTCCCCCAAGGAGCCATTGATCTTATTTATTCATGTGGCTTCCTGCCTTTGTCAGCATGGGCAGCTGCAGGCTGGAACAGGTTACAGAACCGCAGCGTCGTGCTGGTTACTCCTTGCAGGTCACATGGGGCGTCGGGTAACAGGCAGAGTGCGGCTGGGTGGACCCGCACAAACAGGACTGCTTTACATTCGAGACACGGTCATCGGCTCCAACATGCGAGCGAGAGAAGTGCACTCGGTGCGGCCCCCAAAGACTGGTGGTGCCATACTTCACTGCACCGCAAAGCACTAGCCGGTCACACTCACACACACACACACACACACACACACACACACACACACACACACACACACACACACACACACACACACACACACGTCAACGGAGTGCGTAACTGACATGCAGGCATTTCATCAATCCAAAGTAGTATTCAGCTCAGACTCAGTAGCCCGCCCCCCCCCCCCACCCCTGAAAACCCAGAGCTTCATGCCACGTTCCCAGACAGCCGGGTTTTGGCGACCCAGCCCATAGCCTCACAGGATGTTAGTCGATCTTACGGAAGGATGACGAGGGAACGGAGATCACAGAGGCACAGCAGAAGAATGAATGGCACCACAGATTGCTATGAAAACTATTCCAGGAATGCCAACTCCCCCCCACATCCCACCCAGGCCGAGACTTCATTCTGAGGAGTGGCCAGGGTGTGGTCACAGAAACAAGGGGACCAGTGGCACGGTATGAAAATGGGAAATAGTATGCAAATTTCACTCATTAGAACAAAATTCCCCATTACAGAAAACAGGAATTTCAACAAATACCACAACCACAAACTTCTGCACTGGTCCCTGCACCCTCTTTGGTCATCCTGTTCCCCATTCTCATGGTCACTAAAAGCACCTCTGTGTCAATCAGCATAGCTAACGAACTTCCCTCTGCTACAGACAGGAAGGGGTGTGGCTGCCTGATTTTGGAAACCTTCTATGGTAAAGTAGGAAGCATCTGTCTGCTGCAAAAAAACTGCCTGTCAAGTTAATGTTCTTCATTTTCTTCCACTTCAGAATCACAGAATAGCTGAAGTCAACGCCTGAATGCACGGCCATGCCGTAACCACAGCTTTTACCACAAGGTATTGAAAGCAAATCGGTCTCTTTAGCATCACGAAGTCACATTCACACGGCTTATTTTAAAAATGCCGTGACACTGGGGGTTGCTTTTAACACCGGGTCAAATGTAGAATCTTACATACAGCCACTCGGTAGATAGGGACCCTGCAAACCACACGTCAACCACAATATACTGACAGTCTATTATGTGTGATCACAGCAGCCTCGTCCGAGATCTCACATACACCATGACCAGGCTGCTCAAGACCTCACAGGAAGCCCTCAGCGAACAGCGCATTGACTTCTGCCTCAATGCTCTCAGAGTCGAGCCCTTGAGTGAGTGGTCCTTGGCCACTCGTGTCCACCCCGGTCTGGTGGCACAGGAAGAGTGCGAGTCACAGATGCCTTTAACAGGCCTCTCCCCCCCTCCAGGAAATGCTTCCTCGTGGTACTCGGCCACCCCCAACGGCTCTTGAGAAATGCTGAACGTAAACCAATGTCAGCCATCAGGAAGACCGATTAGGCAGACTGAATAAGCCATTTGGCAAAGTTGTCACGGGAGGACTGGACTTTTCCTGCTTAATCGTCATCATCCATGCTGTGTTATATACAAGGCAGACAGGCACTAAGATTTGCCACCAAAGAATGAAAAATTGTGTGCAAAGAAGAGTAACATGAAATCCAGATTAAAGAAAAATGCTGCTTTTAAAACTGCAGGGTTCCCCATGTACTGGAACAACAGAAGAGGATGGAGCCAAACGCTCTGATAGGACAACCTGACACTGTCCACATCCTTCCAACGATCTCCTAGTCAAATGTACCACCACATAGATGTACAAACCCTTCTTAAATATAGTTAAGGTGTTACTTTATATCAGTGCGTGATGTATGCACAGATCTGAGCGCCTCTGAGAGGCAGGCTTTCATGCGATACTTAGTGACACGCTTCCACACACCACCTACTTTATCCCTGCTGCCGTGCCTCGGTGACATCAGGACAAAGGTGGTCACGCCAGGGCAAACAGAGGTAGGACATGGGAAGCTGAGGTCGGCGTTCGCGGCCGAGCGCGCTGTCATTTCGGCAGCACGTTTTTAAGAGTCCACGCCAGGTGTGTTCTCTCGAGGTGAAGAGAGTCTGGGGGGGGGGGGGGGGGGGGGGGGTTTCGAAAAAGACCATAGCAGGAGGAGGGCCTGCGGGACAAAGAGGTGGCTCCGTTTCTGACCCGCCGTGTCGGATCGGCGTGGACCCCCGACTGTGCTGAGGGCGCCGACGCCACACCGGCGATGGATGGTATTTGCGGCGAGCAGACGAGCAGAGACGCCCGGACGCAGGGGCGAACTAATCACCCATGATTAGGAAGTGGGGTTTAGGAACAGGGATCTGCAATGAAGGCAGCCCTCTGGTGATCGATGGGCGCCTCTCAGAAAAAAACGACAGCAGATTAGCATAGGCGCGCTTGCCAAAGCACGGCCAATCCGGCCACAAGCTCTGCCCATTGACGGATAGAGAGAGAATCCTAATGAGGCAGGGGGAGCACACTATCCATCCACACGGCAGACATTTCTGGTTCATTAACGCCACGCTGTGGAACAACGCCCTCCGGAGAAGAGCAAGGGGGCGGGGAGGTCGCTAGAACAGCGGAACGTGGAACTGCATCCTGGTGGCCGGCAAACCGACCCGCAGCTGGAGCGCTTGTCTTCGAGGCGGGACTCGTGTCCATCGGTGCCAAGAAACCCGCTCAAAACCAGGTACACCTAATGCCATCTCCCGTACACAGCTACAGATTTCACAATCCATTTTTTAAATGCTGTTTAATGAAGCTGCCTCTCGCACAGACACCACAAATACACACGCCACTGTGCTATTAGGCATGATGAATCGAGAGAGGAAACAGGGCCAGAAATAACAGAAGTGTGGGTCCCTCCTTTCACGGCAGAAAATGGCAGCAAAACGGAGACGGGCCATTGCCGCACAGAACTAAATCTACGGCAAGTGTGACACTCAAGGACTCCTTCTGGCTATGGTACTTCCACCACAGCCCATGGGGGATGAACTCAGGAAACCCAGGAGGACGGTGCGGTCCTGTTGATTCCTCTTGGCAGCCACTCACCTGGTCCCGTCAGGTGTCAGCAGATCAAAACACCCCCCGAAGCTGCTACAGGGGGAAGGAACAGGCCTGATCAGCTGCACAGCCAGGAAACCTCTGATTCGGCATTGCTAAAGCACACGGTGAACATGGTTACCGGCCCTGCGGGGTAATTACAGTGTGCCCTGCCTTCACAGAGTTTCTCATAACTGGCCCACTATGGCGGCGGCCCACGGACGGTCGGCAAAGCGAAGGAACAGAGGATGGAGCGGAAAGAGGACCACATGGTGCATTAGCGTCCATCGCGGAGGAGGTGGACAGGTATCATTTCAGACCCGGCTTAGGCTGACACCAGTTAACGGGGGGAATTAGCTGCAAGCAGCTTTTAATAAGGAGGAACTTTCAATTAGCAGGAGATAAAATCTGTGAAAATAAGGTAATATATTAGTCTGTGTCCCACGATGCATCCACGTCAGAACCAGCAACCCAGAGTTTAATTTAACCCCAGTCTGCTTGGGCCTGTACCCTACCTAATCATGTAATTACACACACACACACACACACACACACACACACACACACACACACACACACACACACACACACACACACCCCCCCCCA
>JAACJT020000031.1:6500166-6558741 GCA_009936485.2 Gymnarchus niloticus | reverse complement strand
GGGGGGGGGGGGGGGGGGGGGGGGGGGGGGGGGGGGGGGGGGGGGTGGGGGGGGGGGGAGTGGTTTCGAAAAAACGTGAGCACTGGGTTCAGCGCTCCTTATACTCTTGATAAATGTGGATGTGATGAGACCTGGAACTTACCTGGATTGTACAATACAGTGCCAGAAAAGGCAAGACTGCTTAACTTCCTCCAAAACTAGATGATATCTAGTTTTAAATCTACCAAAATATAAATCTCAAAACATGGGGGGGGGAGAAATTCCAACCAAAATCACAAACAATACAGGGTCATGTTTCTGGAGTATGGGAGGCCCACAGTCTTAACTACAATACAAAGGACTCCTACATTTTTGGCAATCAGTAAGCCATCACAAACCTAGAATTTACCAGTACGGAAACTGATTAACTGAGCAGGTTAAGAGCGTCAAAACTATTAAGACGGGTACAAATCGAGTCAGAAGAAAACCAGATCATTATGGTGGGACTCAATCTGCCATGGAATTCAAACTGGAAGCCACCCAGCCTGCATTCAAACCCCATCCTCTTGAAGAAATACTACTGCAACGACGCATTAGGAACAAGCTAAACCACGGCTCCATTTTCAAAAACACATGGCTTGAAGTACAGAGATTGCCTCCTATACTCAGGACTTTTAACTAAAAGCCCATCTGGCTTGTTGATTTAAATGTATAGAATAATCCTAAACAATTACTTGATGTCTGTCACGTGGCTCAACTTCAGAGGGTCGGGAGAGAGAGACAGAGCGCACGCATGTGCAATAGCGGCTAACCTTGCATAACTCTCAACACGCTGCTGATATCAAAAGGCAGGGCCAACGCCGCGCTGCAACTTCTGAGCTACGCCTGTGCAGGAACGCCTTCACCATGGACGTGCATTAAAATACTTTCAGGTCATAAACCTCTAGATTTTACAGCAAGCTGAAAAGGGGGGGAACCCACCATCTAGCATTCCAAGTAGCCTTTGTTTGTATGATAGCCAAAAGCGATATGCCCTTTGTCACAGTGCTTCATTTTTAACATTCCTAGCACAGCACAGCTCAACTGTCAGTTTAACAGACGCTCCTCAACAGTCAGAAAGTTCCTCAGCACGAAGAACATTACCAAGGTATTTCGTTCTACGCTGACGATTTGTGCTCTTTGATAATCCATCTAACTGCTTATGCTAGTCGGGGAGGGGTTAGATCATCTCTGATAACGGCGAGGACTGTTTTGCAGAAAGTTAATTTTGGCTTTGAGTTCTACAGTTATGAACACAGTTTCTACAAGTTTTTTTTTTTTATTAAAAAAAAGCCATGTCCATCGACCTACTGCTCATGTGACATAGTATTTCTGCCTTTTCATGAATGCCAGATCACACGAAGCATTTTTTTGAGGCGTGGAGGACGAGAAAAACGGAAAGAGGGGGACTGAAAGGAGAGCAGTGAATACAATGTGACTAAACAAGAAAGGCAGGCCAGCCCAGTTGCCAGCATTGTCATACTAACGGCCTCTTCCTGTCCCTAGCAGTCGCTCGCACACTTTACCTTATAAGGAAACGCACTCTGTGGCTGTCACCGTGGCGATGACGAAAGGACTTAGAAGGTGCACGCCACCCAAAAGCAGGCTCTGTACACCTGCTGACAGCCACACCCATCTCTCAGGCTGAGGAGCAGTGAAAACAAAATGGTCTTTTTGCAATCTTATTTAATCACGAAGGCACTTATTTGTGGTACACGTTGTGTTTGTTTATTCAGACGGGAAGGAATGTGCGCTCCAACTCCTTGGAGAGGGAGCTTCCAGGCAGGAAATGGGCCGGCCGTGAGATTTGTGTGTATCCAAAGCTAACCACCGCACGTTTGTCAAAGATGCCAAACTTGTCCTGCCCTGCAGGGTCCAAAGTACAGGCCATTGGCAGAAGGCTACACACAAAGGTACCAGCTTAAAAACCAGTTGCCCGCACACAACTGAGAAAAGCGGACTGCGTTAGATAACGAACCAAGGAGTCTGGCAGCAAATCCTAGCATAGATTAGAGCTGAAGACGCCTTCAGATGGTCTTCAAAATTTAAAAAAAAAAAAAATCTGAGCACTTCAGGGGCACTGGCGGGATGGGCCGTAGCTTTGGCAGGGGGTGTGAAGTGGGATTTGGAGCAAACAGCTCCATAAAAATCAGAGACATATTGCACTCTCTGTCCCTTCCAGTTAGGCACACGGCACCCCACCCCAGACATTCCGGATCTAGTTCTTTGTGACTCAGTATTCCATGTCCACCACACAAATGCTACTTTATTACATACATAAAGTTATACACAGTAATAAATGCTGTTTTACTAGACATCTCACTCATACACAAAGCAGGACCTCAGTATCAGAAAGCAAAACGAAACACAGTATCCTTTAACAACCCAGTCTGTATTCCGATGGAATACTTAAGTGTGTAACTGAACACTAGGGTCAGAAATCACCATGCACCACACTTTCACAAGCCTGTATTGTTTTTATGTAGAGAAACAATACAGTTACACTGTCCTCGGTTCTTCAGCAAAACCGCACAAAGAATTCTCGGCCAAACAAGAGGGGAGCATCACTTTACCCAACCAGCCAGCTTCGGGACATTCAGAAAACATCCCAAGAACGTTTTTGTATGGGCGGAACTGAACTCCCAGAGAAGGCACAGGTAACTGCAGGCCAGAAGTCATCAAGGAAGGGGACAGTTCATGGTCTCCAACATCCAGGGGGCAGAGACTACAGATTACAGGGTGCTGGTAATTCACTCCAAGACCAGCTGAAGGCTGCAGCCTCGCTCTAAGCATCTGAATGGCTCAGCTCCCCAAAAAGAGTGCACTACATTATACATGTAAGAGCTACATTTCTCCCCTCCCCCCAAAGGGAGCGTAGAAAACGTTTCACACTTAAACGCACAAGCAAACCACACACACTACCCTGTAACTGTTCTCACTCAGAAGTACGCCAACGCACTACAAGGATCAGAGCATCTTCAAAACAGCACAAAACAGAAGACCAGCCAGACAGTCACCAAACTAGAGGGTTCGCAGGTGAGCTGGTGCTGCCAAGTATTGCTTTGAGGGACACTTGACTGCTCAGGGATTTAGGAAAGATGCGTCAGCTTCTCTACTCAGCAACGCTAATGCAGACAAGAACCTAAGAAAGGAAAACACCAAATTTTAAGGTCCGACACACATCATTAAATAGTCTGCAAAGCAGATCTCAGTGAGGCACGCAAGTGAAATGTCACACTGGAGATGGGGGACAGAGTCACAGAAGGCCAACTGGTCATTAAGAGTGGGAAGCATTTCAAGGGTCATCTCCCACTGTTATTTTACCCGTTTTACAACAACTACCGCCGGCTTTTGACCAGTTGACAATTTCTCATCAACAGGCAAAGCAACCACAAACCACAAAGCCTTCCTTCCTCTTTGCAGTGGGCCACGGGGATTGGATGTGCCCTTAATCTCTCCAACGAGATGAGCCGTATCCACTTCAGCAACTCCACACACACGTCTACTGATGTGCCACAGGTCAGCGATGCCCCAAAGTGAATTGGTGTAATGCAGGTCACAGGTGGCTCCAGGCAGAATCAGAGCAGCAGAACCATTGGCAGTTAATTAGCCAGGCCAGGAGGATTAAACGGGTCCCTCAGGAACCAAAGACGCGGGTCGCAGAGAACGGCCCCGCGAACGAATGGTTAACAAGGCAACAGTGCCACGCAACATCAGAGGGCTGGAAGACCGTGGTGTACACCAGGAAAGACTCGCATCTTAATCAAGACTAGGGGGCACACCGCTGCTGCACGTTAATGCATGTCGTTTAATAAAATATAACTGAGAAAACTTGCAAGGGTTCTACCAGTAATGCAAGACGCATCTGAATGAAAACCATCTGCAGGAACAACCAAATAATGCAACATTAAAAAAAAAAAAAAAAGTTAAGCGAGGCAAGCCACGATGCCGAGCCAGAGGTCCTTCGCTGTAAGCAGAGACACGTCAACAAAAGACCAGGGGACAGTAAAAATGTGTTAGCACCCTTTGTAGCCATTGCTGTCAGCAGTACTGTGTTCCAGGCTTGAAGCACTGTTACTTCAGCCCAACGCCGCTATTCTGCAGAGCCATCAATAGTTAATGGAACGATGGGGATGGGATGGTCTGCCACACTTCAAGCTAACAGATTTACACATATGGCAGCAAATGTATATATGTGCATGTAAGTGGGAGGCGAATTTATACATTTCCTAAACAAATAAGGCATTCGCAACAATCTCTCTGCAGCTGTTCTAAACTGTTAAATGCAGGCCAACAATCATGATGTTTACTTGGCTATACCAGATCACAGCTTTGCAAACCTCTCAAAGGCCCCATACCTTGTTACCATGAGCCAGGCACGGGAGGCTCAAAAAGCCCTGTAGGGATTTGCAGCACCATATGAGGACTCCGGGAGCTGCTGTGATCAAACAACCTAGCAAGTGTATACCAAATATGATTGAGAGAGAAAACAGACCCACAGAGAGATAAATACAACAACTGATGACCAGACTGCCTTGATTTTAGGAGTATGTTCTGTGTGCATCACCTGCTAAACAGCCTAGGAAGTCTCAGAGCACAGACCTGGATGGACAAAAGGCTTTCATGGAATTACAAGTTCAGCTTGTTCACATGGGAGCCCGATTTTCCACAGCATTTGTTTTTGTTTCCAACCACACCCCCTTCCTTTAAACACGTCAGGACAAATGAGGCACATGGTAACTGTGTATCTCACTTAATTAGCCTCTCCACTGCTAGTCACATCAGAACTTTGCAGCCAACGTTTTCCAAGATTCAGAGCCACAGGGTGGATGACTGCTGGACAGCCACAGCTCCTAGCCGGTCATTACCAGAATGCACCGCACAAGTTACCGGATTCTCTGCGCTGAAAATGCAGTCGAGGGCATTTAGTTTTCACGACGACTAACTATTGTCCGACCGGGTTTCCTCCATTGTTTTGTAATTCTTTTTCACTTCAGCCACCCCGGCTGGTAAACAAGTCACGATAAGGTTCACCACATAACTTAATGTTGAGGAAATGCATGTAGAAAGTGGCCCTTTGGGAGAAGGACAAGGGGACGAGAAGAGACCAGGGCCGCTTTGTGGCCGCTTTTACAGTTGTGCAACATATGGTAGGTGAGGGAGGGAACAGGGCCAGCTCAGTGGCACATCTCCCCTCTTTAATCAATGACTAGAACCCCCTTAACCATGAGCCCGTAAAAACCGTGATGACAGACCTATGCTTCCCCCACCCGACCCAATCCAGCCGCAGGGGCAACAGCCACACCCCACACCCGTGTTGGCGTGCACACGCATGGCTGCGTCTGCCTCTGCCTCCCAGGACACAAAGACCCAGAGAGTAATGCCCCCTCCCCCTCCATCACGCCTGTTTCTCATTCAGGTCTGGAAAAGCCCTTAACACCTGCCACTCAACCAAACAATAGCAAGCCGGACTGAAGCTGGTCTTGACAGCGTGCAAGGACCCCCGCACGCTGAAGCGGCGGCTGAGAGCATCTCCAAAACCCCTTCGCTGCCAGGTAAATGGCAGCCACACAGCCTCCACGCCTCCAGGCTAGGGTGAGGGCTGGTTCAGCCAGTGTTGAAAAAGCAGTCTTGCAAAAGGAGATTACAACATACGTAGAATGGCCAGTAAATAATGAGCACTCAAGGCGAAACAGGCTGCGTGTTTCACCACCACCCCTCAACCAATACCATGATCACAGGGACAAGTACTGTTCTGGTACCCCCCCAGGTTAAGCCAGCACACACTTCTCTTAAATGCGGCCATCCGCCAGAATCCTGCAGCACCTGGGCTCGCCTTCAACTGTTTCACACGGGAGGGAGAGGAACCGGTTGCAACATGCAGAAATGGAACCGCTGCAGAAAGAGCGGAACCAGTTGTGACATGCGATGCTCCAGCAAGGCAGCACCGTGACCATAAACAACAGGTAAGGGGAACATCCACAGCCACTGGAGGCACCAGTTACAGGCTACTCACCAACTGTAGCCCAAAATATCATCTGCTCCACATCTGGGCTGATGACACGGAGGCAGCCATCGTTTTTCCACTCACTTTGCAGGCACACTTGTTCCACAGAGTTGACTCACCAGGTTCACCACGTTTACTCAAATGAAACAGCATTTATACACCCCCTGTCCCTCAGCTCAAAGCCCAGCAGTAGTAATCCTTAAATTCCTCCCCATCCCCCTCTACCTGACCTTAGCACACATTCCATCCTGGGAGAGGATGGTGTGCAGAGGCTCAGAACACCACAACTGGCCTACAAATTCAAAAAAGTCACACGTACAGCTGACTACTGCCACATTTTTGAGGTTATGCTCCAATTTCTCACCAGCTGAGAATAAAAAGCGTATACAGAAATAAGCAGCTCAGCTACTACTGAACTTTTGATCAATAAACTAAGCGCCAAAACTTGAAACCAATTCCGTGGGGCGTTGCGGTTCACATCTCGTTGCAAGACATCGTACGGCCCTTGAGACCAGCATGAGCGCGACGACGATTGTCCTCTCACGCTCACGGCAAAGCACACATCTGTACAGCTGTAACCTCTCACCCCAAGTGAGTCAGGAACATAACACCCCCCCACAGCCTATGGAATGCTAGTGGGATGCTTCCCAAACTGGATGCTTCAGTGAGTGAGGAAGCTGGCTTGTTTTCCCCAAACAGCTGTCCCCCCATCTCTCCTCTACACACAACACTAGTCTGTTATCTATGCCCAGGGAAAGTTCCACCTCTAGAGGATAAATGACATATCACAGTTCAGCGAGGTTTGCTGCATCAAAGCAGAAGTTAATGAGGGAAGGACAACCAGACAAACACCAATTCAGATAAGGGGAGGAGAGGCTCCTTAAGGGCAGAAGCAGCATTTACCAGTAGCCTGTCAATACCACACAATTCCTACTCTAGAAAAAAAAATGTTATCCATCACAGATAACTCCAACAAAACTAGCTACAGGCAGTGGAGTTTTTGGGATATGAATTCTCATTCCACCCCACCAGCTTCTTGAAGGCGGAGGTAAATGGATGAGATTCCATTAACAGTGACACCATACAGAGAATGAGGGAACTTGTTGCTGGACTTGGGGACTTCTACGTTCAACTGAGTGTTTCAACAGATAAATCGATCTTTTCCCTCACAAACACGGACGAGCAAAACAATGACCTCTGAGGATTGCTAAAGACCGATTTATCAGTTAGAGCATCAAATGCTACATTTCATAAACTAAACTAGGAAATAAAATACTGTGAGGAGGGGGCACCGTTCTGTCATCCATCTTGGAGGGTGTGCCAAATGGACACTCATGCCTCAATTCATCCAACCTATTCCTCACTATGGAAGTTTAATAATCAGAATGAAGTCAGCCTATCAAAGGAACGGTTTTTAATGTTTCCATTTGTTGCATAGACCCCACCACCCCACATAAACATGACATCAGGGCCAAGTCCAAATAAAACATTCAGCACTGTCAAAACTGTGGCAGAGGGTTCAGCTGTAAAAGGAACTGCAAATATCAATTAGGGGCAGACAGGCGCTCCCCGAGTACAGAACCGCTCAAAACGGTTGACAAGAAAGTTCTTACGGCAATATTCAAATATTTATTGCATAACCTACATCTTTTTCTTGAATGGCAAGCTGACTTCACAATGCAAGTGTATACATTTGCGTGTTTAGATCTGATGATTCTTTTCTGGGTTGGCAAAGTGGCTTAGTGCCTCACACCTCTGAGGTGGGGGGTTCAAATCCCGTGTGTGTGTGTGGAGTTAGCCTGTTCTCACGTCACACCAGTTGTCTCCAGGCAATTTACTTTCTTCTCACGGTCCAAAGACGCAGAGTTTCACTAGTCTCTAAATCGTCCACAGTACATAAGTGTGTACACGCTCAAACTCGCACACATGTGCCCTGCAAGGGACTGGCATCCTGTCCTTGGTGTATCCTAACCTACCAGGGATGGGCTCCAGCACCAGATCCACCCACACCCAAGACTGGAAAAACTGATTAGAATATAAATGAGTATATGATTTTCTATAAACCAACAACCATGACTATACAAAAAGTACAAAAAGTACATAATTACCAAAATGACCGCGAGAGAGAAGAAAAAAAGCCACACACACACACACACACGCTGTTTAGTATCGGGTCATTTCAGATGGACATAACACCCAGCAACTGTAAAAGCACATTTCACAGTTTGTGTCTATGCTAACATACTCAAAGACATCGGTTTGCCCAGATTTAAGACGGGATGACCGTTTATAGGTTTTTGTTTCCAGGTTTGAAAAAAGGCTGAACTGCTATACAATAAGGAGCGCTTTTCAACAGGGAACAAACAGGGGAAGTCAAATTATCTGATATCTTGCTTTTAAATATTTGTGTTGACTCACACCATTTTATAGATCCTGCATTCATGGCAGTATCACCAGAAATAAAAACATTCAGTTAGAAGAACTAGCAAAAATGCTTGTGCAGTAATTTCAATAATAAAAAAAAAAAAATTACAAGCAGTTTTTCCCCAATGTGCCAGTGTTCTTGTGTGAAGGTGCAGACCTACGCACTGAATTTTCTTAAGGCTCTGAACTAATCAATGTGTGACACAACTGAGACAAGTCAACGGACCTGCATTACACTAGTCTTAAGGAAATTTGATGCACTTGATACCCTTAATGTTTCATTATTTAAACAGCAGGACGTGCATTAGTTGTACATCCCTAGTCCACTCACACACTTACAGTGGGGGATTGTAAACATGACCACTTCAAGCAAGAATTTGGGGAACTATGAACATATCTACATCAATTTGATTAAAACAAGTGTAATGAGGAGTACAGCTGGAACCATAACACAGCGTAGGTTCCTAGACAGTCTAGATTATTTTCCTGTTTACATTAGGAAAAAAAGTGTTACTGTTTAACTATGTTGGAGTAGTAAATATTTCGTGAATCTAATCAGCACACTGGAAACGGTGTGAGCGTGATGGATTTTACTCAGACATCGGTGACGAGGGATAGGGCTCGTCCTGAAATAGTTACTTTCTCAAACCGGCTCGTCAGTTTTGGAAGAAGCTCTGCGAAAAGCAGACCACTGGCGGGGTCTCAGTTGGCATATGCATTAATGTCGGCGCCAACATTTGCCTTGTTAATCTTTATTTTGGCGGAGACTTTGACCTCGACTGGCTCCCGCCGCATTCCAGGGCGAGGAGTTCCATTGTAGCCCGACATGGGGGGGGGGGGGCAAATAACAGGCTGCCGTGCCCTCCCCCCCCGCATTCGAATCCCTCGTTTACTCGAGTTAAGGAGCCTCTGGAACGCCGAGCTGTCACCATCACCGTGTTAACTTGGAAAGCCGGTAGACATGGCGCCTGGCTGCCAGATGCGCAGGCGAATTTAAGTCAGCGACCGCAACAACAAAAAAAAAGTTGCAGTGATCTGCACGGGGGGGGTAAGACCCCCCCAAAGCTGAACTGCAGCCTAACTGGACCCCCGGCTCGGTTAAAACAGAAAACGCCCTTCAGTGACCCAAATCCTCTCGATTCAGTTTTTACGAAACTTCGCCCCAGACGCTATATTATTGATAGGCTTTTCTCGGTTTGTATGCTTAAATGTCTATCGTCGCATATCCCAGCCGTTTACCGACCGACCGACCGACCGTCCGGGGACTCAAATTCAAAGCCGGGCCCGAAGAGCCGCCCCTCACTCCGAGGCCCGGGGTCGATCCGCGCTCTGTCCCAATGCCCCGTGGCCGCCTTAGCCTCACCTTCCTCTGCTGCTTCTCCCAGGCCGGGTCAAGGAGCAGGTCCCGGTCCCAGTCATTCTCCTGCTCCATGTAGGTCCCACCGGACGACTGCTGATTCTGACTGTTCGCTGCGTGATAATCGACCATCTCAGCCCGAGAATCGCCTGCTTTTAGTGGGGTGGGGAATGACGACGGTGGTGGTAGTGAAAAGCGTGCGGTGCAGTCGGCAACCCTCCGCTTTAAAGCTCTTGGTCAGGAAATGACGGCTTCCCCTGCCGAGCTCGTCTCTCCACCGGGAGGATTCGGTAGCCCGGACACAGCGCCGCTCCCTCGGCCTAAATGAGTAGGCAGAGCTGAAGGGGCTGACGGATGCGGAATATTCATGAGCGGCGGCGGTACAGTCCCGCCTAGACAGAAGTAACTGGAAGATTAATACGATTAACGCTCTTCATTCTTCTGGAACACGGTGTGTTTTACAAATTAAAGGATCATTAAGAAGAATTTCGACAGTTTGGTCAATCAGTATCTCACATTCAACCCATTACATTATCGTTTATTCCAAGATACAGTTCGTCATACCCCGCTAACAATTTTCGGTTAGCAGAACGTTTTAAAAACGTTGTTTTTAGATTGTTTAGAACGCTTGTGTCCAGTTTTCTGGACGTTCCGAAAAAACTTTTCAAACGTTCTCACACCGCTTTTTGGTTGTTTCCCGATTCACGTTTTAAGAACGTTACAGAAACGTTAGTTATATAACGTTGCAACCGAACCTTTTAAGAACATAATGAGAACGTTATTGGAAGTTGTGGGGACGTTCCCTGTTTGCTGGGATATATGCACCGTCTATTTCCTTTGAAACGCGACATTATATTCACGAACATGACAGTATAATAAATAGCTAAATATATATGCAAAGAAGACAGTGTTTAACCGCTTTAGAATGACTCCTTAAAGACAAATTACAAAGCTCTACCAAGCATTTTTAATCACAATGCCGGATATTGAAGTGTCGTATGTATTAAATATGCATAAGAATATGCTATATAATGAATAAATAAGCCCAGTGGACACTCTTGCCCTAGCTGCTTATGGTTGTCCATTTAACTTTAAACTGACGTTGAGGGATCTAAATAAATAAAAATAAATTTTACAGTCGTGTGTTATCCTGTTGTTTTATGTTTAATCTTCATTAACATTTTAGCCCCTTCCTGCCTGACAGTTCAGACATTCAGTAAAGTAGGTCATGATCCAGCCATTTGTCCATGTCCATTACCATCAACAGCAGCATACTCTATAAATGCATGGTCTGTTTACTGCTTTTTAGAAATCTGCCAGATGTTTGAAATGTGTGTCCGATGAATGTGGTTTTTAATTGTTTTCGACTCAGAATTGAAAGTATCCAGCTTACATCTGTGTGAAAGTGTTCCAACGTACAACAGTTCAAAGCTCCCAAATGCTGGCCGTACACGCCCAAGATCTCACCGCAGGCGTCTGCTGCAAAACCGTGCATAGTTTACCAAATTGATTTCTACTGAACAATAACATATTTTAAACCAGCTTTCCGCAATGCAGGACTGGTTTATTAAGTTAGTCATATCCGAATATAACTTGTGTGTCATATACCACGTGACGATGTTAAACATTTATGATGTGAATTCCTTTACTCGGTTATCATTGCTGAACTACCACACGTACAAAGAAATGTGAAAATACTGATACACGTACATATATCTGAAAGACTAGAAATTGTTCAAGTTAACATATGTACATTTATATAAATAATAAAGTGCATATGTTAGTTCGGATATTTATTGATGCAGCAGATATTTGATAACGTATTGATGACCCAAAATTACGTCATTCAGTCTTTCGATCGGTGATTTAACTCATTGTTACGTAGCGTAATTAGGTTATCACTAATTAAGGAAATATTTACGTGATTGTCTCACGATCTTTATCCAGACAATTTATTTGAGAAGTTTCCTCACGACCACAATTAACGTGTTGAGACTAACGTTATAGCACTTTCCTGGGTGAGACAGATCACAAAAATAGAGAATTTTTTATAGTGAATGAACATTAATAGAAATTCACACTGCAGCAGTATATAATTATGTCACAATATATTTATCTGATGTATTATTTTCAAATATTTAATATATAAAGCAGATGATTAATGATAAGGTCAAAATTCATCAACATATCAAACTAATACAACGAATCATTAATCAATGAATAAAATCAGCCTAAAATGAATTCTCAGCTTAAGTAACTAGGAAATTAATGAACATGTTTTGACTTAGTTCCACTAAGAAAATTAATTTAGATGATTGTTTAAATAATGAGCTCTGTTACTTGGGTTTAGTTGGGACTGTTTCGTCTAGTGTTCTGCTTGCACAACATGGTAGCTCAGTGAACAGCACTGTACCCTCAGAAATACACTATGGCCTTTGCATGATCTTCCAAAGTATGTGCAGGTTTCCTCTCATAGTCCCATGATATATGTATGTGTGTGTGTGTCCTATGATGGACTGGCATTTTTTCCTGGGTGTCACCTGCCTTGTGTCAAATGTTTCCTAGGACAGGCATGTCAGTGAAAACCTGCACTGGATAAACATTACAAGAAACAGACGGTTTACCACTTAGCCGAGAGCAATAACACTCCCAATGTGGCTAAATCTTGCTCATCTGCACTCCCATATCCTTCACCATCTTAGTTTCCTGTTGCAAGGTACATGGTGAACCACAGCAGAGGTAGGGAGCAACTGGAATACGGAGCCAGAAGAAATAGTCGGGCCAACCTAAGGAATTTCACAAGATCCTTCTATTGCATGGCACACAAAACCCAGTCTCAGTTGGCAAAAGACATAACCAAGACTTCAGGACACAGCCAGCGCTTTGTGTGAGCTGTACTTCTCTAGGCCATCCCAGGAACTTAAAGAGACCTGACATTAATAAGGAATTTCAAACATGAATTTTGACTTTGATGCAGCTTTTCATAAATATGTATACACACACACCCACACACACACAAAGCTGCATCAAAGTCAATTGTACACAGTATGTACAGTCTTGGGCAAAAAAATGGGCCAAACCCGAAATTGCAAAATATTAAGCTTTTAATGGTCTTAACAACAAATCACTGGTCAGATGATTCCAGACTCCTGAGGCCGGTGTCACCATTTGATCATCACTGATCATCACTGATCATCACTGCAGTGAACTGCTGTGGGAGAAAGCTGGAAAGAGTGAAATTCACTTACATGGTCTTCTTGTACACAAAGATAAAATCATGAAAAGATTTAAATGGTTGATATCAAATTCAAACACAAACTAACCAGGAAACGTTTTTCAACTACCGTTCAACGGCTAAGTGGTACCGTTAACTCAATTAACATTGAGTGGAACAACGTTGAGTGTTCAGTAAAGGAAAAGATTAATATGGTGTCAATAAGTCTGAGAGCAAGTCATTTAATATTGCAATGTTTACTAAGACACTACATAAGAAAAGCAAAGTAATATTGCAATGCAGGAAGACTTTTGATAATAATGCAAACTCCACATCGTGAAAACACTTTGCCCAGTGTGAGGCCGAGATGGCCACCACAAAGCTCCTTGATGGATGCATGTGCAGGAAGCTCAGTTATATATTGTCAGGTAAAGCCACTGCAGAAAGGAAAATACAATAAATCTATATTAAATAAACAGTAAATAAATTAAGAGAAAAAATACTATGACAAAGTAACATTTGCTTATAATTACATTTTGCTTTTTCTTCATATATGGTTTGCTATCACAATGAAGCACAACAGTGATTTCATAATAAGACAAATAAAATGCTGTTTATAATTACCTGTCTGTAGTTAAGTGAAACAGCTCCCATTCCCATTAGATCAAAACTGTGGAATTTTTCTGTAAAGAGGAATAGGTACGGTGTGCAGGGTACCAACGTAGTACCAGAAAGAAGCAGACGTCCACAAACACACATATATAAACATCTGAACACCACAGCACATATACACTGCTGTGTCTCCAGCTCTTCTGCATTCACGCAATCCCCGTTCACCCCCCATCCCTCACACACTCGTCACTTACGGATCATGGTGTTCAGTTTGAGGAGAAGGCTCAGGAATCCTGGGTAGCTGACTGTCATGTCAGATTCTGTGTACCTCTGACCAATCAGCTGGATTAGAAATTCATCCACCTGCAGCCCTGAAATGACATCACAAAAGAAAAGACCAATGCCACCATTGAGTGAATAAAACGGATTATAATGGAATGATTAATTATTGTTTACTGCGGGTGGAGTGTTAGTACAGGTACCTGCAGCTGTCAGAGCAGGTAGTATCTCAGAGTATTCCAGTGACTGGGATTTGTTCTTGTCAAACAGCACAAAAATGTCCTGCAAGCAGATCAACGAGTAATCCCAGCACACTACATGAAATGCATGCAACCTTTCACCAGTCAACATTAAATATTGATGCTAATGGACAGTAACAGATATGCAATATTTTTAACCTTTCCAACTATATCATGGTCACAAAGTTTAGTTTCCCCGAAGGCAAACAACCATTCAATGACCACAAAGAGCTGCTGCGATATCGAGGCTTTCTTACTGTCCACTTCCTGAACATTTCCCATAGGGTCTGAAACTGTATCCAGTCCAATTGTCCCAATCCTTTACTCTGCCGCAATTGTTAAGGGAAATTCTTCAGTTCTTCACGGAATAACAATAAGCTCATCTTAGCACAGTGAGCACAGTAAAACATCAAACACCCGACAAAAACAAATCGATCTCTATAAGAAGGATACGTCCATGAGAGCTACAAAACTCCTACAATGCTCTAGACATAGTCCTTCTTCACTCCTGGCCAGTGCTGTTACGGTTGCAGGATGAAAAGTAGAAGCATCATCAGTAATGAACCACACTTTATATTGTAGCTGTAAGTAAAGATGATCACATCCTTCAAAAACCTCCAAATGTTCATTTTATAATACATATACACAATTCCTGGTCCCAGCTTAATCTGAAAGACGAAATCCAATGAAGGCAAACAAATACAGGAACAGTGGTTACGATTTATCTATGGTTACCATTTAGTGGTTACTATGTCTATCTATTTTGTTTTTTTTTTTTTTACAAAGGCAATAAACCAAGCAGTTTCTGAGGACCTCCTGCAGTGATGGCTTCTTTGAGCATATTGAACAGTTCCGCAGGCCCACAGCGCTCCTTGTGGGGAGAAGAGAGAATAGCACTACTTAGCCAAAAATCATGGACTTCACTCACTGCCACTTAGATGATAACCTCCATCTGTGAAAATATGGCTTTTCTGCACAGCAAACAGATGTACAGGACCTCTGGCAGATCAAGCAGCTCACAAAACAGGTTTCCCTTTTTTCTTTAAATGAGCTGAGGGTACTCAAACAAGAACCTACTTAACAGCAAATACATACCTGTAACTAGTTTTAAAAGGGCTTATACATTGACCATGACCCTTGCCTAACATGTTAACATCCTCTCTGTTTTAGAAGATCATTTAAAACTCTTCAGCTATTGGACAACATGTCAGCACCAGTACGTTACTGCAGTACTCTTCCGATGTGGAAGTGCCTATACCTTATTGCAATATTCTACAGACTTACATTGTGGCAGTGTTTCTTGAAAATCAGCTGGACATCTCCAATGGAGGGAAGGACAGACTGGGAGGGAGATGTGGTCTGCATCTGCAGACAGCATAATTACATACAAAAATGTTGTATTGCCATGATATGTACAGTTCTCTATCTGTCCAGTGGACTTTTTTTTATAGCAAAACAGATCCAGATGATCCATCAGACTTTTTAGCTTGGCAACAGACAAGTGACAAGAATGGACATGAAGCTGCTTACCTGGATGGGGACCTTGACATCCATGGTGGGTTTCTGAGAAGGCCTAAAACAGTAGAATAAAAACACTTCATAGTAAGGAGAAAAAAAAATCTACACCATGTTTTTCCACTGTTTCCGATCCCACCCTTGTTGTTTTTCTAATCATTACTTATCAATCACAAATTTATTATGAATATTAACAAATTATGAAGAATTTAAATGGTGTAGATGTGGCCCTTGAAACTTTGCCATGTTATGCCAATATTCTTCTGATCTATGTCTCTAAAAATATATTGTATGTTCTTAGAAAAAATGCTTCAAATAACTTGTTGAATTTTTGTGATAAATTACTAAATTAATTTCAATATTGGGGGGGGGGGCATGGTGGGTCAGTGGTTAGTACTGTTATGTCACACCTCCAGCATTTGGGGTTTGAATACCCTCTCTGCTCAGTGTGTGAGGAGTTTGCATGTTCTCCTCGTGCTTCATGGGTTTCCTCCCACAGTCAAAAGACATGTATTGAAGGATAACTGGTGTGGCTAAATTCTCCATATTGGGTGTGAGTGTGACTTTACTCTGCAACAAGTTGGCACCCCATCCAGGGTGTCCCCCACCTTTTACCCCAGGCTGCCTGGGATAGGCTCCGAGCCCCCCCATGACCCTGAATCGGATTACATCGGATTACATTACAAAATGGATGGAATTTCAATATTAACTGTAAATTATGCAGCATTTCATGTTTTCCAATGTAACAGTATAGGTTTTACTTATTATTAGTAATAAAATGTAATTTAAAGTGAAGTGCCAATGTTTTTACGGTATATTGCGGTGTTCTTTTTCTGTGTCGTTTCCTACAATCCTGACTGCTTGTAGCTTGTCATTATATATCCAAGTTGAACGTTGAAGCCCAGGTTTGTGTTTGCATGAATCTTAGATGATAGTCAGCATACGTTTCTCTATGTACTAATCTAAAAAAATAAAATGCACATTCTACAAATATGACAACATATAATTAATATATAGAAGATGTAATGGCAGCCATTCAGCAACATTTATTTAACTCTTGTAAAAATCCATGCAGCATTATACAAAGAAACATGGTCACCCCAAAAGCTGAATTAAAATGGAAGTAGGCTGATTTCCACTACTGTATCCTTTTTGCATAATGTCACGGTGATCTATCTCAGCCAATTTTTAGATGTTTCACAGCGAAAATATGGGAAGATCATATATCTGACCCCAAGAAACCATTCATAATGTGGCCCCACTCACACTGTCATGTTGCCCTTCTCAGTCAAGACACGAAGAATAAACTCCCCCTCCTGATTGGCTTCTGAAGTCGAGGGGATGATGATGTAATTGCCAGGGGGCAGGCGACCGCGAATCACCACCTCCCTGTGAAGGCTGTAGGTGTCCAGGCACAACAAGGGCTGGAGCAAACTCAGGTCCGAGTCGGATAAGTACGACTGATCTGAGCGTGCCTGTGTGGTATGGAGATACGCCCAGCAGTGAAACACCAAAGACTCCCCTTTCACAAGACTCTTCTGCATTTCAGAATGCATGTCCCCTGACTGAACATATGGTGTGTGAATACCTTTTACCCAGCACACAGCAGTGGGTCGGCTGGACAAGTGCGTATGCGCAGATCTACATTTGTGCACATGATTTTTGCACCAAATAGGCGTTAAGTTAAAATTACCTTGTATATGTGCAGATTTATGGCAAGCTGTGTTCCACTAGTTCTTTTATACTTTTGCATCACAGCCACCAGGAAGGTGCACGTCAATTCAGGGTCGCTCGGGTCGTCATCCTCTTCTCGCAGGGTCAAGTAAAACTGGGGGTTCCACCAATATCTAACTACAAACGCAGACAGCACACCCAGAATTAGTATATCATTCATAAAAATGAACTTAAAAAACATGTGACTTCACGTGCCATTCCATATGTCAACAAAGTATAGGTAGACTGGTATCCCAAGTGTGTTTGTAGGTGTTTCTTGTCAGTGAAGGCCATCTCATTGAAACTATGTCCTGTCTCCTGTCCCCTGCTTCTTGGGACAGGCTCTAGCCTTGCCTCAATCCCACTATAAATAACCAGTTAAGTAGAATGGATGGGTAGACAGACCACAGTAGGAGACTTTACCATTTCACAGAAGTATTAGATGCGACCGTCACTAGATTTTTTTGTTTTTAATCACATTTTTACTGCAATTCGAGATGCACCAATTGGTCAAACCGTTCGACAATGGTGGACAGCAGATTAAAAAAAACAGTGCTGGATACTGGCCAATCATTTCTGGAATAGCTGCTTGTGTATGCAGAAATTTCAGCCAAATGAAATGTAAAGAACCTGTTTAAGTCTCATCAACTGTTCAGCAACTGCACAAAATGTCAATGATGGAAATTTGAATGGATGATTGAATTCAGATTATTTTTGGACTGCAGAAGCAAACCAGAGTACCTGGAAAAACACATGTCAACTCAATACACACAAAGATTGGGTCAGCAATTAGACCAAGACCCAGCCCAAGGGTACAATATCTCATATAATTACCATTGCTTCTGGTGTTCACCAGTATGTTTTCAAAAATGGCTATTAGTATCAGCCTTAGAAATCTATATTGATGGATGTCCAGATAGATAGATACTTTATTAAATAGCCCCCCATAGCAGTCTGTTTTGTGGGGTATTGAGTATTTACACCCTACTGAGTGTTTGTGGTCTGTCCTGGTATGATTGTCATGTTTGACCCCAGGTTTCTCCACTGGGTTCTTACTTCCTCTTTTGTGGTTTTGCATTTGGAACTTTCACTGTTTGTTCTTTTCGCTTTTTCGAAGTTCAGACTATTTTCACACTACTGCTTTGGCTAACGATTTGGGCGCCTTTGTGGACTGCCATTTCAATTACCTTTCACTTGTCTATGGATAGCGAATTCTGCTCTCCCCCTGTTCAATAAACCCCTAAAATCCACACGTTTTCCTCATGGTGAGGTGTTCAAGGAATATGCGGCAGACTGAAGTTTTTGCTGTGGCCAGTTCATGGCTTGCCATTGAGTGAGGCGGCAGTGAAATGAACAGAAGCATCTGCATCTGAAAGCACCAGACAACCTGAAGCAAGAAGTCCTGCCTCACTACCATAAAGTATGTTAAACATGTACGAATTACCACATTATTAACAAATAGTAGCAACTTTGTCATACCTCCTCTAGGGGGACCCCCAGCCGACAGGTTGGCCACCCAGCACCCACGATGTAGGGTGCAGTGCCAGGATTTGACAGCTCCCAGGCCGCTGAGCGTAGCCTCGGTCAGGTGACACACCTCGATTTCATCAAAGTTCAGGCAGAAATCTGTCACGGTCAACCTGGCAACAGCAAGATGGAAAAGAATCAAAGAATCAGGTCCGTGGTCAGATACGGATGAAAATGCCTTGAAATATGCAAAGAGCAGCAATTCAAGTGAGACGGACCAGAACTCCCCATCCTCCGCTTGCATTCTACCAATCCGCTGCTGCTCGGCTTTGCTGACCTGCTGCCACTCTGACCTGCATAGAGAGCTCAGGATTTCAGCACTGCTTTCTTGGTCATTACCAGCCTGAAAGGCTGAATTCCAATTTTACTTGGAGGCCACAGCTCACACAGGCTGTGACTATTAAATTAAAGGCAGGGAAAGCAGCAAAGGCTAAAACACAAATCATGATTCACCCGTTTCTGTCGCTCCAGGGTCCCTCCCATTCTGTGTTCCCCCAGGGGTTGTGCACTCGCACTAGCTCAACCACCCCACTCCGTGTCTTGACCTGGGAGAGTGAAAGGGAGCATGGTTGTGCTGTTCAGAGGCACGCATACAAGAAGCCTAGATGTACTGCAGGCATGACGCTAGGTTCTTATGAACAACTGGACCACGGCATCACCTTTTCCACTCTTGTTATGGCATAGGCGTGCCTGAACAAGATCCCAAACTTGTTCTTCTGCTCAAGCGAACCCTGTATGCATACAAAGACACTTAGTACATTCATATATGAGCTGTTTATCTGACGATCACTTTTGAAACTGCAATAAGATCTTTATTGCTTTAGAAGGAAAGGTCAACCTGAATGATCACAGACAGAGACAAACTTTGTGTAGCATAGTGTAGGGCTCCAAACCTCCTTCAACCGGTACCTCTGCTCAGCACACAAACCTGCATGCTGGCACAATTGATTAGCGCTCCTCGCTTCAGCAGGCCATCCAGGAAGAAGCCCACATCGTGAGGCAGTGCTGCCATGCTAAAGACCTCCGTCACGCCCCCGGTCATATCCACCATTGCCTCATGGGGGAAGCCCATGTTTAAGGCTTGGTAGCCGCCCTTCAACCTAGTGTTTGGAGACAGATCATCGGAGTATCAATTGCAAACAAAGAGAAATTAATCATAACATACAATATTCATAAGCATTCGTGGAGCAGCTTTTGACACATCCATGTGTGCCTCAAACATTGAGCTCAGGTGTGATATAAGCAACCTTTAAAACAAACATGTCAGTCTTTTAAAAAGTCAGTGTTTTCATATGAACAATACTATATAATATTTATAACATATCTCCAGAAGAACATACCGCAGGACACCAATTTATGAGAGGAAAAACAATCATCTACTAGAAAAGTCACATAATTTGCATAAACCTGATAAATGTAATGAGCTTTATTTTATAACTATTTAGCCAGTTCCACTGTGCAGTTCCTTTGCTTTTTTCTATATGTTAGTCATATGTTTCATTTTAATAGGCCAATTATGCCCACAAGTGGTTTAGAATCTGCCCTGGGTTGAGACACCATATGCAAGAATGAAATTTCCATACTCTGTATTTCTCCCAAATTTCAAAGTATGTTAAAATAATCAGTAAAAACTGAAGTGAACTTTAAACACAAATCAAATTCACACTGACTTGGCATATGCCTTCTCCAGAAGCGAACTCCAAAACTCCTCTTTCACAGATGACCGCAGGTAAACCAGCTGACCCTCATTCGTTGGCAGGAAGTCATCAATCCTCACTTCCTTCCATTCTCCGTACTGCCAGAACTGCAGGAAGATACAGCTTAACGGGGAGCTGAGTCAGCTGTGTTTGCTCTTTACTTACTAGCAATCATTAAAGGAAACTGAGAAAAGGACGTCTTGAACTTTACTGATGATCGTGACCAGTGATATTGACAGGCAGATGGAGTCAATTGCTGCAATTTTGGCAGCACTGAACAGGTTTGTGGTGGTGGAGTGGGAACTAAACTGCCAGAAAATGCTTGCGGGTAAGAAGTTCCTATTCTAACTTGGGGTCATGAGCTTTGGGTTCCGACCAAAAGAACAAGGAAGTGAGTACAAGTGGCTGAAATGTGGTATTTCTGCAGGGTTGCTGGACTCACGATCCACGACTGCATTATGAACTTGTAGTTCATTTCAGAAGGACCTTGAAATAGCTGCTCCTCCGGATGAGGAGTTGCCAGCTGAGGTGGTTCAGGCATCATACAGTATAAGGATGCCACCCAGTCGGCTTCAGAAGGGGCTGTTTTAAGCACGTCCTGCTGGGCTGAGGCCCTGGGGCAGACACAGACATCAATGGAGGGACTACATATCTCATCTGGATTAGGAAAATCATGGGATGGGATCCCCAGAATGAGCTAGAGCAGGGGTCTCCAACCCTCCTCCAGGCAAGCCACTGTCCTGAAAAGTTTGGATCTAACCCAAATATATCATGTTTGATTGAGTCAATTAGCGCTCCTGAAAAAATTAGATTCAGTCCAAATTTAAAATACATCTGCTACAGCTAAACAAAGACCTATGAGAGCACTAATTAACAGAATTAGCTCTGTTGTATTTGGGATGGATCCAAACTCTTCACTAGAGTAGCTCACCAGGAGGAGGGTTGGACCCCCCTGAGCTAGAGTCTGTGGCCTTTGTAAGGGTGGTCTGGGTTGACTTGCTTGACCCTCTCCAGGAACAGTGGTGTGATAGATATAAATATGACCAAAGGTTAACTGCACACTGTCCATCATAGCTGGATTTAAACAGAAATCGATTAAGGAACCTGTGACTGACAGCAACTCCTAACCAACATGAGCTATGAAGCCCACAGTGATGAACCGGTTATTGAGATGGTTTATAGCAGCATCTGGTGGAATCGCTGAGTGAATCTAGAAAGAAACAAGATCCTCATCTTGTTCATCATCATTTGTTTTATTTCTATAGGTGGTGGGGTGGATTAGCATACAACACAAAGGCACCAGGTTTAATCACCCAGTCTCCATTCAGGTACAGCTTACCTTTAGTCCCCATGTTCACTGGTTCTTACGGAGACAACTGTTACCTCTCGCAGTCCGAAATGGTCTAGGCACAGTGGCTTCTTTAAACTGCCCTTGGTTTGTCATTGTCTATGTTCATATGCCATGTGATGAATTGCTATCTTGTGTGGGGCTGCCCTGTGCTTCCAGAATAAGTAACAGGTTCTCTGTAACCCTGCCTTGGATAAACAGTTATAGCTAATGGATAACTATCATTTCTTAAGTCCAATTATTTCTCATGTCCATATAATAAGATTTTCCTAGATGCACCAATTAAAGCAATGGATCCTAATCATTGTTGTGTTCCATCCATCATCTAATCACTTATTCTGGTCAGTGTTTTGGGGCGGGGGGTCATAACCTTTACGGGATGCCAGTTAATTGCTGTATCCTAGGTAAAAAGTACAACACAGGCCTGTGTGTGCCCAATACAAGGTTAAAGTTGCTGCAAAAATGTATTTTCACTTTAAGTAAAAATTTTTGGCAGTGTAATTTTGGCAACATTTTCAACATGTTAAGAGATAGCAAATAATAAATAACGTGTTAATCAGACAGCAAAGATCTGTACAAAAACTCCAAATACAATGACCCAATATGTCTGCCAACTTACATTGGCCAGATATTGTTTCTTTTTTTCCATATTTAGGCCAACTGGAAATTTTACATTTCAACATCTACAAATTGCTCCCAATGAAAAGATACCTACTTTTATAATCTGGCCACAAAAACACCAGAATATCAGAAAGGTAGAACAGGATTCCTGAAACTTCCGATTAACAAGTTCATACAGAGAACTACATATCGAGAATTCACAAATTTCACTAACCTGGAAGACAAAGCTGCCAGTGTAGCCTTCCTGAAAGCTCTGTCCCGCAGGCACCACACGCTCCAGTAGGGGGCGGTGCATGGAAAGAGAAGTCACTGCAGACAGAAACCAGCAATCACCTGAGGGAGAGAATGGAGATATGCCTGAGACATCATTTAATTTAAATATTCAATTATTAACATTCAATTGCTCAATTAACTGGATACCTATCACTCAATGAAGTGATAAGCATTTAACAATGCCTCAACAAAGTCGGTGTTAATTTAAAGAAGGGATCCTCTATATTTTTGTAAATTAAAATTTTGTATAAAAACATATGGTGAAAAAATAAAAAATAAAATAAAATGAGTCTGTACTGCTATGCAAAATAAAAACATAAACCCAGTCAGCAACATATGTGGTTCAACATTGCAAATCCAAAGACAAAAAAACACAGTTATGCACACTGTAATTCAGTCAGAGGTATTCCATTCTAGCAGGTACTGCATCCATATGGAATTGCTCATTTGTTTGCATAGCATTGGGAAATATTTATATGTATGCATCTCAAATATAATTTAATGTCACTGATGTAGGCAATATCACCTCTTGGTAAATCACATAACTGTCAAAAATATGGGATTTTAAGTAATCACGTAATTAAATAGTCAGCTAAATTAGTAATAAAAATCACCCCCACCACTCTTTTTTAATTTAAGATTTTTGAATGGTATTTTAGAATGGTTAATTTTGTATTTGTGTTTGCAGAAGTAGAACTTCTACAGCTCATTCAAAGAAGAACTGCAGGTTTAACACGATAACTTGTTCCTACATGGAGGAAATGTACCATAGGCATCATATTTCGTCTTGTTGTTTGATGGAAATTGTCTTTATTTTTTACTAACTTCAACCATTAATTGGCTGTTTCACAGAGATACCTTGAAATTATATATGGCACAAGTCTGGCCTGATTTGCAGATTGCCTGCTGATTTCTTGGTGTCTACAGGGATATTTTTGGAAAGAAATACAGCATGACATCACTGAGTGCCAAAGCACGAGGAAAAAATATTGAAGCTGAATTCAAACCTTTATGAAAAATACCTAAGGTAAACTGCACTCAAGTTTAAATGTGCCGGTGAATGAGGAAAGGGTGCCGATCAGCAGAGGTCTGGCTCACTTACACAAGTATCCCTGACACACATCCATGCGTGTGGCTCCATCCACAATGAACTGCGGTGACTGACATATATCCTAGAGGCAGAGAGACTTTGCTTACACATCATATTTACATACCATTGCTCATTACAACAATGACGCCTGGAGGGCACCGTAGTGACATCGACATACACATATTTTACGGACTCTTCGCAAAGCTCATATTTAATTGTAAGCCTGATTCATTTTTTCATATGGATTTTCATTTCTTTAGCTGGCCATTGCTTTATGTTATTTTATACCCGGCAGATTCATTTACATAAATTTATATTTACTTTTAGATATGGTGGCTCAAGCTTATAAAATATAGCATAAGTGAAGAGCATTGTGCTCTTCTCATGACATTAACTATAGAAAGGTCCTTATTAACTGCCAGAAGTGAAATATTTCAAAACATACAGTATAACAAGGAACTATGTGCTTAATTAACTCGGTAATACATTACGTGATAGTACATTGTACAATTAAAACCAAACTTCACATTTCAAGAATGATTAGCATGCGTTGTAGTTTTTGTAATCACATTAAGTATGAAAACGGACCAACTTGGCTTACCCGAGGCCGCTTCCACACAAAGTTATTTGCTTGGTGCTGGAGATTCCCCAAAGGAAATGCAGTATCAATAAAGTATCCGTCGCCATGTATTTTGGTTTTCGAAGACACTGGAGAAGACGGAGTCAAAGGTGTAGAGAATCCCTGAGGTCGGGATGATGGTCCAGCAGAGGGACTGCATTTGGCCGGAGTTTTGTTTTTACTCTTGTCGGACATGGTGGACCTGGATCCGTGCTAGGTTTATCTGTTCTCCACGACGTGTTCGTGCGAATGATATGACGAAATATAGAAAAACAGCGAATATACAAAAAAATACAGTATAGAAGTTATTTTCCACGATGAAGTATCCTACAGACTGAAGCTCACGTTCAGGACTTTAGATTAACAACAAAGTATTACTTCATAATCTCTTCAGTTTCTAGATTTTCTCACTGTGGGGGACAAAAAACAACAGAAACGTAATACCTGAACAAAAGCCACACCTATAAGAAGGAGCGCTGCACTGTTGCACACCTGATTTAGAAACTACCGCAATAATAACGTCAATACTTATTATATCCACTTATTTTACAATAGCATGTTTGCATACAGTATACATTTACGCAAAATTAAATGTTACTACCGTGTTAGGCAACTTTGCACTTTAGGTGCCTCGTGGTCATTGTGTAGCCACCAAGAATTATTAAGCAACCATATTCAAAACAAGAATTGCTGGAAAGAGGAAAACAATAAGCAAACATTTGTATGTAACGTACTAAGTTAAGAATACCAACATTTTCAGCGCTGAAATGAAAATGAAATCGTCCATTAGCCGCATCAGGTGTTGTGTAGTAACGTGAATTTTTGTTTTCAGGAAATTCGCTCCTGCCGGAACCTGCTCTCTTTTCCACTCAGAAATGTTTTACATCGAGCTTCTTAGATAACTTAAATAGTGCACACATCCTTGACAGAATGGATGCCTTTTGTGGGAGCCTATTTTTTCAGTGTCGCCTGCATCGACACTGTTCTTCATAATATGAGCTCTTCATGACAGGCTGGGAGGTGAATAATTTCAATCAAAACGATTTCGTCTGTCTGCGAATTAAATTCAATTCCTTCACATTTTCGACAAGTGATCAAGCAACCACAATTTCTGAACTTCCTCATAAGTCATGTCTTCTGCTTTTGGGTTTTGGCCAGGGTGCCGTTGGGGCTTGTATAACTGCTGCACTTGGTGGAGGATTATTCCCCCAAGTCCAGACTCGAACTCAGAACTGGATTGGTTTGTGGAAGTATGAGCCTAGCTGATATTTTATTCTGTGTGCTGCTAATGCTAATTGTCCTTGGAAAAGCCTCAGTAAAGCCCAAAGGAAGACAGTTTTGGTGATGACAGGATCCTCCCCCTTATGTCTCTAATAACAATAGCAGTAATCACTGACTGTATATACGTATACGACGGCCGGGCAGTTCACATCTGGGATGGTCAGATAGAGTGTGACCATGGGTAAGATTTATATATTTAAAAAGTGGGGGAAACTGTTATTTCATCTCGACAAAAAGTACTTCTATACATGAATGGAGAATACAGAAGGTTTGTTTAAAAACTGGCAATCAGTATTCGTTTTGTCACGTTTTGCTATTAATGATATTAAACATTCACTTCTTCCACTGTTATATATAACGAACACCCATTTTAGATTTAGATTGAATTTCGAAATGATGCTTTGGTATAGACAAGGTTTTAAGTAACTATTACTCAGAAGGAATCAAATGACAAGTCACAGCAAGTCTGAATCCCGCAGAAAACACTAGGTCTTAGTAACTGCTCCCAGTAAAAGAACGTTTTCTATGTACTACTGTATTTAAGCATGAATGGATATGGCATTTTATATGGTATCAACTGATATAACTTATCAAGACATGAAGATTTCCATCTTTCAGTGACACGAAAGAACTTGATAACAGAAAATCAGATAATTTTATATGCTAGTTCTTTTAGTTTTTCAGTTTTTTGAAAGAAACTGAGTGTTATTCAACAAGTATCATTAAATGGATCAAAATAGTCAAAACATCTATAAAGTGAAAATAACCAATTCCGTTTAAAATTAAACTTTTCTGTTCAACATTTACGTTTATCAAACAAACTTTCATTTGCAGTAATGACAGCTTTGCAGAACCTGTTGCCATTCCAGCTGTCGATAAACTGCAAGCACATCTTCTTAAATGAAACAAAATAACTGCAAAAACTATGTACCTGTCTATTCAAATGCCAACTGATTCAGAAAGCATGTACACTTTGCTTATATCAAAACTTTGTTACCAAAGCAACCACAAGTTTATCGAGCATATAGACACAACCTCTATCAACTCAACAATAGTGCACTCAACTGCAAACTCTGTTATCAAAACAAAGATGTTGAAAAACCAGTCAAAAAAATGTACAGGGAAAGTTTACAGTGTTCAACTGAAGTCTTGGCAAATGTGTAAAATTCAATTAATATCTTGTGCATTTATTACTTATTAATTTCTATGTATTACAAAAATATCTGTGGTAACACTGTTTTTAACTGAAACTGAAACATCACTAACAACTTGAAAACTTAAGCAAGTATAGGTACCCTAATGTGGGTTCATATGCCTTATTTTTCCTTCCAGCTTTAGGACTTCTTGACATAGAGTGCACACGTTTCCTGCTATGATGATTCCTGCAGAACTGATGCTCATTCCGGCTTGTCTCACCTTCTCCTTAACATCAGTCTCATTCTCTGGGTTCTCTTTGCAGAGCTTCCTGTTCAGAATGCCAAGCATGTCTTCAATAGGGTTCATATCAGAGCTCTGTGAGAGGTGCTTCGGAGTTTTCCATCTTTTCTTTGCAATGAACTACAGAGTGGCTTTAGTTGTGTGATTAGGATCATTCTTAGCCTGCATGACAAACTCATGACCCACCAATTTGGAACCGTTTGTGCAGGGCACATTTACTCACTATCGTTCCACAGGTTTGTAAGGGGTGTAGACGGCGGGTGGAGGCAGCAAAACATCTTTAGCAGGACCTTCTTCTTCTGCACCCTCTTCATCCTCTCATCTTACCTTCTCTCTCCTGCTGGCCATTTCCTTCAGTGGTCACTACTCTGTCCTCTACTCTCCATCCAGTTATCGAACATTTTCATTTTGGCAGTTAGCCTGTAATGAGCGACCCACTGGGTATATTTTTATGGGGGAAATCCTTGGGTGCAACCAACTGGACAGGGGGGGTTTCTGTGTTATGGGGGAATGTTTTATATATTGTGAGACAGGTATATTGACTACTAAAAATGTTTTGCGTGTTTGTGTTGTATTTTGCTGGATAATCATTTCTGTGAATATGTATTTCATTATTCAGTTTTTGATGAGGCACAATGGTGTTGCCCAAGGGGCTATAAGCGGCTGTATTAGGCGGCTGGTCCGAGAAGAGTGCTGTATATATAGTTTTCTTGGTGTGGGGGTCTAAGCACCATTGCCCACAGACCACTTTTATATGCAGTGATCTTTTGATCATTTTTCAGATTTATCTTCATATGTATATTTGGGTTGGAGCACCACGTCAGTTGAAATGATTATCTTTTTAAGTACAGAAAAAAAAAATACAAATTGCTGGTTGTACCGATTCTGTTCTCCACTGCATGCATGTTACACTTTACAGTTGAGAAACAGGCAACAGAACATGATAAAACAGCTTCTTTCAGATTCAGATTCTGTTCCACTGGAGATCATCATGAATAGTACTCAGGCTCTCTCATGGAATTCCTTGGAAAATAGCTTTGGATTTCATTCAACCGTATAGAGTTGTCTGGCACACACAACATCAACAGTAGCATTCTCCTGGTCTTGTGTAAATAGATCTACCACCGTCAGACAGCCTTTCAATGCTGTAAAAACTGAAGTTTGGCCTTTTCCTGTTTGCCACTCTGAGCCAATACCAAGGTACACTAAAGTAAGCTACGCAAAACCCAACGAAATACAAAGACACAGTACAGTAAAGTGACTTACCCATGTTCTTCTCTGAACCTCTTATTGATACAACTGAGAAGAGGCTCACATTTGGCTGGACCTGTTGGCTTCTTGCAGTCATACCAAGGATAAGAACATGGTCAAAAACCATTGCTCTAATCTTATCCATGATTTTTTTGGTCGTCTTTGTCCTGCCCCTTGACCGTCTCCATTCCTCTTAGCACCGCTGTCTCCGTTTCATTTCTATGTTTGGGCTGTATTTCACCAAACAGAGAGGTCAACAGAGTGGCTTTTTACATGCATATTCAAATTGCATTACTGTCTTCTCATCGACTGACTCCACCTTTAGAAAAGAGTATTAACCATTAAACTTGGGAGTGCTTCAGCCGTGACGGCTATGTGCTGAGTGTGTTTTGTTGCAGTTACCAGAATTTTTTGTATTGAATGATAGTGCTTTCAGCATGATTGCTTGGGGTTCATTGTGCTTTGTAAAGACATTTTGCTTAGGATTATGCAAGAAGAGTTCAGATCTGAAAATGTTTGTGTGTCAGGTGATATTGTCTAATGCAGTAAATGTACAATGATGGAAATATGAGCACGATTAAATGAGACAGGGTTCACTTAAAAGCAGGAATTGGTTGGAATGAAAACCTGCACCCACAAGTGGCCCCAGGACCAGGATTGGGAACCACTGGTCTAATGCTCAACAAAAAGAGTTGCCATTTAGGTAACTGAAGAAATGGTTTGGGGTATTCTGTTCACCGTGTCAGTTTTTGTGTAACTATAAAAAAAAATAAATAAATAAAAATCTAATTTTGGTAATATTTCAGGAGCAATTGTTTATGATAACTAAATACAAAAAATTGTGGGCTATACAGTTTAATTCAATTTATTGCAAATACCAGTTACATAAAACATATTGGATGGTAAAATTCTTCACTGCATTTATGCACAGGCATGTTTGATTTGTGCATCTGGATGTCACTGTGACGTAGCCATGATACTGGACACACCTGAGAGAGAAATGCACACAGAATGAGATCGGATCAAAAATACAAAGGCAACACAAAACCAAAAATTCCACAAAACCAAATTCATTCCCCAGTCAAGACAGATAGCTTAAAACTCAGGAACCCTCTAACTTAGGGGGAGATTAAGAGCAAATTCCAGTCCTGAAAAGCATAGTACACCAAACTGAGTGACCTGTTAACTGAGAGAAAGAAAAGGTGTAACATAAATCAGCACAATGTTTTTGTTTGTTGCTGACATATCCTTGGAGGGTAAAGTTCTAGTTGGTACATGAACTTTTGTAAAGCATCTCATGTGAATTGAGAGACTAGTTCCCCACAGCAAACTTCAAACTACAAATGTAATGGAGACCAGCGCACTAATGAAGCAAGCTTGAGGTGCCTACTTTCAAAGTCAATCTTTTCCACAATGTTTTTAGGCTTTATGCTCTCTTCCTGGTTGAAGATGAAGACCTGTCCATCCTCATTCTCAGACCAGCCATATTTGCTCATCCAGAGCTTCACCTGAGTGTCTGTACAAAGGAATGAAAAGGATGCAGGGGAGGAAAGAAAGACAGTTAAGTTACTACTACACTGAAGGGAGAGAGAGACATTTAAGTTACTACTGCACTGAAGGGAGAGAGAGACATTTAAGTTACCACTGCACTGAAGGGAGAGAGAGAGACATTTAAGTTACCACTACACTGAAGGGAGAGATTTAAGTTACTACTACACTGAAGGGAGACATTTAAGTTACCACTACACTGAAGGGAGAGATTTAAGTTACCACTACACTGAAGGGAGAGACATTTAAGTTACTACTACACTGGTGCAGCTGAATGTGCACTTCAACTTTTGTGTATAGAACATACTATAGGATGTATACAGTTCAGTGCTAAGCTACAAACAAATTTAAAAAACTGTGGCAAATCTACCATTTCAGGCAGGTATTCACAGTGGCCTCACCTAAGGGATCTCCAAGCATCTCTGCAAGTAGGCGACGGTCGATGTTCTGATATGTGATCCCCACCACATGGCAAATAACTACAAGTATAGAGAAAGCCTTTAATTAAATAGTGGAAAGAGGGAACAGGAAGCAGGCAATGCAGCTGAGCCTTCAACGTCTGCTTACTGCATACACAGGTGGCCCAGTCCTACAATTAAACTTCATGCACCTTGATCATATTGATTTTGCAAACAAATATCAGGTAACTGCACTACTAATGACACTGCCTTATATTTCGCTGGATATTCATGGGGGCTCAGGAAGGGAAGGTGAAATCAGGTTAACCCCACAGGCACCGTTCACCTCACCTCATATGGATATGCTGTATATTCACTAGCCATTAACCTGCCATTATTCAGATGCACTGCTGAAACAGTATTGTGTTTTAATGCAGGGCTTTCATCCTCAACACACACGCAGGACACACACCCATTGGTCAGTGTGTATGTGCGTGCCATCGGAGACTTGAGCCATGATTTTATTTTTCTTAAAGCTCATGATCCATATGTCAGCTGGATCAATTAGATTATAGGGTCACTAGATATCAAGTGCTAGTCATTCATTTACATAGCCTCAGAGTATATGAATGAATGGCTCCAGTTTTCAGAGCTGGCAAGGTATAGGCAATGAATTTCCTGCTCCTCCACCCTGGGGCAGAATCCACGATAATATCATCCACATTTGTAAATACAGTCAATTTGCCCCATGCATCTCTCTTCCAATCATTTTGCTGTATAGAGTTACGTGGTTAGCCTGGAGCCTATCACAGGAAGCAGAGGGCACCCTAGACAGGATGCCAGTCCAGCACATGGTGGGGTTTGGATTCAAATGCTCAGCTGACCCCCTGGTCACAGGACAACAGTGCTGTGCACAGAGGCACCCAGCCCATTTACTGCCTCGGGAAAAAATTAATGCTGAAGCAGATGTGCATTCGTAATGGAACACATACTACCAGAAGAATACATTATTTCATATTAACTAGAAATGATCTGTGGACACGTTATTGCTTATAATACTAGGATACTTGTATGTTGTAAATTACACGAGTCATGAAACAAGACTGTTTCCTCCAGTGGTATTTATCAACTTCAAAAGGTGTATTGTGTTGACAACTATTTGTCTTTAAATTAGTTTTAAACCACTAACTTTAAAAGTATGTTCCCAATGCTTTATTAACCAACCAATCTACGTTTTAGGAGAATGAAATGATTCTGGGGCATCCAAAAAAGCCTATCAGCATGTACAGTGCCACAAAGCAGTACATCTGTGCAGTATTTTCACATAGCTGCTTTCAGCAGATTACTCAGCACTAGGAAATACATACAGAATTAGCCCATGCAAATATTTAGGCTTGAAATTGCTCTGAAATAGTTTGTCAGCTTCTTTTCCTGGTCAGTGCTTCTAGACGACCTCCATAGACTCATGTAGTTTGATTAAAGAAGCTTTCTGATGCAACGCAGAAATTTGTACCTCTCTTCTCGGTTAAAGTCTCTCCACGAAAACCATTCATCTGGCCTTTCTCATCCCGATTTTATTAGTAGCATCTACACAGCAGAGTCTCTGCAGTATGGGGTATCTCTACAGTAAATTAGTAGGGATATGCTGTGAGTCAAAGTCACACAGACTTTGGCACAGATGGCCAGCTCAAAACAAAATCAAGCCACCAGCAAAGCAGCATAAGGGAACTGAAAAGAGGTATATGAGTGCATGGAATCAGCCAGAAATAAATATCAATTTTCAGTTTTGGATGCCATGCAGTGTGTATCCCAGCCTTGTACTCAGCATGGGATAGGGTCCAGGCCTCTAAACAGTTACATGATGGATGAACAGATGGATGGAAGGCAGAACTAACACAGCATATTTCATGAGTCATTTTTTTTTAGCTGTGCAGATGAATGCTAAATGTTGACACCAGACAAACTGAAGTGCATGTGGAAATATAATTAGTGACTCACACTTGCGAACGGAATCTTCAAAGCCAGTAATCCCATCAATAAGCTCTCGATTTTCTTCCAGGCTGGACTGAACCAAACAAGGGGGGGGGGGAATGAGACAAGTGCAAACAACTAACTTAATTGAAACTATGAGCAGCCTCTGTCTGATAATTTCATTAAATGTCCAGAAGAGAAGTTTTCTGTTCAATGACTGGAAAAATAGAAACCTTAAGCTGCAAACAAACTCTTAACAGCACCCAAAAAAGGGGGGTGGGGGGAAATCCAAACAGTTAATTTTTCTGGCTTGAATTTCATTCATCTCCCTTATACAAACCTATACAACTTTTTCAGGCTTTGGCTACAGTAACTAGTGAACAGTCAATTGTTCCTGAGAATAATGGCATTCTCTGGTTTTGGATATTTCTCTTCTTCAACCATTGATCTCTGACCTATGTGTGTACGTATAATGGTCTGCTCTTCTCCAATATGTTTTTGCTGCTGCTGTAACAAAAGAACTTTCCACCCAGGATCAATAAAGTACATTATCACAGATGTAAACGCTACACTGATGTCTAACTGACACCTTGAGCCAGAGTTTTGAATACTGCATTATTAAATTAAATTGTTCAATTAAAATAAGAATCACCCTAAGAGCTATTTGAGCAGGGCAACAGTGAGACTCAATATGACAACATTCATGTCACAAGTCAGTATCTTTAAAGGTTTAGCAGGTGGTGTGTTGCTTAAAGTACAACTCAAATACCAGGCTTCTGAATTCATTTTAGATGTACATACATCTACTTTATTCAGGGGCTTCATGGTGTGACGAAGAGAAGTTAAGGCTTACCCAAAATGCCTGAAAGTGGCACGTCTCCAGCAGGTTGCCGAGATAAAGAATCTGTCTTATCGGGCGTTCCTCTTGCTGCGACACTGTAGTCAAGGAAACAGGCCACCCTTCATAATCATTAGTGCTCTTGTCAAATATGCAGTCAACTCACTATTTTCACTCTGCACATCTATCTGGACTGCTGCAATGCTAAGCACAATTTCACGTCTTCCCAAAATTAGCCATTTTCCATACACTAAATTCTAAGCACTTGGAAATGCTCAGCTGATCACTAGAAATAGCAACATAACCCAGATCCATCATTAAACACATCCTGCCACTATCCGTACAGGAATCTGAAATGGCATACAACATTACAACCAGAGTAGCACCAGTGCATGCTTTTCTAAAATAATTTAATTAAAATTCACATTTCTTCCTGCTCATGGAGCAAAAGGATACGTGTGTCTGATCTATCATGCACTTGCACAGCGTGAAGTCTGTATGAGGCAGGTTGGTCAGGGCTTTGAGCAAAATCTGAGATGTCACAGTGGTCTGGAAGTAGGCAGGATTGAACTGATACCTAGACAACACAACAATTAACAACTTCTACGTTATACAAGACACCATTGAAAATGTACGCAAAGCCCACTGTACATTTACAAGTTACAACCGTATGTTGCTCCCAGTAAAATTCAGGAAAATACTGAATCATATCAGTACATATATTAGTATACAATATTATTCAATAGTACTCACAATTTAAGAACAGCCAGATTGGCCTCCAAATCGTAAGCGTTTTCCTTTGCCTGTGTTTCCACGTAGCGCTCAAGCGTCGCCAGATTTTCTGGGTTATACCTAAAAAAAAACTGGCTTGTTAAAACAGACAAAGACTTCAGGAACAGACCAGGCTCCTGCTCATAGAGGCCACAAAAATACGAATTATTAGTGCTGTTTAGCGTGTACTGAACCACCACGGCGCTTAACTTTCACATATCCCCGCACCTATCAATTCCCCGCAAGAGCTTCCCGACATTAGCCCTCATTTGTTCGAATGACGAGGTCATCGTGTCTCGGTCCTGGAACTGGTGTTGCAGAGGTTCGATACAGGTACTCAAGACGTTCTCTTCGGCAGCAATTCACACGTGGATCACAAGGCAAAAAAGAGAGACAGAATTAACCAAGTAGGAAGGAATTGACACACGGACCGGAAAAAGATGTAATCACGTGGCAAGATATTCAGGATGTGTTCTGGGTTTTGGTTCAAATCTATCGATCTTATAGGTTGTAGAAGGGGAAAAAAAAATCACATTACTTATAACGCGAATTTAAATAATCACAATGAAGAATATAACACTCTCGACATTATGAGTTGTCTGACATTTTCTAACAGCGATCTAAACATGGTGCAACCCTCAAATAAATCCGTGATATATACGTAGCAGCCAAAATCCGTAGTGCTTCCAGTTCCTACCTAATTATTAATACAAATGTAAAATAAAACAATTATTCACTTAAAGCACTGTTTATAATAGTAAGAACAAATAAAAGTTGTGATTACAAAAAAGAAGCAACTAAATAAAAATGCTAGCAGAATTGTGTGCTTGAGCTGTGATCCACTTTATCCTATTTTGCTGCTCGCAACATGATGGAAAACTTGCTGGTCAAGTTCTATTTATTCTACAAGGCTGTTGTAGATATAGTAGGTAATATTACACATCCATCCATTCATCTTCAAACCTTTTCCATTGTTGAGGTCCATACTAATAGCACACCTAGCAGGTCTCTCCAAGGCCTCAGACACTAGTTCTCTCTAGGAGAGACCTGCTGGGAGAGATTTAATTTCTCTAATGTTTCTGGTATTGTACTGAGGCCTTCATTCAGTGGGACATGCTCCCTAGAGAGCAGAATGGTGGTGGGGGTGCTTGTGAGAGGCACAAAGTACTTTGGTGACTTGTCTTGATTAAAAGCAGAAGCTTCTTTCAGAGAGTGCCTCTGAGACATTGCACTTCAGTGACACACAGTATGTATGCGCAACTTTACTCTTTCGGTCATTAGGCATAGCTCATGACCAGCAGTCAGGATAAAGATATAGACTGATAGACTGACCATTAAACCGCTACCTTCCTCTGATGACTTAGCTCCTGTTTCCTGCTGCATAACGTCTGCAACATGACCTGTCAGTGTCACATTCCCTCTTATTGTCATTTGTGAAGAAAATCCCAAATTACTTTAACTCCTCCAATAAGATCAGATTCTCCTCCTTCACCTGAAAAGAGAACTCCACTCTTTTCCTTTTTATCATGAGATGTGAAAATATGGAGTACCTAACCTAGCTGCTGATCAGACTGATCAAGTATGTATTGGAGGTGCTGGTTGATTGCGGCCAAAAAAGTACAAGCATAAAAAAGCTTATGTAAATGGAAAAGATGCTTTTAGATCTCAGTGCAGCATTCGATACTATTGACCATGACATTCTCCTAGACCGACTAGAATCCCTAGTTGGTATTACCGGGCAGGCTCTGTCCTGGCTTCGGTCTTATCTCACAGACCGCTCCTAGTTTGTTAATGTCAACAATGAATCCTCTGATCATACTTTGGACTTTGGGCCTGGGACTATGTAAAGCGCTTTGTGACTGTGCTTTGTTTTAAAAGCACTATATAAATAAAATTGAATTGAATTGAATTGAATTGAAAAGATGTCAGATTTAGACCTAGAACATCCATTACCTACTTTCTATGCAAGACAGAAGATGTCAATTACAATTTGACCCGACAATATCTGCGTGTTAACAAAAAAGGAGATGATTTTCAGTTGAATTTTACAAAGGTCTTTGAAACTGTATGTGGTAGTGGAATGAATGATTTAATGTTAGTCATAATGTGAGTAAGGATCATGTACAAACTGACATCAGGGTCTTTCACAAGAATATAAAATTATTAGAAAGCAGATCATTTATGTAGTAGATGAAATAGATTGATAAAGCAGGTCAAGACCTTTTAGCACTCTTTCAGTACATATATTGTCAGCCTATGGCCCACAGAGGATTGTGACGTTAGTATGCTGGAGTTGTTTGTGTGCCACAATAATCCAGAGAGCTATGCCATCTGGAGCTCCTCGTAGGGCTTCTCTTAGTGAATAAGTGATCCAGCAAAGTTCCCTAGTGCAAGGTATCAAGAACAACCAATGTGCCCTGCATGGACTAGGGAAATCAGGGCCAATCTCTGGAGTAACGCCTGCAGGACGTCTTAACAGCAAATGCCTGCAGGCTGGGCTAAACATGTAAACCAGCTGGGTTCTGCTCAAAACGGGTATGTGGCGCCATCTTGTGGGCTTGCCACCTACAGGATGAAAACTGGAAGTGACGTACAGCACCATATGGGTGAGAAGGATGAGCAAGGAAGACCCAAACTGATCAACTGTTAGCAACGGACGGCTTTGGAAACATCAAATGTTACCTCACTGGTGGGGAAAGAGCTTGAACAAGGGCAAGGCATTGGACAGACACACCTCCTTGTGCAGTGCAGGCTCTTGAATCAGGTCTCTGGAGTTTCTCCTACCATGGAGTTCCTCATGGTGAAAAAGCAAAGGCAGGTTTGGGAAAAATTACAAGTTGAATGTTGAGGGCTGTTTAACAGGTTTTTTTCCCAGTTACCTCTGTGTGATTGCGAGTTGCAGAGAGGAAAACTCAGAGCTGTTGTAAAGTTACTTTATATGCTGATTGTAAAAGCAATTCAAACCAAGAAATCAAACATTATGTCAATAGTTAATCACTTACACAAATCAAAATTGTAAAAAAAAAATTAAAAACGCAGGCACATACATTAGTTGAGCATATGACTTAGTTAATTACTTTCCCCGACAAAAAACAATAAACCCCTACTGAGAGACAACACTGAACTTGTATTAATGCTTACAGAACTGTGTGTATAACTGCATAACTAACAATGTTCCATAATTTGCATAAAAATACACACCCATACCACCAGCTGCAACAAAGAGGCGTTAATGAAAAATAAAGCAGTAGTGATGTTTCGGGTCATGGTTACCATGTGTGCAATGATCCATCAAATAAAGAACTAACAAATTAAAGAGAAAGGAACCTGAATAATGCTGGCCAAATGCAGAATTCAGTTTCAGACTGTTCTTTTGATTCCCTCTCAGTTAGCCTGTTGCATTCTATTCCTGCATGTCATGTAGAGCTACTGTCTCAATGATCGGTGATCTATCTCTGACCTCTGGCCCCTGGAAGCCTCAGGAGTCTTTCAGACCTACATCAGGCTGTTGTAGTCATAACAGGAATTAGACACTTTTTGCTAAGATATCAGTAGATTTTAATCTTGTCATCAAGGTTAAATGATTCTTGTCAAACAAGGTCAAAAGAGTCTTTTTGTAGATACTGTCCTGACTAAACACATAATGAAATTTATCTGACTAATGAAGCTTTATGTATTAGAAAAGGTGTCTAAAAATTAAGACCTGAATCCACATGATTCTAGACATTTTTTCCCAGATGTTTTAATCGCATTATGTTATTTAAATGTTTTTCACTCAAAGTTCTCTCATGATTTTTCCCCCTTAATCTGAGTGTAATGGTTTCTAATTTTGTAACAAGCTTGTGGTTATGTGGCTATGCATGCCCAGCTTGGTTTTTCTTTACAGTTAAGTGCTATTAAGCTTTTTTTCTGTTTCTTTCAGTGATGTTGTTTTCCTGTCACCCAGTAGCGAAGTCTTGCTGAGTATGTCTGTTCTTCAAAAAAAAACAACAACATACGCAGCCAGCCACTTCCACATATTTTTTTTCAAACTATATCTGCACGTTATTCAAGATGCTCACTCTTCAAACTCACTTCAAAGCAATGCAAGCAGCAGCTGACGCCCTTCAAATGCATTTGTTTTCACATCAACGAGATACATGCAGAAATCTCAATGCAGGATGTTAGTCGCGTTTTAAAGATGTGGCTCGGAAAGTAGGACAGCCAAACAGTTTCTTTCTTGCACGGTTTCTGTAGGGGCGCGAAGACGCACGCGTGTCAAGGCCAAGGATGTCGCAACTGCATACCCAGGTACCAGAAACTAGAGAGGCAGTACACACACACTCTAACACAGGAACACCCAACAGGAAATAAAACCAGAGTTAATGTAAATGAGCCACTCACAGCATGAGAGGGAAAGTAAGCAAGTAGCAAGGGGAGGGTGTTCAGGTGCGAGAAAGACAGGAAAGTGCATGTGTAAGCCTGTCTATGGCAAAGACTGAAGGACAGTGCCATGCCCCAGCAGTGATGGACTCCCAGAACCGTGTTGCGCTGGATATCTCCACCAGAAACCCCCAGGAGGACTTTGAAATCCTGCTGCGAGTTGGCGGAGGCACCTATGGAGAGGTGTACAAGGTATTAGTAAATCATGATTCTTGGGACCGTGGGCTTTTTGTCGTTTGGCCACCTGTCCGCTCATTCAAAACGCTTGCTGTCCCTGGACCTTACATTGCTGCTTAGTCTTGGGTTTGTGTTCTGTTGTGAGAGACCAGAACAGAGCAGAAAACCCCCAAAGTCAAAGGGAAATGCCAACATCTGTGTGCCATCAATAATAACGTCAGGACCGCTCGCTTCTGCTAAACAAGTTCTTCAACGGTTAACTTATGTCCAATGTAGTTTTTAAAAAATACGGACATGTTGTGTAACGATTGATATATTGGATATACTGGTTATATCTCAGTTTCTAAAAAACTTTGCTAAGTATTGCAAAATATTTTCACAAAATATCATTTTTACTCTTTAATCTGGCAATAGTAAATTCTTCAATGTATTAAAAGTAATGCACAGTCAGGCTATTTTTATATATTAATCTGGCGAGCTACTCTTTTTTTAATATATACATTTTTTTAAGTTTTTGTTATTCTGATGAACCACCAAATCTGGTTGAACAATGTTTTGATGCATTTTTATTTTGATTCCCTGAATGAAAAACCAATTTCACTCACGTCTGACTGCAGATACCATTTCACACTCACCGTGGGGCCTAGTCTAACCAAGATTGTTTAAGTCGTTTTTTTCTTGGCCTTTTGCACATGTCACATGTCTAAAAACATACACCCTACATTGTATTGAAAATAATTGTTTTATATTTGTTCCTCCTTTTTGAAAGATGGGTTCATCTAGTATGGATAGCAAGCTTACGGAAGCTTCTTGAATATTATGGGGTTCATCCTATTCACCAGGTACCTTGAGAACAAAGCTAAAACCTGCTTTTGAGTATGAATTCACATGGTGAAGTGTGGCAACTAAGGCTATACAGTCTGACTAAAATGACTTGCTTTGCATCTAGTCAAATATTACCTTCTGTGTAAAATAGTTAGAGAGTGTGCATGTCAACCTGTAAACTATGAGAGCCCCTATTCAGGAAATGAATTATAATACTGATTTTAATCTTCTCACATAAGCTTGAAGTAAACATTTTCTGTTTATAACAAGATGGTAGTCAAATTTGTAATGACAACATCACAAAGTCTTTCACCAAATTCTCTCTTTTAAAAATGAAACCAAAAAAAGCTAATCAGCTTAGGTTTAATGTCTCGTATTCCTGAGTTCTATTACCAGGCTCTTGGGCTTTGCTCCTTCTGAACAGGAGATGTATTTGCTAGCCATCACTATTTTTCCTTACATAGTGACAACACAAGGTGTGAAAAATGTCACTGCAACTTTAGTGAAGCGTTGAAAGCTTGTTCCACATGGCTAGGAAGAAGTGTTCTCCACAGCTGCCATCTTCTTGCGAGTGTGCAGTGCACAATCAATGCAAATTAGGGGGATGTAGAACGCACTTCCTTTTTAAAAACTCAGAAGACTCTGAATTGGTCAGTGATGGCAACAGCTTAATTTTTAGACAGCTGATGATTTTTTGGTTTATTTGAAAAGCTGTCCTTGCTTTGAAAGTTGGTGGGAGATCCATAATCGAGCTATGATGTCGCCATGATTTGGGGCCTGCTTTACTATACCGCACGTATAAAACGTGAAACAGACAATGACGTTTTAGGGGGGGAAACTGAATTTTTGAAAGTTACATCTCAAAGATCCAAGGTTGTAAAATGATATTTCAAAAATCAGCTTGATTTTCATACATTTACATACATAATTAATAAAACTGTATAGTCACCTTAACTGCGCCCCATCCAAAGTGTACCCAAACCTTGAGTGCTACACTGCCCGAGATACCAGACCCCTCCCTGACAACCATGACCGGGATAAACGATTAGAAGATGGATGGATGGATGGATGGATACATACAGTGAGCTTCCATTATTATGAAGTATTACTGATTAGAACGAGTGAAATTAAGTTTGTTTTGGTAAATGTATCTTATTTATTGGGGACGTTTGTTATGTTCTTGTAACATAACAATTACAATGCTAAATTTTATGAAATTTCTCAGTTCAAGTTGTTGAGCATTTGCTAGTTTGGAGGTGCAGATCAGTTTCATGTAGCCTAACAAATCTTTTATGTTTACAGAGACATACATTCTTCTTGACCTTTGCAGTACGCATTTCACCATTCATACAGAGTTTTCTTGTTTGAGAATTTCAGAAACTCTACGGTCTACTATATAGCCAAAGCGATGGAATGTGCAGATTAGGTAGACTGCGTATTTTATTCTGTATCTGGCAAGCCAGGAAATGGTCACCTTCTGTGAAGGGCAGATCTACTTTTAACTAGCATGTCATAGATGCCTCTAACGCTGTTTTTTAATTTCAGTTAAAGAAAACTGTGGTCATAGGGTGTTTGGGTCTCTTTAACAGCACAAACCCACTGTCAAAACACGTCCTCCTTCTTCGTATGCATGACACTGGTGTTGTCATGGCTGACATCTTGACACTTCACCACAATTAGGAGACGCTTAATCAGAAATACATAATGCAGGTTGGTATTCCTGTTTGCTGAAACAGGACAGCAAATACAGTTCATCAGTGGGCTTTAACGTGCCACATGGAATATTCAATTTCAAAATATGCAACTGAATACACGCACTTTAAAGATCACTGACTGTGTTCATCACAGCCCTCTTTGCTGTTGCGTTTATTGAAGTGAATGATAGGTAGTGCAGCGCACCATTTGAAGTCCCCCTCCCAGCTGGAACATTATTTGCTGTTAAAAAGGTTACCCTGTGCCCCTTTTAGAAGTGTACACTATGGTGAAAATACAGAAGTTGAGAAATGTCCTGATATGTACATTTTCTTCAGCTTACTATGTACAGAGACAGATTTCTATTTAATATTTGTGCTCTCAGTGTGTTAGACTTCAGCATGCATTAACAGGGCCAAAGTGTTTCTGTCTTACAGATGGATCAGTACTAGTTGTAACTGATTTCGAGAGAGCTGCTCAGTGGCATCCTGTTTCAACAAAAAATTTTGACTGCTGAATTTACCTTGGAATACAAAAAAATGATGTGAAACTGAGAGAAAATCTTAGGCAGGAAATTCACAAATGACGGCACTAACTTTAATAAATGTACATACTTTACTGGTGCAGTTTTCTAGCTACTCACCCTACTAAAGGAAGAGTTGCTTCCTATTACTTGCATTGTGAGTATTAAGACAATGGCCATAAAAACACACAATGACAGTCTAAAACACAATGTAGAAACGTCAGCGCAACATTTAATCAATGTGTCAAACAGCAAACAAACTTTAATACGGTGGGTTGCCTTTAATATGCATTTTGTTTTGGCAGCTTCGTTCATTTTTGAAAACGCGTTTGCTTTCTCAACCCAACATACGTATATCGCACTCTGTTGAGTCATCATGAAGTTAACCGTGGTTTTTGCACACTATATTGCCATAAAAAAGAAAAAAACACCTCTATTCAATGAGCCATATGTAAAAAAAAAAAAACTTTCAAGACTTCAGTTGTATAAGTAACTAGTCTTTGGCTATCTCTCCGAATGAGCATATGGGCCCTCCAAGTAAATGTCAACTGAGCTGATGTTGATTTGCATGTTACCCAAAATTCAAAAGCATAGATTAGCATCGGGATATGAACTAACCTGTACATCAGGAGTTTGTCTGACAACTCAACTTCCACTGCCTATGCAGTGAAGCTGGAATATTTTATTGTTCAGCTTAAATGGCACTCAAAAAGTAATTCATATATTTGAAGCTTTTCTGTTTATACACAGAAACATGCTATTTAACATACAGCCTACCATCATAAGTAGGAATACTGACTGCAAGACAATATATTGCTGTTAAAAAGTTCAACCCACAGCTTAGTCATACTGGTTTATATAACAAATGAGGCTTCAAAACTTGTGGTGGGTGGAACTATCCTCAACTAGCAATTAATGCTGGTGATAGTGGTGGGTGAGAGTATCCCAAGCTATCACCAGCATTGATTGGTAGTTCAGGATACTACCACCCACCATGCTCTGAAGCCTCATTTATTCCATCACTACAAAATACACTTGACCAAACACAGATAAAGCATGTCCACACAGTAAAATGTGCTCATATTAAATCTGCACTTCTTACAAAATTAGCTACTTATGCGATCCTCTGATCAATCATTTTGCAATTGTTACTGGATCGTGTTTATCAAAATGTATTATTTGTTGTGTGTTTTCTGCACTTTTGTTAACAGCACCCCCTTCTCCCAATTGTGTTTGGCAAGTTAACTCAAAATTTTTCAGCAAATATAATAGATATTTTTTCTTTGGGTAGTATTGTTTTCATGATTATTTTTTAAAAAATAAATAGGCACTTCTTCCAAAGATACATCCATTCATTTTCCATAACTGTGTATCTAATCATTCTTATATTGTTATGTAGGGGACAGAGTTTGCACTTACAGGCTGTGAACATTATACAGACATCAGCTGACCTAAACTTTGTGGCTTTGGAATTGTGGGAAGGTGACAGAAAACCCTGAAAAAAAAAACTCTATGCAAGCACAGTCTCACTATACAAAGAGCTGGAGGCAGGAATCAAACCCACAACCCTGGAGGTGTGAGGTGACTGTACTAACCACCAAGCCTCTAAGGCTCAATATTTGTGACATTAACGGCCATGACCCCATAATTACTTTAACTTAACATTATGTCTAATTACAAGGAGAACGGCATCGTCTTGCTGCCTCCAAACAACAGAGGCATGCAAACAGTGTAACATCTCTAGCCAAATCTCTTTCTAAATGTTTGCCCCATGACTGCATTTGTATTTGTGATTGTTTCATTAGTGATAGTTCTGAGATGTCCAGCGTGACTTCCTTTGAAGGGTAGCCATGTAGAGGTTGAGAAACACCATCTGTTAGCCCATCGCCTTTGTTGACGTGAAAAAATCCTTTTGCGAGAATATTGTTGACACTGCTTGATAAGTGGTATCCACAAACTCTCAGTGTGAGTTTTCAGTTCACCTTCAAGGCCACCAAGAGAGCTTTATACCTTCACATCACATCCTTCAGCATGTAAGCTTCCTCACCTGAAAATCATGGCCTCCTCAGATTTCATGCGTAACACCTCACTTGGAAGGCAACATTTATCTTATCCCTATTAATCCTCCAAAAATTCCTAATTGATTCTCGGTCTGTTCCAGCCTTCAAATTCTCTCTGCCTGCTATTCGTGGCAATGGATACAAATCACCACAAAGTGGTTTCACTTGAGGATTTAGCCCGTATCTTTGAGCAGTTGTGTAGGAAATATGGCCCAGCTATCAATTTAGCAATCATTAGCCTCTCCACTTTGAGGCTACTCTATGCAAACTCCATAGTAAAACAATCTATGACTCAGTTTTGTAAGAATCTTTAAACGCAGGCCGAACATCTCACCAGGAGTCAATCAAGAGTAAGATAAAGTCAATCCAATGATACTATAACTCTCAATTCACACTTGTGGATGCTATCTAAAGTTTTAACTCTTGATACCGGTATCACAGATCAGGGTTGTGTTTCTTCCATGACGGGACTGATTGAGTTTTGTATAAAAAAGAAGTTTCCTAATTGAAAGGCTTTACAAGTTCCACTTCTTCAAAACTTTAACAGGCTCTTACTCAAGCCCGAAAAACTGAAGAATAAATACACGCCTTTCTTAAACATACTTTCCAAATGCATTATCTCTCCCGCAGTACACGTCTGCAGAGCCTTCCTCACCCAAACGTCTTAACCCAAACTGGCGACCAAGCCACATTTGCGTTTGTGACTCTTGATGAGCATTAAACAGAGGGGGATTGGATGGGTGATGGAGCAGGAGGTTCCAGACAACACGCAGTGAGCCAGGACTGCAAATGCAGCCACAGTAACGTAGCTCACAGGTAGATACCGCAAAGGAAGTGATGTGGCCTTTTGATCGGCTCCAAGATTAAACAGCAAGAGTGCAGGCATTCTGTTAAAGTGCAACACCATCCAAATACACGCAAGCTGCACTTTTACCATTCCTTTCTGTTTCTAATGGTGGCGGATAATGTCCTCCTAGCTTCACCTAGATTTTCATAAATAACCAATGACAGGCAACAGCTTTCTCCAAAGGCAGTTGCTCACCACCTTCTCTGTCCCACTCTACCACACACTTGGCGATCTGATATGACCTGTCATGAACAAAATAACCTAAAGGGTGACTTCACTAGTTTCAATAGAGTAATTATAACCAAGGAAAACAGTTTTGTAGACTATGATAATAGGTATACAAGTTAAAAATATTCCATCTAATTTACAAACTGCTTTTCCTATGCAGGGTTGGGGGAGGGGCCTACCCTGTATGGGATGCCAACCAATAGAAATATTATAATATTTATTTATTAGAGTCCTGTTGCCCCCTGGGATCTGGACACCAGGATAAGCAGCTAGAAGATGGATGGATTATATTTTGATAAAGAGTCGTTATTATATGTATCCATCCATCCACCCATCCATCTCACACTCCGCTTATTCAGTACAGCATCATGATGAGCCTACAGCTTATGCCAGGAAGCATAGGCCACAAGGCAGAGGATTACCTAGAATGCTTTGCATACCCACCTGTCAATACTGCTGAGTAACATTACTCTAACTTGCTAACTGGCCTTTTGAGCAGTTTTAGCACTTACTATTTGAGGTGAGGAACAGTATGTCAAGAATAACCAAGACACCCAGGATTTTTAGCAAACGGAAGTAAAATTTCCGATAGTTTGAAGGGGCACAGGAGAAAACACTTCTGGCTATAGGCTGCAGAGACCCCCCCCCTCCCCCACCCCTTCATGCATGTGTGAGCAGCTAACGCTGGGTTTTTGTCCAACCATGTAATTGAACATGTGCTGAAGCAATTTGGCTTAAATACATTTTTTAAAGTTATCACTGCATATCTGATCATTTGAAAATGTTTTTCTGTCATTTGGATGGTCCCATGGACAAGTGGGCTAACCACAATTTTATTTGTTTTTCACTTTCTGTGCTAATCTCAATGATTAGCAAGAACAAATGGAAAAAAGCGTTTTCTTGAAATGGTCAGATCTGGGGTTAGCCCATAAGACCATCCATTTAATATTAGTACTTCTTAGGTGGGACGTGTATGAAACAATATTCATTGTAGCCATCTAGGAATATACTGTCAACTAACCAACTGGCTAACCTACTTCTTTTTTATATTGCATGAAAAAGTTCCAGGCTTTTTTTTGCAAAGTTGAGGACTGCTCATTGATCAAATAATAGTGTTAGCTAGTCAATGTGGACTAATGATTTCTTTGAACAAACATTGCCTTGTGCCCTGAGGCTGCCTGGGATAGGCTCCAGGTCCCCCCACGACCTTGAACAACAATCAAGCGGTTTGGGAAATGGATGGATGGATTTTGACCTGGCCTTTGTATAACATTATGAAGGGGGCTGACATTCGAAGCATACAATTCAAGCATCATAAATGTACAGTAATTTGCATACAAATAAGATTGTACCCCACGTAGAATAGAATAGAATAGAATAGAATAGAATAGAAAAAAATAGAAAAAAATAACTGTATTGCCATTCTAAAAATGTACAATGAAATTTACTCAAAAAATCCCCAAAAGTGCACCCATACAGAGTATTTCCCCCTGGGTACCAGTGAAGACAAATGGCCCACCATCCACACATTCAGGTCCAACTGCTCAATGGCAGGAACCAACGGGCATCTTCAGCTTCTTGTTCTGTTTTATATTCTGACGAGTCATAGGCATTATTTTTCATTAAGACTAGGCTTCTGCATTTCCCCATCAAACATATTGCATGTAGGGTAAATGGAGACGGCTCACAGAAATAGAAGGAAATAACCTCATTATAATTTACTGGCCACTCAGGAAAGTCTTAGGAAGTCTCGTCACTGTCAACATTCTTCTTTTTATCTCAACCTGACTTTGCATTTTTCAAAACTCTACATGACTTGTATGTGTATCTACGTGAGATCTACTGACATCAATGATAAATCCTCTGAGGTGTTCAGGGCTACGTCTCTCACTAATCTTACGCTAAGTGAGATGCTATTGAGATGCTATACCGCACAACTCTGACGCCACTGTGGAGGAAACCACCAATGCTTTGACAGGTTTCCACTTCATGGTAAATATATTGTTTGTTCGATGACATTTACGCATTCAGACTTGGCATCCCATCCGCCACCATCCTCCACAGAAACTTTCCACTGTTCACATTGAAGGGTCTACACAAGCTATTAATAACCGGTGTTGTCTCACTGTCTAAGAAAACAACATGCAGTATGGTAAAAGGCACTTCACTTCACTCTCTACAGGTTAACTGCAGTCATCTACAGACTTGACCAACACTGAAACATGGGTGTGGAAAATTCAACATCATGTATTTACCATAAACAGTAATGCTGCAGTGTTTGGAAATGAATACAATATGTAGTGTTCCCATAGCATACATAGCAAATGAAACTTCTAGAAGTGCAAGGTCATTGCTGAACAGTGCTGTAAGAACATAGTTCAGATATGTAATAAGAAAGGCACTTATTGCTAACTTGTTTTTATTGTGGGCAGGATTCTGCTCTATAGGCATCGTTTGATCTTTGTTTAGAGAACCTGGGGTGTTAGTGGGTGGAATGTGGTGATTTCAGCAAAGGACGTTCCAAGTCAAAAAGTTCCAAAAGGAGGCTGTGGAAAAGGGAGTGGTCTATTTTGAACCACTTCCAATATTATTTGTCAATAATTTTAGATGATATATCCCAGCATACAATCAGATAGAATAACAATATCAAAAACAGTAGCACATTGTAAGAACTAATCTAATTATGTTGCACTGTTTACTCTAAAGACCGCAACTAAATCATCATTGACTTTGTAACCGATTATTCCCACCTACTAATATTTCTACAAGTGAATTCGATGACGGAGTTTTCTTCATAATTTGTAATGTCTTCGTTTGTGTTTTGGTGACTTCATCAATGCCGTCCATGTGAACTGGCTGAATAAACATGTTATTAATGGAACAAGCATTAATCAATGCTGGGTATTGTCATGGGTTTTAAAGCCTCTTTTAGCGCCAGCACTGATTGGTTAGTTCAGGATACTCCCACCCGCCATGGGTTTTTAAGCCTCTTTTAGCGCCAGCACTGATTGGTTAGTTCAGGATACTCCCACCCGCCATGGGTTTTTAAGCCTCTTTTGTCCCATCACTAGAATAAGTGTCCGCCTCATCATGTTAACAGTCTGGAAAAGAATCAAGAATAATCAGTCATATTAAACCATAGCAATCAACAGCTCAGTATTGGTCCTCTTCAACTGAAGCTATAAAAGTCTGATTTATAATATTATAAATGTAGTCAAAGATCTTCATTAAACTTTTACTTAATTGCCCTGCTTTATGTGTTTACTATGTCCTTTTTTCAGTTTTTTGGTAATTTTAATGTAATTTCTCATCCATATCATTTAAGATGTAAATAGTAAAGGTTCTTAAAGGTATTTATTTCCATAAAGAACATAAGAATTAAAGCAGGAAAATCTCATGCTACAGAAGTTTATGATTTGTCTCATGCAAAGAAACTGAGTGAATTCTGTCATCCTGTGATTTCAGGCACGGAATAAACAGAATGGAGATCTGGCCGCACTCAAAGTCATCAAGATGGAACCGGGTATGTGCAACTCTCTCATTGACTGTCAATGCACCAATCACATGGTTAATAGGCTGCCAAATCTATGCAATCGCAGTGGCTCAAAATGATCACTTTCAACAACATATATAGTGTTATATCAGGGACTGGTTCAGGAACATTCCAGAAAGTACAATATCCATCAGTGTTTATATGTTTAGTACTTGGGGGTTACTTTTGGGGAGATATTTATATATGTTTTTTTGCATTTAGCAATTAAACAATTTCCACAGAATTGCTCCAATAAGGTACCCATAAAAAATACATAGGATCACAGGTCTTTGAGTTATTCTGTCAGGAAACAAATCTGGTTACCATATCAGTACTTCTAATAATTTTCAAGGTCTGTTCAAAGGCTACAAGAGACTTTCAAACAAACTAATTGGCCAATATAATCATTGCTGAACCAGTTAAAATTATATGAAAAAAAGCAACCTTTTTTTTAACGATCATTTATCCAACTATCCATCCTGGTGAGGGAAGGCCTGCTGCCTGTTCCAGGTGTAGGCCAGCACAGGGCACAAGGTAAAGATACCCTGGATGGGGAGCACACAACACAGCTCATTTAGGGCCTCAGTCAGCCTAACTCCCTGTCTTTGGATTGTGGGAGGGATTCCACAGAACACTAGAGAACGTGGGAATTCTACACACACAGCAGAAGTGGAATTTGAACCCTAACTCTGGAAGTGTAAAACAACAGCGCTACTCGCTGAGCAAACTTACCACGCACATCAGTACATTATTTAAGCATTTAGGTGTAGATACCTTTTTATCACATTTAGATCCAAGCTGAAGTTATCTGCTAAAGGAAGCATGAAATAGCAGGTTACATCCAATGTGTGCAAACAGATATGTAAAGCCAGTTTAAAATATGGCTTTTAATTGTCATTCTTCTAAAGCCTGGGGGGAATCATTTTATAACTAAATGTAGGCAGTAGTGGAATGGTATTCAGGAGTGTAGTTTTTCATTGTTTAATTTCTGTAATGGGTAGAGCACTAACCACAATATACATAAAACAGAAAATATTCCTACTGGAGCATAACAGCCGTCAGGCATAGAGGTCATTTCAGCCATATTTCAGAGCTTTTGTAAAGTGCATTCACTATTCAGAAATGATTTATGGATTTCATTAAAATAGGCAGTCCTTACATACTACATACATACAACACACTAATTTTTTTATGTCTTACGTTTTTTACGATGTATCACCTGCGTTCACAAAAGTCCCATATTTGAAAAGTATGTTTATAAAAGCCAAAAACATGATTAAAAAAAAATGTATTGTACAATGAAAAGCTTTCATAAAAGACAGGTGGACTCCGTAACGACATAACAGTGAATGGGATTCCCCGGGTATTTCTGGTATCAATGAAACCTACCACTCATTTGCCCCCACTTCACACCATTCATAATGGGTGTGCATATTATCATTTTATCCATAAGGGTGGCCTGGGGGGGCAGTGTGAGTCACAGGAAATGAGGGGGGTCATGGAGTATGGGGTGGGATGACATGAAACTAGGCTTCATGGGTGCTTGGTTGAAAAAAAAAAACATTTTCTATATGTTATAGGACAGACCAGAGAAGGAGGGCGGGATAACAACTGAACCACTGAGCAATACCAAAATATTAAAAGAGATGTACAGATTTACGCAGCTAAACTACAGTATGTGGAAATGAGGACAAACAAATGTAACAAAGTTTAAATCAATTGAGAATGTCTTGAAATAGTTCTTTCAGCCATGCCAACTCTCAGCTGAGTGAGGACCTGAATTCATAATCACTACTCACTCATTAGATGTGTGTGCTAAAGGCTTTCTTGACTTGGAGATACGTACACACTTGACATAAGTGAGACATGCGGCCATGAATTCTACAAATATATACTGAATTTGAAAGGTAGATAAGGAAAAATGGCTTCCAATGAATGATTTTGATTATCCAGTCATCAAATTTATCCTGCACTCAGGCCATCTTAATTTGAACTAATCTGTTATTAGTTAAATGAAGTCAGTTTGCCTGGGCAAACTTTTTGCAAGACACAAAACAGACAGGGTACTTGAAGAACGACTGTCACTTTAAAATCTTCCATGCTGACACCATGTTGCTGCACAACACCTACAGAAGATGACTTCTCCGTGATCCAGCAGGAGATCGTTATGGTGAAGAGCTGCAAACACTCCAACATCGTGGCCTACTATGGCAGCTACATCCGGTAAGGCTCAGCCAATAATGTGCAGTATACCTGAGCAAAGTAAAAAAATAAAATAAATAACATCTGGCCCAATGTTTTCCAATACGTTCTGCAAACGTAATTTCTGTGTTCCATCCACATTCCACAATGGCACAGGGTGCATCCTTTATGGGGTGTAAGTGCGTCATACGCACTCGGTTACACACAAGAAACTCAGAGACATCAGTTCACATACACTGCATGTCCCAGGGTCATACGAGGGGTGAAAATACATAAAGAAAGCCCACATTTATACCTCTGAGAGACAAGGCTAAATTAGCTTATTTCAAATGATAGCCTGCTTAATTTAAGTCTCAGTGCTAATAAATCTCTGTTGCTGATGATTTACTATATAAACACCGTTTTATTACATTCCTGGTAGTGCTGGAAGATTTTTGGGTACTTTTCTATAGGGTTAAGGTCTATGAATCACTTATCTACTGGAATCAGTTAAGATCTATAGATGGAATTTGCATGTACCGTAATGAAAACGAAATTCTGTTCCAAATTTAGGTGATATTATATCAGTGAAAAATGGTCTGCACGTCATATTATTTGATATGACGACCTCGGTTATTGAATATCTTCCAGATATCAATGCACATATTTCATTGTGTCTGAATCCAGGGCCAACAAGCTATGGATTTGCATGGAGTATTGCGGTGGAGGCTCCTTGCAAGATATCTACCACGGTGGGTAGGGGCTCAGAGTGTTCAAAACCAAACTGAAGGAGTGGGTTTGAATAAGGAATCAGCAAAACTAGAACTTCATCACATTAACAGCCCCTCTACCCAGCACCATGCATTAACCCCCTGCCAGATGGCCGCTACCAATGTATTTATAACCTCGCACAGATGACTTCCTTCCATTCTCGTTCTTCTGCCTCTTCCCTCTCTATATCTTCTCTACTAAGGATCACTAGTATCTCCCGTTTAACCGTAAATGTCTTCCTATTTAGTGTTCCCATCTTGTTTTCATTTACTTGTTTGCTCAAACTGATCATGAATAATTATAAAACTGAGCACACAAGTGTATGCAAATAGATATATAGACAGGAGTAAAGAAAGTACCCAAATGAATTCCCAAAAAAAGTAATAATCTTGAATCTGATGATTATTTTTCTTGACAGTTACGGGACCCCTGTCCGAGCAACAGATTGCCTACGTGTGCAGAGAGACACTGACGGTAGGGTGTAAGACTAACAGCCTCGTGGGGGGGTTCTCCCCGGGTGCAGCCTGGTCATCAGGGTAACCGTCCCTCTGCTGGTTCCCACAGGGCATTGAATACTTGCATGGCCAGAAGAAAATTCACAGAGACATTAAGGTAGGCTGGACGAGGATGAAAAAAGCGTGGTATTGCTGCTGCGCTGTGAATGTGTGCTGTCTTCCTGCCCACACATTCATAATGTTCTCGTAGGCTTCAGTACATCCTCACCACAGACTTGTATCAGCAAATGCAGCCAGGCAGCAGAGCTGCAGCAGCAAGAGGAAAGAGCCGTAAACTGCAGTATAAGTTGCAGTGCACGCCTGTTCTTTATCCAGATGAACAAACTGCAACCTCTTCACACTCCGAGCACTTTCTTGACAAACAAGTATTACCCACTGCACACAACCACACATTTCTCTGCAAAATGCAATGAAGCATGGTGGAAACCAGGCCCTCATGCACGTACTGTACTCGCACACATAGTCACAGACACACACGTATACATACACACTCCCCATACACACTGAGAACCAGCTTTGGACATAGAAGAGTCATGGATACGTTGTGGAGTGGTTATGAATGTGATGTTCTGAATCATTGATTCTGACCTTCATCTTTCAGGGTGCAAATATTCTTCTAAATGACAACGGAGAGGTGAAGCTTGGTAAACTCTTTAATTGTTAAAGTCTCGGTGTACAAAGTTACTGCCCCAATCTAGAATCTTAATGTTCGTAATCTAAATTTAACCATCAAGATAGTAACCTATATATAGAAAAATGTTCTGGTACTCGTATTTGCTAGCTACTACTTTTAAATACTTCATGTCAGCCACAAACTAATTATGATTTTAGCGCTTTCTAATAATATCGCGTATTTCCAGAGCATATGCAAGGCTTGCACAGATAACCTTTCAGTATTGTACTTGTCCGCCTTGCAAACAGCAATGCAAAAAACTGACTTGAAATACTTATGAAGCATAGCTAAAATGAAGAAAGCTGAAATAAAACCATCAATCAGAGTTTAATCATCACATCAGTTACATCACACAGTTATGTATATCAGGTAGTCAGTATCAATGTAATTCGAGTGACTTAGAGATTGATTGTTTTTCTCCTCCCTGACTGTCCAGCGGATTTTGGGATTTCGGCACAGATCACGGCCACGTTTGCTCGCCGCATGTCCTTCATTGGAACTCCCTACTGGTGAGATCCTGCAGTAAAGTGTGTGGCACACCTCCGTCCTTCCTTCCAGGCTCATAACCAGCGGGCTGTGAGAAATGTTGAGACAAGTAGAGGAACCTATCCAGGTCTGGAGATGCAGGTGCTATTTCTGTCCCCATCCACAGGATGGCCCCAGAGGTTGCTGCAGTAGAGATCAAGGGAGGGTACAATGAGCTGTGCGACATATGGTCCGTGGGGATCACCGCCATTGAGCTGGCCGAGCTCCAGCCGCCCATGTTCGATGTTCACCCACTTAGGTATGGCTCTGCGGCTACCACTGTGAGCACAGCATGCATGCAGGCACGTTACCACACAGAAAGCGCAGCTCGGCCTGACGCGCGAAGAAGTAACAAAGGCATCCATTTACCTATGCACATACTCTTCTCATGCTTAATTGTTCTAAGACTCTCTGAAAAGACACCAGCAGGCATCCGAATACCCACGCAGGCGAGGTCACATAAGGTCACAGAGAGACACGCTTCCCCACCACTGACTAACTCACCTACCGACAGGGTGCTGTTTCTCATGTCCAAGAGTGGGTACCAGCCTCCAAAATTAAAGGACAAAGCAAAGTGGTGAGCGACGGATATTGAAAATAATGTTATTTTCATTCAATGTTAATGTTTATTTTCGAATATAATTTGCACTGTTTCCCTGTTTGCACTACGTGTTTTGACTTACACTACACAATTGTATGGACTTGTAATTACGTTGTATTCACACTTCTTTAAAGCTATTTACAGTCTATGCAGCCTTCATGGGTTTTAATGAACAAGCATGTTTCAGAACAAATTTTAGTTTGATATGTGATGCATCAATAGACGCTAAGTCAAAATTTTAAAAATGGAATGTAATTAATACTGGGGGTTCACCATTCCAGCTATCATTTGTGAAAGTGAACGTGTTTTTCTACTACCTTCTGCCTTAGGTCAGCTATGTTCCATAATTTCATCAAGATGATGCTCATCAGGAACCCGAAAAAGCGACCAAGCGCCATGAAAATGTTGACGGTAAGATTGAGCCCCTTGTACCCTACCACCATGGACATCGTTTTCAAAGAGCTGAAATGAAAAGAAAGCCTCTTGTCGATTTCCTTGTCTCCCCCTCACCCACCCCATAATATTACTCACTCCGCTTGTATTCCCAGCACAACTTTGTGACTCAGTCCTGTTTGAATCGCTCCCTGACCGTGGACCTGCTGGAGAAACTCCGGCACCCAGAAAGACTGAAGGACTGTATGCAGGCTGAAGAAGATGAGATGGAGGTACAGTGTTACAACACGGTCAAATCCCTTTGGATAGTGTGGGTGATTGTAATTAATATCAAGGGTGTAAAAAAATGTTACTAAATTATAAGAATTGCTTATTACATGGGGTGCAGCTGTAGTCCAGAGGACAACACACTAGCTTTGCACCTCCAGAGTTCATGGTTCAAATGCCACTCCCCTCTGTGTGTCACACTAGGTACTCTGGTTTCCTCCCATAGTTTAAAATGTGTGTTTAGATAAACTGGTGACTTTCATTTCACCAAAGTCTATGATTTTGTGTGAGACTACAATTCTCTCTAGGGTGTACCCCAGATCATGCCTTATCATTCTTGGGTAAGCTCCATGCCCCCCCATGACCCTACATAGGATAAAGTGGTTTGGAAAATGGACGGATGGACTACAGTGGGCCATGCCTCAAGTCTTAAGATTCCTTAGAAGACTCCAGGCTAACTATGACCCTACACTGGGTATCTGGTAAAGGAGAGATTAATGGATAGAATAACATCCATCCATCCATCCATCCATCCATCCATCCATCCATCCATCCATCAATTAACTGCTTATCCTACGCAAGATCTCAGGTGACCAGGAGTACCCAGAGGTAACATCCACCACATAAGGAGAGCATGCAAACTGCACACACACGGAGTGGAGGATGGAATTACACAATATGATAAATTTAACAACCATATGCTGCATTTTAAGGGGATTTAGCACTTTGCCTCTGGCCAACTTAGGTCATCATACCCGGATCCTTGAGAAGAATTCGATCCACAAATCGGCACAGCAAGGCTGAGCGCGCCAACTCTGATAACAGTTGTAAGTGTTACGGTTCTACTGTGCCCACGACACAGGGCATTAGCCTGTAGCCTGACGTTTTGTCTAGACCCATTTGTGGTGCATTTGCAACACAACATGATGGTTATTTATGCCCTGTGATGTTAATATTGTCTGTGTGTTTTCAGGGCAACAGACATATAAGAAACCAGAGATCCCAGACAGAAACTTTTCGGAGGGAAAGGTAAGTGTGTCTCTGCTTGAGGAAGTGCCTTCCCATCTGTCTCTGGGCCAGTGTGTGCATATGAGTAATATGTGTGTGCTGAATATATGGCTTTGTGTCTCCACACACATGTACCCATGTCATGTAGACCTCAGGTTCTGGGTAACCACTATCCTTTGACTTCTCTTCTGCACATATCTTTATTACAGCAGAAACGAGATGGCAGATCAATAAGTTCCACAAACCGAGATGACAGAATGAAGAACAGGTACACGGCAGCCACAGAATTCAACAAGAAGTGACCATCTTTCTGAAATTCTCATCGTATCCGTAGCATTTCATAATCGCTTAACTGCTACAGGGTTATGGCAAGCATGGTGCCTATTCTAAGAAAGCAGAGGTTGCGAGGCAGGTGAGGCAGGGTACCAGTATGGGGCCCAGGCACCATTGCATGTAGCAGCTGATCCACCTACGCCTGCTATAGTTAACGTAGCGTGGTGGCCAGCTAAATGGCTCATGATCCAAAAAGGAAATAATGTTTTATAAATTGCCATTTGCATGTGTATCTGTGTGCATTCTTATTTTTGACCTGTGAACTATTGGCATTCTATCCAGGTTGTGTCGTTCGATATAAGTTTTCCCCATGTTTTAATATCATTAGAATAAAAAATTCCCAGTATCACACTGAGGTTTTCTTTAATCTTGTTCTGAAAACAGTAATGATTTAAATTAATATATTTCACTTTACAAACGTCCATTAACATGTACCCCCTACTGTGAATAACACACCACAGAAGCTATCTTACCCACACAGAAAGTTTTTTATTATTGTTGTAAATAAGATATTTGTACACTTTAATCAAAAATGCAATGTTTGACTCACCTATCAGCAATCATTTGTTATCTACTCCTTTATATAAGTGAGTAGTGTTTTGGCCCACCTTTGTGCTAAATTATTTTCTGTGAGAGATTTCTGTCATTTTCTAATGGGAAGCCGGTAGTAGTAGCTTTACATAATTAGTTTACTTTACGATTACGATGCCCTTGCTGGAATTACGTAACATTACTTTCCTATACATCCAAAATCTGCTATATAGTCTTAAGGGTTCTCTCTTAACCACTGCAGTGATTTTTCACAAAATATGCATTCTCCGTCCGTGTCTGAAATAGATTCCTAAACGTTTTATCTCACGACTTCTAGTAGATTCGCACAAGTTAATCATTAGCCTCATCCAACTATTATCGATCAGCTGAAACGAACAGGCAGAGATACAAAAACGTAGGCAGTACTGCTGTAATACTTCCTTTTTAAAGCAGTTTCGTAAATGAATTATTTTTGTTTCTAATGCCTATGTTTTATACGCCACACAGGGAGGGAAGCATGGACTCGGACGATGATTACGACGATGTGGACATGTACGAGTTCTCCTATTCGACATTTATTTTCATGTGGCATATTGTCCAACAGTGTCCGCAATTAATTGTTCATTTCATTTCCCTTTTCCGCAGCCCTAGTAACTACACCAATAGGTAAGCTCTATTACAGCCAGAAAAAAATAAATACGTGGTACGCAGAACCAACAATGACACTTTAAATGTCTCTACAAGCCAGATGAAAGTAAAAGAAGTAGCTTCTTTTATAAATTAAAAAAAAAAAAACCCGAGGCCCTCTCTGTAATCTGACTGTGGGATCTTACTGGTGCAGTCTCAGTAACATATACTGGCTTTATAAGTTTTATTTGCTGGAAACTCAACTCTCTGTCTCCGCAGCCAAACATTGCCAGCCGATGAGGTTCCACCCCCACTCCCTCCCAAAGTAAGGGATTCTAGACATGGCATCTTGAGGTGAAATTGTGGAACATTTGGACGCATTGACAGAAGGAATATTAGTAAAAGGTTGCTTAAACAGGACAACTTCATTTTTCCTATGAATGTAATAGAAATCGCTTTGATCAAAACTGAGTCAACAGGTTAATGTCTTATAGATGCCGTTTGATGTTTATTCAGTTCCTGATATTATAAATCAGTATTTATGAAATGCCAGTTATAATGACGTTACCTTTTTATTATTGGGACAGGATATTAGTTTGTCTAATTGACAAGTGTAAGGATCAGATTTCTAAAATTTGGCTCTGAAGAAGTGGCTGCTGAGGTACCCGTCGTTTCCTTTTGTCCATCATGTGTCCTGGCAGCCGAAGCTGCGGACGAACTCAGAGGAGAGTTTCAGCAGCGATGACAGTCGAGGCCGGGGTCCCTGCTCCTTATACGCCCCCTCCCCCTTAGTGCGATGCTCCAGCAGCACCCCGACTCGCCCTGTCCCACGTCCACGGTCTGTCCGCAACGTCAACTCTGGTCAGTATCTCTGCGTTCCAGACGTACAGTAGCTGTGTGACCGTAGCGATCGAGCATGCTCTCTCTGTAGCCCGCAGAAGTGCAGCGCCATGCTTTCATTTTGAGTACATAGCCACAGAAACCAGTTCGTCATAGTCAGACGCTTTGCCCAAAATTGCTTGTTATTTTATGGTTTCCTCACGTCATGGAACCAAATAATTATGTCCTGTTAAGTGGTGAGGTGCAGGTAGAAATCTCAGTACACAGTCACTTCTGCTTTTTGTTTTAATCCCCAAATTTTGCTTTTAGACATTTGCATGTTTCGTACCTTGGGAAATGACAGCCCTATATATTACTGAGAATTAGAGAAGCTTCATTTCATTTCACCTGTGCAGTCTGACCAGTCGTGCTATGGCTCTAGCTTGCTAAAAATGACAATATTAAACCAAACTGATATTCCATCTTGATGATTATTCAGACCCCACATCATTTGCTGGTCACCTGAGCGATACACCACCTGATCTACAGCCACCTGAGCTGCCTCCCAAAAAGGAAAGGAGACATAGACAATGTCTGCAGGTTTGGAAGAAAATAAGACATTTAAAGATCATTAAACATTTTTAGCAATTGAATCTGAACAAATTCATTTGATTTTGCAGGTCCCAGGTGATGGGATCAGTTCAGCACTGAAGAAGCCTCCAGTAAGTTGGTCATTGATGTCCACCACTAGATCCTAACTCCAAAAATATAAAATCCATTCAGTGACTACAAGGTGGATGTGCCATCCAAGCACTGGCAGATCTATATCTCTTTGAAAATAAGCTCCGTGTCATATCATCATCATTCCCTTTCGGCTGCTCCCATCAGGGGTCGCCACACCGGATCAACCTTCGCCATCTCTTCCTGTCCTCCGCATCCCACTCTGTCACACCCACCAACCGCATGTCCTCTCTCAC
>JAACJT020000031.1:6470742-6494593 GCA_009936485.2 Gymnarchus niloticus | reverse complement strand
TCACTTCAACGTTGTTAAAACATCCCCATCCAGTCCACAGTATCATTTGAACATCCCTTCCAGTCCACAGTATCATTAGAATATCCCCACCCAGTCCACAGTATCACTTCAACGTTGTTAAAACATCCCCATCCAGTCCACAGTATCATTTGAACATCCCTTCCAGTCCACAGTATCATTTGAACATTGTTAGAACATCCCCATCCAGTCCATAGTGTCTTTGGAACATCCCCATCCAATCCACAGTGTCAGACGACATTATTCTTATGCTGTTTGCGTGTGTGCGTTGCAGCATTTTGACTTTCCACTGCCCAGCCCTTTGCGAGTGTTTGAGATGCTCATGGTGCCGGACCAAGAGTACCCACTGGTGTGCATCGGTGTGACCAAGGGGCCAAATGCAAGCCAGCCCGTGCAGCTGGAGAACATCAACCTCAACTCCAACACATCCTGGTTCACAGACACCGGTTCAGGTAAAATCTGGCTCGGCACAAACATGTAGGTGTACGTAAACTCAAAATTTGCCATTTTCTGGTAGTCTAAAAAGCTAGGTAGACAAATAAAATAAAATCCATCCATACTTACACTCCTCTGTCTCACAACCACTAATCCAGTATGGCCATGGGAGATCTGGAGACTATCCCAGTCAACACAATAAACAGTATGCTGGCCCGACAGAGTAAACACACACAAAGCCTAACATGTTATGGAAATTTTGACACATCAGTTCACCTGACAATATATTAACTAATTAAGTGAAACACCACTTGTATGTAACAGCACTGACTGTCATGCAAACTTTAAATTGAACAATTGTTATTACTTATGGGTGAGTAGTGAAATGTTAATATTTTCATCCAATACATTTTAGTTTGCATGTCTGTCCACATTGTGTCATATAACTATTTTGTCTAACTTAATATTATAATTTTGGGATAAACAGTTGATAAACAAATAAGCAGACTGTTCTCTCTCCCTGTGTGTGTGTGTGTGTGTGTGTGTGTGTGTGTGTGTGTGTGTGTGTGTGTGTGTGTGTGTACTCAAAAAACAATAATCTGGTTTTTATGCTTTTTCTGTATTGTAATGGATAAAGAGCATCCACCCATCCATGAACTTGTAAACAAAAATGTGCATTGTGACCTGTTACCTTTCAATGCTGGAAAAATAAAATATAGCAACTATTGTACTGCCTTTTTGAAACCTACAGTACTGTGCAAAAGTTTTAGGCAGGCAAAGAAAATAACATTTAAATTATGTTGCTATTGGTGTAAAACTGTGACTTTGTGTTGGTCGAAGTGTGGCAGTTTACGTTTCAAAACATATCCTCAAAACATCTCCCCTCAAAATTTGCAGTTAGTAACCAATACATACCCAAGTACTTCTTAAACTCAACTAGGAGTACACCTTGCTTGGCTAATTATTACCTCATAAAAATAATTACCTAATTAACTTAACTAGTCTAGTGAGTGGGTGGTGAACTGTAACAAATACATGGAATGGCTGAGGTGCTCTTGAGGAGAGGTATGGAAACCAGTGTTGTGTTCTTCTAGATATGAGTAACATTTTGGAGAACAGTAGAAATTGTTGTAATTTTTTTACTGTATCACCGTTTATTTGAATATTTTGTAGCATTTACTCATTTTTTTTTTCCTGAGTAAACATACACTTCCAGCTAGATAAATGGCCTTACATGTTTCCTTTGCCTGTCTAACCCATTAGTACAGTAATGTATGATGCCTGCTCCCCTTACACTTGTCTCTCCAACTTCCCCAGGGAACGCGATTCCTGATACGGTACAGGTCAACCAGCTGGATGACAGCACCCTGCTTGTACTTATTGAGAGTGAGCCATAACATCTCCTGCTTTGTTAAAAATTTTTTCAATGTCATGATTAGCATTTGGAGTGGAGGATTCCACTGCCCTGCAGTAAATAGCAGAGATTTCCCAGTCCTACAGACGTCCCTGTTTCGTTAGAATGTGGTACCATGTTAATCTCATTTACACTAGTTTATGGGCAAGAAGCATCACATAGCTAAGTGTCTAGAGGTGGCAGAGATAGAAGGCATATCCACAGAAGTCCATGACAAAAAAAAAGCATTTGAGAGACATGCATATTGGTTTTCAGCTGAGTGATGCAAGTTATGGTTTCCTTTGGACAGAGACTGTACATATAGTGGGCCTAGAGGGAACCCACAAGAGTCAGAGCAAGCTGCTGACCGAGATGAACTTCTCCTTCACCGTGGAGGCCGTAGGTACGAGCCTCAGGAAAGAGAGATATAATGTTCAGTTCCATCTGTACCCCAATAGAAATTAAAGAAATCCGATTGTGAATTAGTGAATAAACACAGACAGCAACGACCCAGACAAAGTATAACGGCTGCTGAGGTCTGATAAATTTACCTGAGGTGGCTGACGTGTCTCTGTGATTGCAGTGTTTTTTGAAGACACCTTGCTCGCTCTTTGGCGACATGGGTGGCAGCGAAGAGGGGAGTCCTCAGACATCCTGCAGGAGATCACAGATCGCAAGAAGGCCTTCCGTCTAGTTGGATCTGACAGGTGCACGCGTCTTTGCATAAATCAAGGGTGTCCAAACCTTTTTCGAATAGGGACAGCTGTTCTAAAAACACATATCGGTCATGCTAAAGAAAATAATTATAACATTTTACTACAATGCAAATTCCTACCTACATTATCCCCAATGTATACTGTGGCCTGGAGCATTTCTGTTGTGGGCAAAAGCTTTTGTGCTGCAAGACTTTTTCCATATTGTGCCACTGTAAGCGACAATGTGATAACTGATTTTCAGAGTGCTGCCACCATTTGGTGGAAAGAAAAATTGCAATGGGTTGCGGGCCTGTGAGCCATCTCCAATGCATTTTACTACAGAAGATGCATATCACTTTACATCCATCGGTACCCCGCATTTGGCCCATGGGCTGGACTTAGAAAATGCCTGACATAAATTAATTCACAATCATATATACACAGATCCTCGATTGGAACAATCATTATCAACGAGTAGTGACAATAAACGTGAACTCTAAGGAAAGTCCTACCCCTCATATTTTGAGATGGGACAGATTTTAAATATTGTACTCTGTATGTGCTGAATATGGGCAAATGGTGTCTTTGCATTATATTGCTGCAGAACGGTTGTCATGGAAACGCGGCACTGTGAAGACCAGTCAGGACTCAGCAACCTGTACGTGCTGGAGATTGCCGAGACTTTCGTCCCAAGTACTTGAACTCAGGAGGGCATGCATATATCTACAGCTCTGTTAAAACCCACTTTAAAGCCAGTGAACATCCCATAAACCATGTTCCACCGTGTTGTGCCACACTGGCATACGTTAGTCTCCAGTGCGGTAACCACCATCATGTTGTCTACTTCATTTGCTCGACGGAGTCGAACTGATTCAGTTAAATGTTTCTTTAATGGAAACATTATCTTACCTACTTGCAACATGTAATTTTCTATGTATATTTATGTAATAAAACTGTGTTGCTAAGGCCCAATGTATTTAAAACTGTATTTTTGGAGTAAATTGTGGTAAATCATGGGAAAGGTGAAGGACAGCACACCATGGAGATGAGACAATGTCAACTTAAAAAAAAATGTCATTTTCTTAAGAGAAGCCCGTACTCAGGTGAATGACATTCATTATATTTTATTCTTATTATGATATCATTGTTATATGCTAATTAGGCTACATCCTGAATTATCATCACACTTTGTGCACACAGATTACAAGCATAACCCAACCCTTAAATTCTGCTGTCCAGATTTCTGAGTTGCCGGGTTTTGCCACAGGATTTTCGGACAGCAGCTTCTCCTTGACACAAGGTACAGAGCACAGTTAAAACATTTCACAGGCTATAGGGCTGGGGTACACCCTGGATGGCCTGCCAGTCCACTGCAGGGCACACACACACACACAATCACAGCTTATACAGGCAATAAAGAGTCACCTAACTGTAGGTCTCTGGACTGCGGATGGAAACCAAAGTAGCTGGAGGAAACCTGCACAACATGGGGAGAACCTGCCCATACCACAGACCAAGAGCAGACTTGAGCCTGTGAGGAGTGGGGCAACATTGCTGCACAGTAAGAGAGCAAACCATCCAATTACCACACAATTAACTTAAAAATAATGAGCCTAACAATTGCTTATATGTATAAGAAGCATAAAAACCATTGGGAAACCGTCCATCTATCCATCTTCTATAACACTCATCTAGTATGGAATTTCAGTGAGTTGGGAGCCTATCCCAGAATGCAACGAACACATGGCTTTACACTGATTTTTAAAAACTGATTTAAAGTCACGTCCAACTAAGTTATACAAATTTTGCATAATGAAATGGAAATAGGAAATGCATTTTATTTCCAGTGATGTGGCTCTGTGGGTTAGGTATCTATGCCTGTGACAGACAGGTTCAAATCTCACAGCCGGCAAAAGTGTAAATATCACTGTAGGGCCCTTGAGCAAGGCCCTTAACCCAGCTTGATCTAGGGGCACTGGACAGTAGCTGTCCTTGCTCCCATTGCTGTTTATCACGGCATAACTACTGATTTATACTTGAGAAAAGAAGCAAGCCAGTAAGTGATGATACGTATATATTTATAAAGACTATATTTACTACTCCTTAAATAAATGTAGTCAATATCATACTTGGGTTATTAACCGCAGTTCCTCACTATTTGCGACAAAAAAAAAATTAAATAAATAAATCATAATTTGTATGTTAAAACGTGTTTTAAATCATGCTGGAATAATTTAGCTGAACTACAACTCCAATGCAATTTAAAAATTACATTTGTCGCATTATATTTCTGTATAAAGTGTCAAATGTCAATGAAGTCCACTTCTAGTAAAACGTCTGGATGGACACCCTATGTATATACGGGGATGAAAAATAAGAGTGCGTCGGGAAATGTCTCAAATAGGGACGAGCCGGTGAGTGTCGCCAGGCTACAGCACACATTCGCCTACAGATGACGTGCCTGGCCGCTGTCCACTGGCAGAAAGCTGGGCTGCACAGAGAAGGAATCGCAGCTTGTGAAAACTTCTAAGGGCATCATTTGGAACGGCTAGACCCCAGAATCATGCCCGATACCCCCCCGTCGCTATTGTAGTTTTTGATCATTATTTCCAGGTCAGGGTCTCGGTTTCCTGTGCGGCTTGTTTGTATTAAAGATGGCCGGTGATGGAGGCGCCCTAAAGGATATTAATGAGATTAAATCCCAGTTCCGGACAAGGGAGGGTTTCTACAAACTGCTTACCCTGTCGGACTCACAGCAACGGGGCGGAATACCACGAGGTCTGTCCACGAGTGCAGCGGTGGGTCCCGGGGCCGGAGCGGGTTCGGTACCCGGTGGTGGTGGTGGAGGGCCGGTTCAGGGGCCCGGGGCTACCTCTTCTGCCACTGCCGCAGCCAACTCCTCTCCGACTGGTTTCCTGCCCCCAGTTCGGGTGTCAATGGTGAAGCTTCAGCCAGAAGATCCCAGTGAGGAATCAGAACGAGTTTGCTTCAATATCGGCAGGGAACTTTATTTTTATACCTACACGAACATCAAGAAGGTAAGATGATCGGCCAGGACAAACTTGTCAGAAGGGAAATTGATTAGCACAAGAATCAATATTGTGATGAATAATTGTCTAGATATATACATCCTCCAGGTGCATGCCATTGATTTGGTCATGTTGGTTAGTCTGTAGAAAGAAGGGCATCCATTGTATATTTGAGCAATATTATATCAATGGACGTATGTGATTCAGCACAAGACTTGGGCATTAATTTTGGGTCGGGGGTGTTAATGATTCCCATGCATGAAGGATTGCCTTTGGGAAATTGGCACAGCTGGAATGAAACGTCTCAAGGAAACCCTCCTCTTGTCGACTTACCTTCTTGCGACTGAAGGCATTTGCACGCCATGTACTGAAGAATGGGGGTTTAATGCAGTGATTGTTGCTATCTGTGTACTGCTGGATGTCTTCTTTGAAACGGCGATTACCGGCTCCCAGTCTAGCAATGTTACAATGCAAGCTGCTATAGTCACTCATATCTGATCATCAGGCATGGGGATCTTTGGGGGGGAGGGGGGTAATGCATGTCCCTTCTCTGGCCTAGGCAAGAAAACTGGATTTGGATCATTTTTATATGTGTCAATTTAGGTGAAATAAAATAAATGACTCAGAAGTAAGGAACATTGACAGTTTACTCCTCGAGGTCATGAAAACCACCTAATAAGCATTCCTTTAAGCTCCTGCATAAGACAAATCAACAGACGACTTATAGCATACTTATGAATACCGAACCATTTCTGTCATACACCAAAATAACCAAATGAACCAACCAAATGAATGGACTCTGTATTTTGCTGCACGGTAAGTTGTTCTAAGTCGGTGGGCACAGATGATTGTTGGTTGTTTAGAGAAGTTTTTCAGGTTAGATCTGCTAGAATAGCTGCTCGTCGATTGCAGCCAGGCTCTTAGTTTGACCAGTTTTCACAGTCCAATGGTAAGTATTTTGCTCCCATCATACCGGTGTAGTGCTGCTATAGGTAACTGTTTGAACTTTCCATAAACTAAACTGTATTCGAACTTGACATTGGAAGGTCTTCATTGTTTGTGAGTTTCAGTTCCTAAAACTTGAAATATGCGCCAAAATGCCAAATTAAACAAACACAGGTGCTCATCAATCCATCAGTTTAGTTCGGTAGCAGCGCATCCAATTAAATAAGTGCATAAATCGAAAATGGAAGGGTAGACACGCGCAGTGCATTATCGGTAGATTCTCTGCCTAAAAGCATATTGTCGTCTCCACCACAAATCTCTAAAGGTCAAGATTAACAATTAGATTTTAAAAGGGGTTTTAAGGAGTGGCTGACGTTACCATCTTACTTTTCCTCCATTTCTCTCTACAGGCTGTGGACCTCAGCAAACCTATTGACAAACGCATCTACAAGGGCACCCAGCCGACCTGCCATGACTTCAACCAGTATTCGGCTACGGCCGACAGCGTCTCCCTCATTGTGGGCTTCTCTGCTGGTCAGGTTCAGTATCTGGACCCCATCAAAAAGGAGACTAGTAAACTTTTCAATGAGGAGGTGCGTGTAGTTCTCTGTGTGAAAGACTTGCACGCTGCGTCTGCTAGCAGCTCACGGCTTCATTATGTGTGTATATTGTTACATTTAATGAAGTAACAGCAAAATTCTTTTCACTTAACCTTTTAAAGAAATCTTACGGTAGTGTTAGCCCCACTTCACTGGAATACAGTATGACAGCACCACAGCAATGCCCCATGTCACTGCCTGTCAGTGAGATATACACAGGTTCAATGCCTCTGGTTCCTGTAGGGAAGAGATCTAGAGAATTCACAATGAGAAATAGAGTTAACTTTATTCTGCCAAGGAAAGTATATGTACAGGGAATATGTTTTGGTACATTTGGCTTTCATAAGTAAATTTTCACACATGCAATGTTCCTCGCATGTCCTCCCTGTGTAGATTAGACTCTTAATATTGTCAGCTATTTACATTTCATGCTAATGGGTTCTTGATATTTAGTGCAGACGTAGCATCAAGTGCAAGGTGTCAGTAGCAGGGTCAATAGGTATTAGGATGATGTTGCGTCGTTAGTGTTTTTGCACTTACTCGGGGTGGCACGGCCAACTGTCGTCTTCTGTCGTCTGAGTATCCGCAGAGCTCTGGGTAAAATCGGGCGAGTGTTGTTTTTCTTCAAGTGTGTTAAGTCACCGGATGAACCCTGCACTGTGTGCCAATGATGCATTCATCTCAGCAGGAGTGTGTTTCTCTTCTGTGTCACCTTAGACTTGCACTGAGGCGGGAGGAGACCTGAAATGCGATGAATTTGCCGTTACGGACGATATGGCACAAAAAATTAGTGGAAATAAAACGACGAGTGTATTTCCATTATTCCTATACAACTGAGTCAGTAGCAGGCAATAATAGCAGAAAATTTCAAAATGGCATTTCTGAAACTTAAAGAATTTTGACCGTACTGGGAATGTAAGAGTATTTATTCATTTTTGAACAGGGGAGAGAGGATGGGATGTGATTTTCAGAACATCTGTCCATCTTCTAACTGCTCATGCTGGACAGGGTTGCTAGAGATCCCGAAGGCTGTCTCAGGCCACCTGAGGTAGGGTTCCGGCCTGGATGGGAAGTCAGGATTTTGAAGACATTCACTTATAATAGGTTGACATGTTTTGGCAGTTTTGATAAGTTTTGGTTCTTTAGATATCACAGTGCCATTGTTATGGAAACTGAATCATTTTTCAACTGAAAAAGCTTTGAGCTTAGACTAAAGATAGCTGTAAAGGTTGACAAAGTACAGAAAAATATAGATGGCGTTGTGTCTCTTGGATGGCCCTACTGTTTAATTCATGGTCTGAGTTTGAAGTGTGTTTGGTCAGTGGTGACTTGGGGGCTTTACATAGGGGTGGTAAGCATCAGTCAGCAATGGTACATTGGGTTTGTAGTCCTGCCGTGTACCTGTGAGTTTCATGTAGCCCATAGTAAGAGTGGCATCACTAAATTCTATCCATTGATGGCAGTGATGTGGCTCTGTGGGTTAGGTGTCTGTGCCTTTGATCGAAAGGGCGCTGGTTCAAGTCCTACAGTCGACAGGAGTGTTTATATCACCGTTTGGCTCTTGACCGAGGCTCTTCACCTGAACTGCTTCAGGGGCCCCGGACACTGGCTCCCTGTGCACTGACCCTTGGCTCTCAGCTTGGAGAGCAAGATGGGGGAAAAAGCTCAAAAACGACAAATTTCCCTACAAGGATGAATAAAATACTGATTATTATTATCCACAGTTGGATATGACTGACCTCTGAGAATGAAAAAGCTCTGGGTATTAAACATAATTTAGCAAAATTACTGGGACTGAAGTTATGCTTGGTTTACCGGGCAATGAATATTGCATGTAATTTTGGCAGATGGATCAAAATTCCAGCTTTTCTTAGTCCATCAAGAAAAATGAAATTGTTTTGTACTCAGTTAAACATGTTTGAACAGTTGTGAAAAATGACACCTTTCGATTTACGGCTGGAGCACTTAGCCTGTTGTTTGTACAAGAAATACACGTTAAAATGAAGATGGGGATAATTGAGAAAAATGACTCCCCTCGCCTACCAAGTGTCCTCCTGCTCGTATGTTTTCCAGCTATTCCAAATTTCTTCTTGTATATTCTGTTTTATAAATGCCAGGGCAAGTCTTCCATTTTCAGACCAGTGCACTGACAATTATCTGCAAGCAGTCTACTCGAACATTGTCGATTTTGGATCTCTGGACTGTTTCTTTGAAGTCATTCTTTTATGAAATGGTATTTTGTAATGAATTGCTTTATTAAAAAACATATAGAATAGTATGAAACATTGTGGAAATGTATACAGTTTAATACTTTGGATAAGATGGTTCAAGTGCAAAATAACATAATAGAAATATTATCTCGATAGTAGTGCATGTAGGTCGGGGGTAGTCAGTTAGGCCATTAGTCATGCTGTGTACTATACAAGATGTCTGACAATCATAACTTTCATATGTGAGTTTTCAAAGTGACATAAGGCAGCTGACAGAGTCACAGAGAGGCCAGATCGTCGTAGACTGAATCATTGGTTACAAAAACTGCAAAATCATTTAATGTATCAAGAAGAATAGTCAGAAAAATCATGACAGAATTTTCCAACCATGGACAAACTGCATTGGCAAAGAGGAACAGTGGCCACAAGGTCTTGCACAGAAATATATACATTTAACAAGATAGTTATCGAACAGTAAAACATCAAAAACAGTAATCGAACTGAAGTGGTCCTTATGTGACCTAGCCTCAGTAAAAAAGTGTACACCAGAATCTTCACAAAGCTGGACTTTACGGCAGGGCTGTCATTTTGAAACTCCTTATACCCAAAGCCAATGCACAAAGACAGGCAACCTGATGTAAGGATTCATGAGTAGCTGAAAATAATGTTTGATGAGTCATCTGTTACCTTTTTCTCCAAATCCAGTCTGAAGAAAACTGCTGGATGCCTCAAACCCACAATGTGTGTGGGTTTGTGCAGGCATCTTTTGGGAGTTTTTCGGTCTGATGATTGCTCTGGATAGTTAAAGGATAGTAGGCCATTTTTCTAGACAAGGTACATCCACCCTGTGGTGTAAAAATTGTTTGTGATGTTCCCATATTCTAAAATGATAACACCCCAATACTGTATAAACCACAAAAAAACTTGGCAATGGTTTCTGGTATTCATGAATCACCACAGATTCCCCAATCACCAGATCTAAACGTCATCAAGCCACTGGGAACTTCTGGAGTGCAGACTGCAAGGTAGATTTCCACCTTGTATATCCTTGTCCTGCTCCTTATTAGGTCCTTGATATTAATACATTGTTAGGTGTTAATTTGTCCACCCACTGTTCATCACAATAAGAATTACCCAAATGTTTTTGAAATATCTTCATTACATTGACTTGTGTGTTCCATGGCCTGAAGCGGCTCATGGCTGTGGGAAGCAGTCAGAGGAATTACTGTGTAAACAACCTTCTGTGGTGTCATGGTGGCCAAGTCCACTGAGGTGGCCTTTCATTTGGCAGGATGGACACTTCTTTTTTTGTAGCTAAATTTATGCATTCCATTGAGGAGCAGAGTTATCTAGGAGGCCGATTCAGTGTTGGCAGTTTCTGACAATTGCAGATTTACAAATGATATTTCAAAAGTTGGAAAGGGGTATTCAGTTTATTGTAATATTAATATTATATTCATTTTAATATTGTTTCAGAAAGCAGTGGAGTCTGTCTATTTGGGCTAAATTGTTTATTGTCCTTTGTACATTTCGCCTGATTGGATCGGACCATTAGGTGGGAGGGAGGCGTGTTAAAATCATTTTGAAATAAGTATTGCTAATATAATACACTATATAATAATAATATAATGAGCAGAAAATACACTATGGCCAGTGGTATGTGATCTCCTGCTTGCGCATCATCTCATTCCAAATCCAAGGCTATAAATAGGAAGCTGGTTCTTCCTCTGCTGCTATAATAGCTTCCACGATTCAGGGAAGGCTTTCCATAGGGTGCTAGAATATCGTTGGTGTGATTTGCTTCCATTCAGCCATTACAGCCTAGGTGAGGCTGGGTATAGATGTTGGGTGATGAGATCCCATTCTGTCCATGTGGCCTTCTCTTCACAGCTGAACTCTTGGTTCTTCTAGATGTCTCCATGTTCACACTTCACAGTCACTTCATTTGCAGTTGACCAGGGCAGAAATTTGACAAACTTGCTTGTTGGAAAGGTGGTATCTTAAGATGGTGGAACATTAAAAGTCACTTTTCAAACTTTTTGGTATGATCTTCTCTGCCACTGGTGTTTGTTGCTGGAGATTTTGTGGTTGTATGCTTAATTATGCACCTGTGTCAACAACAAGTATGGCTTAATGAACCAATTTCACTAATTAATAGGGGTGTTCGTATACAGTACTTTTGGGTCTATAGTGTATGAAATGGTATTTGACATACAAGGATTAATCAGATCTACCATCCATCCATCCATCCATCCATCTACTTATATATGCTTTTGCTGGTCCAAGTTGCAGCCACACATGTAAAGTCTTGGATTTAAAATGTCTATGATGCTCACCTTAACTTCTTGTTTTCCTCACTCCCTCAACGTCTGCTCCCCAGAGGTTAATAGACAAGTCGAAAGTGACGTGCCTGAAATGGCTACCCAAATCGGATACCTTGTTCCTGGCTTCTCACGCCAGCGGCCACCTGTACTTGTACAACCTGGAGCACCCGTGCGGCACAGCGGCGCCCCAGTACTCCCTGCTGCGCCAGGGCGACGGTTTCACCGTCTATGCCTGCAAGACGAAAACGCCACGCAACCCACTGCTGCGCTGGGCAGTGGGAGAAGGGGGGCTCAATGAGTTTGCCTTCTCGCCTGACGGCGTCCATGTCGCATGTGTAGGCCAAGATGGATGCCTGCGAGTCTTCCACTTTGACTCCATGGAGCTGCAGGGTGTCATGAAGAGCTACTTTGGCGGACTTCTGTGCGTCTCCTGGAGCCCTGATGGCAAGTACCTGGTTACAGGTGGAGAAGATGACCTGGTGACTGTTTGGTCCTTCGCAGAGAGTCGTGTCGTGGCCAGAGGCCACGGGCACAAGTCCTGGGTTAACGTGGTGGCCTTTGACCCTTTCACCACCAGCCTGGAAGACGAGGAGCCAACAGAGCTGAGTGGTAGCGAGGAGGACCTGCAGGGGGCGCCACACTTTGGCCGAGTACGCACCAGCAGCACTCTATCGCGACTCTCACGGCACAGCTCCAAGGGCGGCGCAACCTCCGTCACTTATCGCTTTGGCTCAGTGGGGCAGGACACGCAGTTCTGCCTGTGGGATTTGACTGATGATGTGTTGTACCCCCGCCTGCCTCTGTCACGTGCCCTCACCAACACCTTCAGCACCACCATCCCTCCATCAGTAAGCGGAGGCAGTACTACATTGGGCGGGGGTGGAGGGGGCATGGCTGGAGAAGGCCATCTGCACCCTACTCACCCTCACCAGCCTCCACCTTTACCCAGGTCTCTTTCACGGTCCAACTCCTTGCCCCACCCGGCGGTTGCCAATGCCTCCAAGGGTCAGGGGGGCACAGACGGGGGTGGCGGAGGGGGCAGCGGCATCACTCCCTTCAGCATCGGGCGCTTCGCCACGCTGTCCTTACAGGAGCGGAAGTCGGACAAGTTGGGAGGGGGCGGAGGGGCGGCTGAGAAGGAGCACAAGCGTTACCACAGCCTGGGCAACATCAGCAAAAGCAACGACAAGATCAACGTGGCGCCGCGTAGCAACCGCCTTGATGCGACCAAGGTTCTGGGCACCACGCTGTGCCCGCGCATGCATGAAGTGCCGCTGCTGGAGCCCTTGGTGTGCAAGAAGATCGCCCACGAACGGCTGACTGTGCTCGTGTTCATGGACGACTGCATCATTACCGCCTGCCAGGAGGGACTCATCTGCACCTGGGCCCGGCCTGGGAAAGCGGTGAGTCTACCAGCCTCCACGATGGAACACTGTCGTTTATCTCAGGGAAAGTGAATTATGTCGTTACTCTGCTTCCTTTCTGTCTCACTTCCTGTCTCTCTGTGTCTCTATCTTGTCGTCTGTCCCTTCGGCTGTAACATCCCCAGAACTTGACAGCACAGAATGGGAACTCTCCCAGTGGCACTGTGGTATAGCTGGACATCGCCTGCCCCCCCCCCCCAACTTGGTGGGCTCAGGATAAGGAACTCAGCCCATGAGCCCAGAGTGGACCCACTTGTGATTCGGAATGGTCACCTGCCCCGTGTCGTTCCTCCACGCCCTCCTTCCTGCTCTGCTCCTCTTCAGAAAAACAACAGGATGCTGTATGTTTCCTGGAGTTTCTCAGAAGGTCACAGTGTATCGCGTTCAGGCACCACGCAAGCCATGACTGTTGCATTTTATTTATTTTAGACTAACAGACTGTACTAATTTATATTGTACATATTCAGAATACCCTATAAATTCAGAAGATTAGATGTATTGAGATGATGAGTCAGAAGGGAAAAGAAAATGTTTAATATATTAAGATCCTATATTGTATATAGCAACACTGTTAAATGTTTGCGCTTAGGGAATTTAAGAAATAGTGTCTGTGTGTAATAGAGCTCCTTAATCGCCATTAAGACAAACATGTCGTATGTATCTGTTGAAACCTGTGAATTCTGGATGCCAAGCATGGTAGACTGAGACACATAGACATGATATACAACGTAAAGCACTCTTGACTACTACACTTACATAATGGGACAGTGCTGTTCAATCACACTGAATGGATTTCCACATAGAATGTGATACACGTTGCATCCCTGCCTTGACATTGCCTCTTGCAAGATTTTCCACTTGAATGGTTGAGTTTAGCATTTTTATTGGAATGGGAGTTTAGCAGGTCGCGAGTGCCCTGTCCTGATAGGAAACGGGCACAGTTGAAGCTCAGTGCTCGAGGTTTGCCAATCGTCCTGAGCACCTTGCGTACCCCGTCCACTTCCCCCAGCAAGCCTGTTATGATGAAACGCTTAAAACAGTCTTCATTTCAGCGGAAGGTGTTCTAAGAGCAAAGCAAAACGCACTCAATTGGAAAATGAAGTCTTGTGAATTGTAGTGGTGAAATAACAGTGCAGCTTGCCTGGTCAATGTAGATGTTTGTGCTAAACTAGAAAAGTGCTCTGTATGTTCTGTAAGTCTATGTGCAAGTGAGTAGAATGCCAGAAGAGTCAGTACACCTTTCTACTCCAACCTTTTTGATATTTAATGCTGGCTACCCTTCAAATGTGATATTAGTGCGGGAATGGAATCTTGACATTTAGTGTAATGAGTAATATTTTTAGTTTCTTTAATTTTCCTTCTAATGGTATACAACTCATCCATAGCATGTATAATGTATACATCTTTTGTATTACAGTGCACATTAACTCACAATAACACAAATGCCTGAAACGATGAAGTGGGAGAACGCTTAGCGAGTTTGTATACAAAACTTCTTAAAACTGTTCATTCTGATTCTACGAATGATTCTGTGGTTAAAGGAGTGCCGTTCATTCCAATAATTATAGCAGACCAAGAGAAAAGGATAGTTTCTAGAAAACTTGACCCACAAAAGTGTTGCCACCCAGTCTTGCCAGGAATTCCTTTGACATTAAACAGACGATATTCTGATGTTGCGTACAATCTGATGAGTTTGTTACAGTGTCATTTTGTTTTGTCTTTCTTTATTGGCATTGAGCTGTTTCAGTGATGGAGATTGAATTAGGGCTGAATCTGGACATTTTCAGGTAGTGGTTGTTTGTCTCCATGGATTTTTAAGAGAACGGATGTCCGGGCTGTGATGAGTCCTTCACACTTTTTAATGTGACAAACAAATGGAACTGTTGGGTCACATTACAGCTCAGAGGAATGAAGACGGCAGTGTCTGCTGTACTTTAAGTACCTTCAGAATGTTTCTCATCCAGCTTCACGCCAATCGTGCGTTGCCTGTCGCAAGCAGAGTTTCTTTTCTCCAGTATCTTTGTGCCAATGGTCATACAGTGAAGGACAAAATGTGTGGTCCTCACTTTGATACAACATGGCAGTCAATGTTAAACTTTTTTCTCAAAATGGTTTATAATGACTTTGTTTTTTGATTCTAATGATCAAACGTACATTTTGCAAGAAGTGTTTAAGGTGACAGTTTACACTCTGTTTAGCGAAGCTTGAGCCAGCCCACCTTCTCCTGTTTGCATGCGTTTCATTATTTGAGATGTTGCTGTCATGCTAATTTTCTAACCATTGACAGCCAGTAAAAAAGCATTGCTATGTCTTTTTTTTGTTAAATATTGGAAACCATTTTACTTGGCTGTCTGTCAGGTACAGTCAAGTGTGACTGTGTTATGGGTATGTCAGCTCATTGCCTATTGCAGTTCATCTCTGCTTGCTACCAGTTCTGTCTGTTAGCAGTACAGCAATTCTTGAACCGGTGGGTAATGTAAATGTTTCCTGCAACCACATGATTTCTGATTCTGGTTTCTCCATATTTCCTGGAAATTAAATATCGTCCTTAACCCGGAGACATCAGAAGACTTGGGTCTGTTGTTTTTCGTATCTCCCCTCATCTTTAGACAATTCTGTCAATGCTTAAATACAACTCTGGGAATGTTTCCACTTTTGCAGTAAACGTTGCTTTCAATCCACTTCCTGGTATATTTGTGTATTTTAACAAGAAAAAACTGTATGACATTTAACGTTAAGAAGCTAAAGGTCCAAGCCGCATTATGCATATACACACAGATACGTAAACTGCAGTACCATGTAAAATGACCATTAGTCAGTGTGTGGGCCAGGCACCCTCAAAGGAACTGAATGACTCCAGTTAATTTCCTAATGCGATGTCTAAAACAAACTCAAGATAAAAACCTTTGAAATAAGAGGAGCTGCCTCCCCATGGTTGTGGTATAACGTCAAGACTTTAGCAATCTCTTGCATCAGTTGTTGCACCAATTTTCGGGTGTCTTTCTCCTTAATGAGTCTGTTCGTTAGGCAGGATAATGTATAAATTTGGTCGTCTGCATGTTTGTGGGCCACTCATGTTGGCTCATATCGGCCAAGACAGATGGACTCAAATTACCAGCAGGGGACTTCGGACTTTCACCAGAACCAAGTAAGCACATGGTTAATGTGACCTAGTATTAGGATAAAGAAAAATCTGAATGTTGTGTGCCTGTAAGTGTAAACCCCTTGTTAATGAGGGGAATCAGAGTAAAATGGCCAGGTTTGTTAAGGGTTATTAAGGAAGTCCGCAAAAGTAACAGCTCAACACAGAAGGCGTGTACAGAGACTTCTCCATGCATGATTCGTCTCCTCTTGAAGCAGTTCTGGAGGCAAAAGTGAGACTTACCCACATATGGTAAAAGTTGCTTCTGAATGCATATTGTCCTTTTAATCAAATGTTTGAACTTCATTTTTAGGAAGGTTTCTCATTTTCTTTTACAATGGAAAAGATGTCATCTTTAGACCAGGTGAGACCAGGATGAGTCTTGATATGTCATCTTTTCTGTGATGTTTAGATGTTCATATATCTGGACACGTCCATTAAAATTCCTATGATTCCTAAAAGAATTTGTACATATCCCATGTAAATAAATATAATAAATTATCATGAACTATTAGGGGTCTCTATGATGACAGTATAGCTGCTTTAGACCTCTAGGTTTGGGGTTCTATATTTGTGTGTGTGTGTGTGTGTGTGTGTGTGTGTGTGTGAGAGAGAGAGAGAGAGAGAGAGGTTTGCATGCTGTTGCTGGGCCATGTGTTTACTTTTGGTTCTCATTTTTTTTTCCACAATCCAAAGATGTGCGGTTGGATTAATTGATGTCTATGAATTGTTTGTATGTAAGGTATGACAGTGTATGCCAGGGTATACCCCTGCTTTGTGCTCCATGCCAGTTCTTAAAAACAATTTAAATGGTCTCTGGAACTCAATGTTATCGTATCATTTGTTCTTGGTATTGAAGGCAAATAAATGCTCTACCTCACGTTGTACAAAGACCAAAGAGAACTTAGAAGAAGTGGAAAAGAGCAGCACTGCTCCAAATAATGAAGAACATGAGGTCTGGAACAATGCCCGTGAGTTCAGGATTCATACGCAGTCAGATTTTAACTAGCTATATATACATTCATACAAAAGTACTAATGTATTTATGGGAAATTCTGTGCTTTGTGTGTTTCAGACCTTCTGCTTGTGTGTATGTTTCTAACTGTGGTGTTGCTACTAATTCTGGAGGGGTGCCGACTTCCTTCTGAACCCTGGGTGTTATTTGGCTACGGAAAAATACTGCCTTGGGACTGGAGAGCACTATGGATTGTGGTTGCATTTACTGCCCTTCAGGGGGTGCTATATTACCTTCCTTTTGGCAAGGTGAGTCAAAACAGGCCAATGTGCCTCCCTTCAGATCAAGTGGAAACTGACGGTTTGGGCAACACGTTAAAAACTTTAAATACCTTACAAGTAGAATTCAGTTCTCTGCTCTTTAAAAATGATTTTCAAGGATGTACAGAAACCCTACCAGAATGTTTTCTAAAGGTCTTACTATGTGCATTACTTCAATTCCAAATTAACGTTGATGTTTGAATGCTTCACGTTCATTTCTGATTTTTATTAATATTCATCAGTATGGTGATGAAATCTAAAATTTAGATTTGGAATTTTCCCTTATCCACAATAAGGGATCTCTTCTGTTTTCTGCAACGTTGGTTTTAATCCCTGGTGCCAGGGGCCTACTTGATTAAGTTTAAGTAATTTAAGTTGAAAATTTTTTTGTTTATCCATCCCATCTTTCTTTTCTAGAAACTTTTATTTTCTTTCCCAAAGAAATTTGATTTTGTTTCCTATTTTAGGGCATTCAATTAATTATGTTACGTATAGTTAAGATTATTGGCACTCGATCCAAGGTGTCCTCAACTTTGTGCCCTAGGGCTACCAGGGATAGGCTCCCGGACACCCCCCCCCCCCAAACCTGAATAGGATTAAGCAGCTTGGAGGATGGATGGTTAAGATTTTAAATAACTTAATTGCTGCTGAACAATGAGCTAAATTAATGAATAAGTGACACTGAAATATTTATAAAAATCAAATAAGCCAAGTTAATGTACTTTGCTATGTATAAAGTGATTTCTAGAGCATTTTTTAACTTGAAACTGTTGGTAAAAATCAATTCTGACCAGAAAAGGTAGTTAGAAAATGGATGGAAGTCTGTAAAAATAAGATTTAGGAAAAGCATAGTTAAAGCTCATTAATTACAAGATAATTAGGAGCTGGACCATTAAAAACCCTCCCAAATATAAATGAAATAAAACATTTGCTAAAATGAGACTAATGTGTCTTGATATGAGTAAAATAAAAATAATAAAATCCTGGGTCAAATATTAAGTTTAATAATGAAGTGTTTTATTTTGGGTAGCATGGATGTGGCAGGGATGAGTTTGTTTGTGGAATGTGGGAATTTGGACGGCTGCTGCAGTATTTATTCCTGATGTGAAAGAACCCCCTCCGCCCAGGACTGGCTAAGGGACCAGGCCAAGGGGACCCTCCTCCAGTCCAGGAACTGTTCCCTCATTGGTGCTTGTGCATGGCAGTGGAGGATTTTATGTAAGAACTTGAATGGCAGCACACAGAGTTAATGAAAACAGGGTGAGGTTTCAGGAAGCTCACAGCCACCCATGACTCGGGCTCATGTGGAGGAAAGTGTGATACCCAGAGGAAACCCATACAATACAGAGAAAAAAATTATTTTCATAACAACAACATCTGTCTGAATTGGCCTGAAAATTCTGAATTCTGAAAAATTGAATATCCCAACCACAATTGTGATAAGTCAGGTAAATAATTGCCAGGTACATGTGGGGGGGCTTGTGGGCTAGATCATGTGCCCTTGAAGGTGCCCTTGTTGATCAAGTTGGGGTATTTATTCATCTGAGCACCCACCCTCCTTGAAGTGCATGAATCTGATATCTGCCAAAATCATATACAGGCAATGGCTACATTTATTTAAAGGTGCCAAAAACATCCATCTTCCAACTGCTTATCCTTATTAATGTCTCAGGGGAACCCTGGAGCCTATCCCAGGCAGCATAGGGTGCATGCTGGGATACACCATAGATGGGATCCCAGTGCATCACAAGGCACATACACACACATTACAAGCAACTTAGAGAAGCCAGATAGCCTAGCTACATGCCTTTGGAGGGAAGCCCATGTGACAGGGTGTAAACATGCAAACTTCCCCCTATAAACAGGAGGTGTGAGGTATCCATTGAGCCACAATGCCATCTAAGGTGTATGATATAATATTCATTTATTTTAAAATGTATTTATGTGTTGCTGAATTTTTGGTGAACACAAAGTATGATGCTATGAAACGAATCATGCAATTTGGCCTGTCTACCAGTTTTCCGTAAGCAGTAACAGGGTTTTGACAGTTACATAAAAGAATGACTGTCAAGATGTACTTTGGTTTCATTCTTAAATGGAACACCAACCTCACACTCTGCCTGAAAAGAAGATGCGACTTCTTGTATTGTTTTGTCTTTTTCTGGTCAGGTGGTGAAGGGGAAAGTAGGGCATGATGGAAGATGCATAAAGTACAGCATGAATGGTAAGAATATTATTAACCACAGAGCTCTGTGTACGATGAGTCTGTGTTTAGGCACCCTGCATAGAACATATATGGTGAAGGTGGAGTTATGCTTAAAAAAAGTGAGATTTTTTGGGGGTTATCATTATTTTCATGTGTTCCACAAACAGTTGGCTTGTATAGTCTTGCCATAATGTCTTGGTTGAGTTGGACAGGACCTTGCCAATCGTTTTCTCTTGAGCTGAGTTTTTACATATAATAGAACATTCCGGATCTTTGTCTTGCTGGAATACCCTCTTTTGGCCGGATTTTCTGTTCAAGAATATTATGGCATCCTTCAGAATCCAAGTTTCTCAAACTGACTTTATGTCTTCCATGTCCTAAGAAAGTATGGAAGTCTGAGATGGTGACACTTCCACCACTGTATTTGACTGTAAGGATAAAGCTATTTTGGTGGTGGGCAGTATTGGACTTTGACCAAACAGATCATTTTTGTATCCTCACCCAAAAGGACAATTCTAATTCTTTTTAATTCAAATAGTGAGCAAACTTCCAGAATATTAATAATAGCTAGATTATAATACCTTATTTTTAAATTCTATATGCGCAATGTCCTCAAAAAAACGTTTAACTGAAAAATATCCATCTCTATAATTTTAGTTTAGAAAAGAGTTTTTGATTAACAAAATCTTATGGTAAAAAGACAATTGTACAAGGGGTTAAAAAACTTTCTAAGCATCAGGCAAGTCAGTTAAAACTGTTGTTTATAACCTGATGTTCGGACTAACTTGACCACGTGGGCAGACTTTAGCAATAAATATGGCATCGTCATCAGCCTCCCTGTAATGGCCGACCTGTTATTCCTTGCAGGCCTGCATGCCCTATCTGTCACACTGCTACTCTTGGCTGTGTTGTGGCAGTATGGCGTATTGCAGGCATCGATGGTCAGCAGCCAAGTGCCCCAGCTACTGACAGCCTGCACCACCGTATCCCTGCTACTCAGTGTTGGCCTGTACCTTCGGTCTTTCTGGTCCGGCCCACAACAGCTGGTCAACTATGGAGAAAGGGGTACACGCTCACATAGTTTCTGCCTTTGTTTTGTACGCATGGTACTCAGCACATGTCCCATTCATCTCCTTGTACAATTAAATTCTGCTGTTTCTGCCAGGTAACATGCTGCAGGCTTTTGCTTTAGGAAGAGAGCGAGACCCGTCCATTGGTAGGATTGACCTCAAGCAGTTCGCCATGGTCAGAATTGGGTTCATAGGATGGGTAGGTGACCATATCTGCAGGAGTCGCTGTTCACCTGCCAACTTTTTATGAAATGTTCTACCTGACTGTGTTCTTGCAAACGGTTTTCCTCTCCACCAAGGCCATGGTGGACCTCTGCTACCTGCTGACAGAGATAGAGGTCAGAGGGTGGCCCTCTCTCCCTCTGCTGTTGGTCGTGATCTTTCAGTTGACGTACATCTTGGATTTCCTCATTGATGAGGTGATGTCCCCTTTTTCATGACACAGATTATATATAAAGAAATTCTTTTTTTTAATCCACAGGGATCGCAGCCCTTAGCCCTCCCAATACCTCTTGTCAGTCAATTGGCATGGACTTGACATGCGGGAAAATTTCTGCTGCACCTGGTTACTGTCAGACTTCTGGTGGATTCAGTAGTGATGGGACAAATGAGGCGTTGATTGGCTAATTCAGGATCCTCCCACCCAACACGAGGATTTAAGCCTCATTTAGAACCAGCATTAATTGGCTTGGTCAGGATACTCCCACCCACAATGGATTTTGATGCCTCATTTGTCCCATTACTGACATTCAGATGCTCCCACTTTTTAAAACGTAAACAGATTAATTTTCAGGTGTTATTATTTCTATAAAATTAAGTAAAATAATTTGCTGGAGAATCCCTAAATTTCTTGGTTCACAGTGCCCTTAGTGACTCAGTAATTTTTTTCACAACACCCCCAGGCCAAAAGAAATGCCCCACAGTTCTGTTGATTAAATATCTCCCTTGAAAGTGTAGAATATCCCACAGCGCCTCTCTGAGTATGCTACAGAGCTCTACAGCAATGCTCTTTCTGGAGTAATCCAAGTAACATGGTACTACACAATGCACTTTCTGGGATTTAAAGTTCATGTTGTCTCTACCTGATAGGAATCTGTTTTGCCTACGAAGGAATACACAGAGGATGGGATTGGATTTTTGATGATTCTGGGAGAATATATCTGGATACCATTTTATTCCAGTGTTCCCGTTTACTTTCTCCTGAATCGACCTGCTCACCTCAACCCCCTTGCTACAGTTCTCATCTGTCTCATCTTCAGTATGGTCCATTTGTCATCCTCTTCTTATTCTTGAACTAGTCACTAGTTCTGGAAGGCCTGATTCATCTCGTTTTACATCTCTTCCTTTTCTCCTGGCAGCAATTGGCTTTGTTGTGTATTACCTGTCTAACGACCAGAAGGATGGATTCCGTAAAAACCCTGATGATCCAGCCTTTGCTCGTACGTATGATGACCAGTAATTCAAACTTGTATGTAAACCTCATCTGGGCCACATAACGCTTACTCCCCCACACAGATCTGAAGACTCTGTCCAGCCCTTTGGGGAAAAAGCTGCTGGTGTCTGGCTGGTTTGGCTGGGTGCGCCACCCCAATTACCTGGGTGACATCCTGATGACCTTTGCCTGGTGTTTGCCTTGTGGTGAGACATTACTGTTTTAGCACTGTTAGTCACCATCGCTCCATGTAATGTTACAACATGCCTGAAAAGAAGTCATTATTATGTCATCCTCTGGCACTTTTACCCAAAATTCCATTGCATTATTTAAATACACATTCCGCAAGTTTGGCTCCCATCTGAAGTAAATCACACCGTATTGACATACGCATGAGTTGCAATGATAAGCAGTTCAGTTTCATCAGAAGTGAGCCATGACGTAGCTGCTCTAATTCCACTGTTGGACATGTTGGTGCTTGTTTCTAGATACATTTAAGCCTGCACTGATATCTAACTGAAACTGAGGAGAAGCCTGACCCATGATATCTTTCAGGCTTCTCTAGCTTCTTGCCCTACTTGCCAGCACTGCAGTGCGCCAACTTGCTACGACTGCGTGCTGCTGAGATTGAGAAGGCATGCAGCAAAAAACACGGTGAGGCCTGGCAGGAGTACTGTTGCCATGTGCCGTACAAGTTGGTGCCATACGTGTACTGAACACCAGCTGGGCAACAAACACCCAATAATGCATATATGGCTTTATCCAAGCACCTTACTGGATCTGCAGCCTTACATCTTCAATAAAGTTACTCTTCTGTTTAAAATTGTTCTAGCTTCATTAATGTGACTTTTTGTTTTGCTTAAATTCAGTGTAAAACACTGATTACCTTATGACCTCAGCAGTGGTATTTAAACTGGCTGCACTGATATATGTGGATACTGCACAGATTTTGCATGTTCTGTCTGTCTTAATGTCGGTTCCCTCCCACAAACTAAAAACCTCTTTCTTCAGGAGAACTGGCAAATGTCTAAATTGTCTGATGTCAGTGTGTGATTATAAGCATTGTGATAAATAGCAGTATTCCGTCTGTTACCTGCCTTACATCCTGTTCTGTGCTTTCCAAAATAGGCTCCAGAATGATGCAACTCTAATCTGATACTCAGATAGGCAGTTACTAAAAGTAGTTGGATGACAGAAGCTTCCAGAAGAAGCTTTTCTGTTTTGGGTTTTCTCAACCATTGTCGGGCCACCATGACTTTTTGTTTCCTATATTAACGTATACCCTAAGATTTTAGAGTCTGAGCTTCTAATTAACCTATTTCCATCTATGGATAGGGGCACAAATTTGAAACACTTTATATTTCAGTACTCTCAATAAGGAGGTAAGATACAAAATGCTTAAACGGTAATGTCGATTCGAGACATCGAGGAATAGGAACATACTAATCATTAATAATTAAATGGATCACTGCCTTGTCGTGGCAAAGGGCTTGCGTAGTTCAGTGAAACTATGAGCTAAGCCGTGTAGGGCCACCCAAGACGGACAGGTCGTAGCGGGGAACTCAGACCAAGGTGACCCCTGGAGAAGGAAATGGCAACCCACTCCAGTATCCTTGCCAAGAAAACTCCATGGACAGTATCAAAAGGCTTCAAG
>JAACJT020000031.1:6458459-6470642 GCA_009936485.2 Gymnarchus niloticus | reverse complement strand
CACCCCATAAGAGGGGGGCACAGGGGAGAGAGAATATGCATGAGCAGAGCAGAATAATGGGTAATAAAAAAAAAAAACCCTTTCAATTTTCTAACATGCAAAATGATGAACAACAAATGGAGAATACTATTTTTGGAAGTTGGAGGGTTAGTATTGATTTTTACAGCAGTGTGAAGCTGCCATTTTTTTTTTTTTTTTTTTTTTTAGCCTGAAGATGCCTTGGATATTTTAAGAAGCATACAGTGGATTTCAGAGCTGTTTCCTGTCAGCAGAGAAACAGCTGTATTTTTAATACGACTGTGTTACTATGTTACTTAAAATGTTTTCATGCCATTAAGGTGGTTGGAGCAGATATACTAGTAAGCAATTATTGTGGAATGAAAAACTTTGTACATAATTTTAAGCAACTTCATTTGATTCAACTTATGCAAGTCGGAATACATGGATCTAGGAGATGCTTTTTAGATGGTCGATATTCAGATTTTCTCCTTTTCTGTACATTAATACTAAACTTTTTTTTTTTTTATTTTGGTGTGAAGCACATTTTGTCAATTGGTTGGTGTATGCCCTTACTGCCACCAGATGGCTAGGAGGGGAACTGTAACAGGTGGTTTTGTGTACAGCAATGACAAGAAAATCTTAGGTCAAAGCTAAAATGTGTGGTCAAATGATTTCAAAGTATTGTTCACAAAACTTTCTTGCATCCAATAACATTTCTAATTAACCTTTAGGTTTTAGATATTTTAGCAGGATTATTCATCCACAATGACATGCTCAAGTTTTAATCCTGGTTCTGTGACCTTTGTGTACATTGTCCAGTGTTCCTGAGGTAAAATTAAGCTGTATTTAAAGTTCATGTTACATAATTGTTTTGAAAGATTGTCAGTATTAATATGCATTTAAAATTCACTGCAAAAGTCATTGAATCACATGGCTGTTTTAGCTAACAAATTACTTCACTGTTTGGGGTTGGGTCTTAGTCAACACATCCTAAAACTCTGCTCAAGCCTAATTATTTGTGACCCTTTTTTGGTAAGGTTACCTTATGGTTAATTTAAAATGTACTGTGTTTTTGGCTGAGCCTTGATTATATAATCAATCACAACCATTCAAGTGATTATCTGTTTTCTCATACCATTGCAGGGTGCACACACAGACTTCTGGCAAGTTAGACAGCCATTAATCTAATTGCATGTTTGAGACTGTGTAAGGAAACTAAATCCAGAGTGCTACCATTGACCAAAAAAACTAGCTTGAGAAAAAGTATATTTACACATTATACAGTCAAAGTATATAATAAGAATATATTAGTTTGTTTTTTTTTTTAAATAAAGGACATTCAGTAACTTTAGTATAAACACTCATGTGCTGCCTGGTCACTTACAACTCAAAGTCAGTTTAAAATATAGAAATACACCAGTATACAGGCTATAGCAGAAATTGGCAAAGGTGAAAATACTTTCAAAATTGCTATGCGTTCACCTAATCTGAAACCTGCCATTTTCCATTTCAGGGGCGATGGGAGAGGAGATGTTAGCTTGGCTAAAGCGGTATAGCTATGGGGTAACGGAACATCATTACACAGATTCAATCTCGGCCAAGCTCAAAGCCCCATTTCGATATTGGGTTCTATGCTTCTGTAGTCCCGCCCACTTCCGTGTTCTTCACTGTTGGTGCCACCTTCACTGACAGATGGGACCAAAAAATGTTTCCATTTTAAAGAGCAAGTGCGTCAGACTTTTGCAACTGATGCACAAAAGAAATGTGGAATGCCTTAGGCAGGTAAGCATACCGTCACACAGCCATAAAAAATGCCTTGTAGATTAGATTGGAGTCCCATCACTGACAGGATACCAATGTCCAAATTCCCAGCATTCTGCTGGAAATAAACAGCAACATCATTATGGACATCAGTGCTTGCGATAACCTGATTTTGATTCTGCAAACCTTTTGATTCTCAACCAGGAGGGAGAATATAGGTTTACAGTTTTCAGTGGTATATGATCAGCTAAAGTAATCATCAATAAAACGGATGATTAATAAGCTGACCCATGCTAACAGCATCTCTGTGCTTACGATGAACAGTTTGACCTATAACTTCATCGTTCACTAACGTCCCAACAGTTACGACACACATGCTAGTTGTCCTTGTCTTCAGAAAGTGCAATCTGTAGTGCTCGTCCATTCGCAGTAGTCTGATTCCCAGGGGAAGATGGCTGAACTTCTTCGTATGGTGGAGGTGAGAGCTCTCTGCTCTGACTGGATGCCTGAGAGGAGCTACTGAGCTCCAGATGAACTTGAGGTAAAAGTGGGCTGTGCGAAGTGCTCTCCTGGGCCAACAGGAGCTGGGTGGGTCCACAAGAGGGCGACAGATGTGGGCCCCACCTTCCGTACATCGCCTCCTCGTATGTTGGAAGAGACACGGGGAACCCGTCCACCATCAGGTCCATCTGGTCAGACAACTGACTACTGAAAATAAAACATCAGGTAGAATCTCAAGATGGAGTTCTCATTTCAGGCAATGCAGCATTTTCTGTGCCATCAATATTTCATTTTCCGTAACTGTTTACCCAGTACAAGGTCATGGTGAGCCTGGGGGTCGATCCCAGGAGGCACAGGGCGTAAAGCAGGGGACACCTTGGATGGGATGCCATTCATAGCACACCATACACACACACACACACACACACACACACACACACACACACACACACACACACACACAGCAATTGCCTTAACTGCATGTTTTGAACTGTGAGATCAAACTGAAATACCTGGAGAAATCCCCTGAAGCTTAGACAAATGAGTTCATACTGTTAGCCACTGTCCCACCACAGTATCAAACTGCTGCGCAAAGAGGCTAAATTCTCTTACCTGCTTGATTGACAGGGGTAGAGGCGAGATTTTATCACCATGCAGGCTGTGGTGGTGAGCAGGAAGATGGACACCCCGACAGCAGTTGTGGTGACACTTGGGAGAGCCTGGGTTTCTTTCTCTTCGGTGTTAACCTGTCCAGCTGCGTACAAAAGAATCATCATACAGCTGCAATCAACAACTGATTACTGACAGTGTTTACAACGGTAAGAAGGTTGTTTGGCTTTGGCAAAATACAAAGAACGGTTTGAGGCTATAAGCTGCCCAGATCTGTTTTCAGACAGTTTCTGTTTTGTTTAACGGCAGTTCGGTATTTTTCCGTGACACACTTTCCCTTGTATTCTAATTATGGAGACTTGTGTTTTAATTGCGTAGAGGAAAGAAGGTTAGTTTCTACCGAGCTGACTTCCTGTTCTAACCGTGGGTTTCCTGTCTTATTGTGGTGTACAGTGTATGGGGAGACAGAATAATCATAATAATCACATTAATCAGAATAGCAGCACCAAGTAGCAAGACACAGTCAAATATTTAGTTTCACATGGGCATCTCTGTTTTGTTAAGCACCAGTATATACACTAAAATAAAACAAAGTGACAAAGCTTTGCTGTGATGATGGCACAACAGGCATGTTATGAAATAGATAGGAGCAGCCTCTTCATGACTTAATGGCCGAAAAATATTTTGAAAGACAGGAAAAGGCACTTACTGCCCTTACGACTTATTTTCCCACACCCCTTGGGGATTGAATTACTAAATTCCAACTCATCCATTCACACAACTGACATCTGAACTCAGAAAAGCTATTTCCTCATTTTTGAACAACTGAGTGCTGCATTCATGTGTATTGCATAAAAGCATGAATTATTCTTTTTAGAAAAATAATGCTTATTTGCAAGGGCATAGGAGAGTGACATTAGGAGGACCCAAAATACATCAGACATTAATTTTAATATAACAGGCTTATTTTATTGCAGGGAACAAAAATAGCTTGCTAATATTATTACTGGGGGGTTCCTATGTCTCTGTTTATATGCACATTAGCCCAAGAATCTTAGCTTGGTACTAACCATGCACAATCAATTAGCTACATACATCTAAAAACAACAAGCAAATCAGAACTAATTCCAGAGAATTCCAATTCCAGCACCCAGATATGGAAACCCTGCATATTTCCTTACTTGTGCGTGGGACGCAGGTGGGCACACCTGGCGACCATTCTCCATGACGACAGTGGGAGCGGAGGAGGCGCCCATGAATGAAGAACCCCGGCTCACAGAAGTAGCGGATGGTGCTCAGGTGGGGGAAACCTTGGCAGGGGGATGGTTCACAGCGAAAGGCCACATGTTCTGGCATTATGGGATGGCTGCAGTTCTTGCCTAAGAGACACAGAAGGAGATGGATCTGCTTGTAAAATTGGAAACCGTTTTGAAAGAAGGTGTTTGGCAACAACAAAGTAATTAGCAGATCAAGTCGTATCTGTGTGGCAAGTTTCTGGCCAATAAGTGAAAGGTTAGGCATTGTGAATACCCATCTATGGAGTCGTGAGTATTGGACACAAAACGGGTAGTTGTGTTTGGTGATAACTCAGTGAGAGGTTTTGTTCTGGCAAGCTGAATTTAAGATAAAAACACTTGATAGTGGAGCCTGGCGGTGGTGCATTTCAACCCATGTGAGTGGACAGAAACCAGTTGAATAACCTAGCAAAAAAATTAACATGACATTAAACTGGCAGCTGCTGTGGGGTAATGTGCCGTGTTGAGAAAAGGACCTTATTTTGTATATTAAAAAAGAAAAAAAAAAAAAAAAGCCCTAATTGTGGATGCTGGTTCAGTCATTCAACTAGATGCCGATGGCCAGCGGGTTGTTGGTTGATGTTTCCAGCACTGCTATGACGTTTTGGGGGCAAATACCTGTGACATAATCCACGACGATGACCACTATAAGGACTACGCAGCCTATGGCTGAGCATGGACATTTTTGCAGAGGTGGTCCACAAGTAGACATCAATACGCACTGCTGGCAAATGGAGAGAAGAACATAAGATATTTAGGGCACAGCGACGGTGACTCGTACCAAATGAATCCAGCAGTGATACTTGGCACCAACACTACGATGGACTTCACCCACCTTGGATGCCACAGTTTTGTTTATGCATATAAACACATTCCACACAAACACGGGTGTGAAATCTGTATCCTCTCACACCCAGTTATTGTGGTTAGCAATAGAGCGGAGTTACCTGCTCAGCAGAAAACAAGTTTAACCTGTTTTGTTTAACCATATGAACTATGTCTACGGGTCATTGCTCAAGAGGCTCTGCCTATCTCCATGACAGCTGTAGTCGCAGTAGCCGCATCGCTACACCGCAGTTTCCTTTACAAGAATTACATTTTTTTTTCTGCACTCCCATGGCCGACGCGAAATCAAACAGCCTACACGAACCTCGCATGAATGGTTTTCGATGTGTGATATGGTTTTGATTTCAATCAGCACCAGTCATTTTTGTAATAAATGTATGGGTATATCTTCCCACCCAGTGGCCGTTTCATCTACAAAGCTCGGTAAAATGACAACAGCAGTCAGGATGCGTTTAGAAAGCGAACAGTTTTTCCAAACATTTTATTATAACTACATCTATTTGCAGTCATTCTCGTTTCACATGCTACAGCATCGCTTAACGCAGTCGAAATATTGTCGCAAAAACTACAAATGAGACTTACCCCATTTAAGACTGCACTTTTAACATTTATTAAAAGGTTTATGAAAATACAGCAGCATCCATTTATCTTTCCATCCCCTAAGCACTTGTTATATAACGTTAACAAATGTATGACTACTGCATGACTCTGAGACATATGATCATCCCTACACCTTTCAACCGCTTATCCAGTATAAGGTGGCTGGGGATGCATGATGATTCTTTGTTAAAAAGTACACGTTTTACGCCCGTGTTTTGGAAAGTGCGTAACTGGTTCCAAATATTATTATTAAAAATGATGCTGCACGAGTAATATCAATATCTGCTTCTTACTACACGGTGCTGCACCGGAGAATTGGAGCGGTCCAGGACAGCTGAGCGCGCGACAGATCCGGATGCAAAGTGTCGCCAACATGGCATTTGACAGGTGACCGTAATTTAACACACATTATAAAAGCAGAGTTTCGCCATTTTGAGCACATAAAAAGTCAGTAATCGGTAAAAACAAATCTGACATGGCGCGGAAAAAACTGAACAATCAGTTTTCCGTTACAGAAGATCTAACTTTGTCACACCAATAGAGATCATATTGCTATCCTCGAGACTGGTGGCAAAGACATACATACAGCAGCAATCTCAGAAAAACTGCAAATTTTATGTTATTTTAAAGACTATATTGTGATATTTAATTCAATGCCTAAATAATAAGTCCCATATTTATATTATTGATCGCAGAGTTCCCGTTCAAACGCATCCAAAACCAAAAGTTATAATTCGGTTATAGACTGATCTTTAGGTGCAGTTTCTAAAATTACCAACAACAGCAAGCGTGAAACATTCCATCAGCCATAGCATTTAATATATCATGAAACATCCAGTACTGCTATAGAAGAAACCGACCGGCGAAATGCAATATTATATGCATGTTGGTAAAATGGTTTAAAGAATTCAGATATGGAAATAAGTAAGTATTGGCCACTTTTACCGATTAGAATGTCACAGATTGAATTGGCAGTGCTGCTACTTCTGGATATCTCCCCCGGAATAAATGTTCGTTTAAGTCAATAAAGCGCTCGCTGGAGCGGGGCAGGCGCTGACTGCGTGTGGCCGACGCTAAATGAAGCCAAGCCTCGCAGACTCCGCCCCGTGTTTGTGGTAAAAATGTGCACATTAAGGTTACGCCCACGTTACTTTGTTCATCAGATACATAAACGCGATTGACGTGGGATCAGTTATCCGCTGTGCTTAAATGAGCTTTCGAAATTAAGAACAAGCGATAGGCGCAATTAAAATCTCAGTTACCGAAAGGGGTAAAGAGCCCAGTTGATCGTCGTGTTTTCATGAAATATAACAGGTTCCTAGTTCAGCAAACAGGAAACGAAACTTTCGATACATGCACCAAAATGAGCTTAAACGTTACTTTCTTCTAGCAGTTGATAAACCTGTTGGGTAAGGTGTAATTAAGTGTTTACTGACGATTTATCCTACGAATGATCGTCAGCTGTGTAACGCATATAAATTTACCACTGCAATCACTTCAAAAGGATTTTACTAAACAAATGCATGGAAACATATGTAATCGTTTTAACTATATACAGCATCGTGGGGAATAGAATGACTATTGGATATTTTCAAGTTTCATTTTTATACCTTCATTTGCCGAGCGCCTTAATGATTTCAGTAACCGTGAGAGGAGTTGTGGGGTGTAATCGTCAGCCTCCGAGGCTTTTCATAAAACAAGCGGAAGTCGGATCAGATGTTCGAACGGGAAGTCGGGATGTCGTAACTACTTATTCCAGACTCTTTCCCTATGTGTTACAGAACATGGAGGGATTACAAAACTTTTTTGCTTTCTTGGTAACCTGTTAAACTGGTGAGCTAGATGGCATACGCATGTACCAGCAAATACCCAGACACTAAGTATATTCCAAAAGTACTGCACATCTTACAGTATGTTGGGTAATCGGGAGCTTGCAAACTCAACTACGAAGAAAATGTACTAATTACGCACAAACAGTTACCTTGGCAGGAAATGCAGGGGGGGGAAAAAAAAAAAAAATCTAAAATTACGTATCGCCTGGCCTTACTGTGTGGTGCAATTAGAACGTAAGCATAAAAGTTAAACCCTAAAAGATCAATTTTGCGCCGTTTGCAATGAAACCAAGATACACCCGAGACCATGTGCGACCTGATCTATGAAAGACATTCCTAAATGCTTCAATGAATGAGCGTTTCATGAGATCAGTGAAGTTCAGTGGAAAAATGTAACTAAGACTGATATGGGAAACAGACCCATTGTCTTAGGAAGAGAATATACTCAGCACATCCATTAACATGGAAACTGATTTGACATGAGAGTTCTGCTACTATAATCGACAGTTTATGCTTAAGTATTGATCTTCTGTACAGGTCCCGTAGATAGTGATTAACTCCCTTGAACAGTTACAAGTATACTGGAAAGGATGAAAGATTACCCATTGTCCCTGATCGAAATTCAGGGACACTTGCATGTTGACGTCTTTTTTGTCTAATAAAAGCATACAATCGACGTAAAGATTAACCTACCAAATTAAAATAAACGCATCATCCGTCCATACACCCTCAATTCATAACAATACCTAGTCAGGCAATTAGGAAGGCACATGGACGACTGTTGAATCCTTTTTACATATATACAAATATTTCTAATCAAGCCAGGATGCACTCTTGTCATCACAGATGTAAAATCTCATCTTCATGAAAGTTTTGAAAAGTAATCCAGTCATGATAAGACCTTGGATCCTAATCAGAAACAGCAGTAAAACTATAGACAGAGAAGTACGTACATCCTAAAACTTCTAGGACATGCGGAACTAAGAGTGATTGTAATTTGAGGAAGACATTTTATTCTGTATTAGCTTGAACTAGTGATGTTGGTATACTCATTTGTAGAGTATATATTTGAAATAATGGTAAGAACTGAAAACTTTACAAAAAAAAACTGAGTATAACTTAAACCTTGCTTTTGTTGTTAATTCTGAAATTAAGTTGTTTGACCATTATAGCAAAAACCCAAATCTTATACATGTATAACAAGATTGACATTTCTATACTTCCTCAAATGCTATTTAAACCATACCCAAGAACATTTCTCCTTTTCAAGCATATTTTCACTGTCCATTACTTTATAACTGTTGATGCAACACATTGAGAAATGAATTCATTCACTCACATTAATATGCCATCTAGCTCACCTGTGTTTTTACCACAACTTGTGCCTGGTGTGAGAAATGCTCCAACACCCATCTTAGGGGAGCAAACTGTCCAAATCAACTCAAATTAGCAATCCAAAAATGTAGTATCTGCCTGCCTATGACAATTCTGGATCAAAGGTAGTATGCTATGCTAACAGGAAGTAAATGCTTTTTCACAAACTTTCCTTACTCTAAAATTTGTGTATTGTGAATGTATAGTAAATAAAGCAATATTGCCAGAAATACAAGTACTCAACAGCTTATTTCTGGTTGGTATATGGAGTACTTTGTTACTGCTGAAGGAAATCCAACAATCAAAAAACAAATGAGCCCAGACCAGTCAGTCTACCTTCATTCTGAATCACAAATCATATCAAAGGAAGATACCACTCGGCTTCAAAAACTACCAATTTTAATTTTCCTTTTAATCAGACACTACACTCATTCTACAAACTTAACCAAATTCCATGAATCCTCCTGACGCATAAATAGAACATTAAAATGGGATAAACAGCTGAGAAATATTCAAACATCCAGTAACAAATATCTGACAACGCTTATACAAACAACTGTATACACGTATATGCAATTACGCATACCATGAATTGTTTTTTCAATAAAGCTGTTAGGAATAGACTGTTTCTAAGTTAAAACTACATTTTCCTTCTACTTTGCTCTGCCTTTCGGTCAAACGTCGTGTGGTCAACTGATTGATATACTTGTGCTAATATACCATGCCTCATAGGCACTTAGTTCAGGGCTACAAAAACAGCTTGGCCTGCAAGGACACATTCAAATGAAGAGACTGCATATGAGAACAGGCCACAATGTTAATATGACTGCGTTCTTCTCATCTGTGCGTACACACAACCTGTTAGCTTTCTCTGCACTCAGACGTGGGCTTCGCTCTCAGCTGCTAAGCGAGTCTTTGCTGGCTTAGACTCTCCTGGCTATATTTACATAAACGTGTGTTTAAAGACAGAAACCAGTCCTCCTCAGTCGAGAATGCATTCCCACTTCATAGTTCAGGCCGCAGCTACCCAGAGCTCTGAAACACACCCAGCTCCTGTTTTGTTTGTGCACTTTCACTCCTAATAAGCCCTGCATGAATACTCAATGGCTCAGTTATAAATTTACGCAGTCTGATTTCTCCTCACTTGGAAATCTGGATGGCTTAGGGGATCCAATGTCTTAGTGTTTCTCCAGGACTACCATAACTTTCTCTTAGAGTCCATGCTCATAGGATCATGGCGATGTATTAGTTATCACCTACAGTGAGGATATCGCAGTTAAAAGCATTTCAAATTCATCCCAAACCCATACTTATAAAAACTGACAAAAAATGTCCATCCCTTGCAAAAACATCTGAATTATGTTGGCAGAGTAAGCAGCCTGCATCACTGTACACAGTGCTTCAAATCAGCTCACTGATACCACAAAGTGGGAAAAAAAAGTCAATATTTCATATTTATACAAAAAGTAAAAATGAATTCCAGTGTCTATCCTTGCTTAGTGTTCATAACAGAAAGCTAGCATTTATTTTCTTAAAAAAAGGTTCATAGTGTCTTAGGATAAGTGTGGTCGGTCCTTCAGTAGTAGTACTTAGACTATCTTTGTTGTGCACAAATGGAAGGTGGCTTTCCCCCCCTAGCTGACCATCAGTGAGACGAGATGGTAAGACTTCCTGTCTTCAACTGAGATGTGCAGCGAATCCTCTATCAGGTTTGGAGCCAAGCAGAGCGCCAGGTGATTTCAAAATGTCGAGCGTTGTGCTAACCTGTTGCGAGCTTGGCCGAGAACAGTCACATTTCAGTAAGCTAGTGTTTATGGCCCACCATGGGACAGGTGGAGAGGTCTCTCTGTCAACAGGTCATCCCATTCCCTCATATAGTCCAGCGTATGGCCAGACTAAAAACCAAAATGGGGGAGTTAAACCATTTAAAAGGCAACAGTGTTCTAAAATACACCTTTTGAGAATAATCTGACATTCAGGCATCTTAAGTATTTTTCATACTTTAAAATGCTTGACAATAAGTGGAAAGAACATTAGTCTAATCCCAAAAGCAACCCATCTCTTTATGGGTCCCAGTGTTGGTCCATAATGTCCTGGCCTCCCCCAAGGAAGAGCGTGGCAAGAGCCCGCTGTGGGCGCTTCATCTCATGCGGTTGTGCCTCATGAGGGGCACGATGCAGGAGGGAGGCCCCGCCTTGCCCAGGAAGGGATGCTTCAGCAGCTCATTAGCCATGGCTCTCTGAGCGGGGTCACGCACCAGCATTCGATCCAGGAAGCCCTTGAGCAGAGGAGACACCTAGAGGGACCAGACAACCACTGGATCAGGACTGCATTCACACAGCTCATATCAGATAGAGCTGGCCTTCAAATGAGGCTCTAGAAAGGTTGATGAATAGCAGAATGCAGATAATCTGAAATTTCATAGTAGTTAGCTATATGGCACTTTAAAACGAAAAAGGCAACAATGGAAAGACGGGTTCATACCTTGTGAATGTTTTTGAGTTTTGGAGGCACATTGTCACGGATCATCTTCATCGCTTTAAGAGGAGGCTCGTTGAAATAAGGGGGCTCACCATCAACCATCTCTATCACCATCACACCCAAAGACCAGATGTCCACCTGACACCAGGGCCAAGCCAAAAAACATCATTAAGGAACAAAGGAAGACTTGAATGGACAACCAAGTGTGGGGCAGTTTCAAAGTGATGTGGAGGACAAGAGTGTGTCAACTTGGATGGCAAAACATGTGGTTACCTTTCACAGGTAGTTAAAAAAAAAATTAAAAGCTATTGCTTTTGGTCCATCCATCCTCCAAACTGCTTTATGGTGTTTTACAATTTTAATGTAAGCAGCCAAGTTAATAAAATACCTGCCCGGCTCAAAATGCATTTCCATATATAGTTATTAGGGGCTCACCTCTGGTCCATAGGGTAGTCGAGAGATGAGCTCTGGGGCCATCCAGTAAGGAGTCCCTACAAGGGACTTACGACGCTGCACCTCCTTAGATACCTGGGCGCAGAAGCCAAAGTCCGACAGCTTTACCTGACAAAAAAAAAAAAAAAAAAAAAAAAAAAAAAACACTTTAGAAGAAAAAATAAACCATGGCAATAAAAACATGGTCTGGAGATTTACCATGCAGTGTAACAGAGAAAGTACACACAGAAATATACTGTATTTGGAGATCTACTTTGCAGTGTAACAATGTACACAAATACAGGAGTGTATTTGTTCTACTTGGACTCATTAATTTGTCCTGCCTGGCGGTGGCCTGAGGAGGAGAGGCTTCCTCTTTGAGTCTGGCTCTTCCCAAGGTTTCTTCCTCTTGAGGGAGTTTTTCCTTGCCACTGTCGCCTTTGGCTTACTCT
>JAACJT020000031.1:6416355-6441466 GCA_009936485.2 Gymnarchus niloticus | reverse complement strand
ACTCTCTGGGGACTGTGGGCCTGGGACTATGTAAAGCGCTTTGTGACCGTGCTCCGTGTTAAAAGCGCTATATAAATTGAATTGAATTGAAAAGCTGAATATTTTAAAAAAAAATACATTAATTCCTCTGTGTTTGGTATGTCTCCCTTTTGCTTTAGCGATAGCATGGACTCCACAAGTTTGTGCAAAAATTGATGAGCTGTGTTATCCCAGCAGGATTCATGAGAATGTTCCAAACAGTACCATGTGATGTTAAGGGATTTTTGGGTTTCTCAGTCTTCAGGTGCCCCAATACATGTTCAAAGGGGCTGAGGTTAGGTGACTGTGGAGGAATGTCCATGACAGTCAGTACTCCTTGCTCTTGTTTTGTCTTAAAGGAGTTCTTGTGAAGCTTTGAGATGTGTTTGGCATCATTATCCTGCTGCAGTAGGAAGCTTTCTCCACACAGATCCAGACCACAGAGTATAGCATGTCTCTGAAAAATAGAGTGGTACTTTTCCTTTTTCATGGTGAATTTGAGTCAGTGCAGGTTGTCCAAGAGTGGGCAAAACACCCCCAGACTTGAATCTCTCCACCACGATGTTTCACTCTTTTTATCTACTGTTATTGATCTCTCTTCTATTAATGTCCTTACATAAATCCTTCTGTTATCGCCATAAATCTCAGTAAATTGGACTATTTTCAGTGACCCACTGGGAAATGCTGGAATGTCAGGCCAAACATTTGGCCTTCTTTGCCTTCCTGAGAAGTGGTTTAGAGACTACTACTAGCCAGGCTTTTTGATAATACTTTTGCAGATTGGAGTCTCATTCTTTATTCAGAACACCCTGTATCATTGATTAACTTTCTGTTCTCTCAGTAAATAAAGCTTTATGTATTTGTCTTCTGATGATGTGGTCACTCTTCACATCAGTTTGATCATGGTTTTAATACAACTGATCCAGTTTCTGCCAAGTATTTTAGAGTGCCATGCACTAGCCCCCTTAGAAACTTTCAGCCTACCCATGATTTGACACTGAGAAAGCCCCTCTTTGCTTAGAATATTTGATTTCTAACACTCTCACTTAGTTCTGATACTGTACTTCCTACTGCCGTGGTGTTGTTCGGTAAGAAATGTGCTGCTGAAAACCTGATCTTTATAATGAGGTGGACAACAGCTGCAAATTGATTAACTTAAGTCAAGCCTCGGATGAGTGGCTCAAATCCACCTGAGTGTCACCAGAATAGAGGAAGTGATGAATGTCTGAAATAAACTTTTTGTGTAAAAGAGTTAATGTGGTCAGTGTTCAAATCTGCTTAGATTCGGTTAGTGACCTAGAAATAAAGCAGAATCTTAAGTATTTCTTCATTTTACAAATCACAACTTTTCTTTCTTTAAAATTTTTCAAAACCTTAAGACTTCTTTTTTTTCCAGGATAAAATCAGCCACAATGACGAGTTAGCATACAGTACAGAGATGAGGTTAAGCAGCTGGCTGTCTGGTGCAGTGAAAACAATCGGTCTCTAAATGTGCACAAAAGCATTCATAATAAATCATTAAGAAATTATTGTCAACTTCAGGAAAACTCGCTCCGGCCACACGCCACTCAGCATCAACGGCTCCAGGGTAGAGACAGTAAAGAACACCAGGTTTCTGGGAGTACATATCTCAGATGACCTAACTTGGACCACCAACATCACCTCCCACACCAAAATGGCACAGCAGAATCTTTACTTCTTAAGACAACTGAAGCGGGGAAACCTCCTTCCCCCCATCCTCACAGTGTTCTACAGGGGCACTGTAGAGAGAATCCTGACCAGCTGCATCTCTGTTTGGTACAGCAGTGCCAGTGCTGCAGACCGAAAGGGCCTGCAGCATATTGTTAAAACAGCCGGCAACATCATCGGGACATCTCTCCCCTCACTACAGGGCATCCTCCATAAGCGCTGCATTGGAAAGGCCTCCTGCATTGTGCTCAACTCCTCACACCCCTCACACAGACTCTTCACACTGCTCCCATCTGGCAGACGCTACCGCAGCATTGAAGCCCGATCGGCCAGACTCTGAGAGCTTTCTCTCACAAGCCATCAGAGTCCTCAACACAGTGCCCATCCTCCCACTGCCCCCCACACACACCTGAACTGTGAACTGACTCTGCTTTGCACCTTTGCACCACTCTTTTATGATGCACATGCAGCTACATGCACAAAACACATCCATGTTACATGTGTACTTGCATACTGTCTCAGAGTTACTGTATTCTTATAGATTGACTGTATATTTATATTGAACTGCCTCTGATCATATGTACATATAATGCACACATAATTACATTCCAGTATTCTATTTGTTTTCCACTTGACTGCCAATGCAACATTTGCACAATTTCTGGATGTGAATAATACCTCTTGTACTAAATTGCACATTTCTAATTCTAGGTTAGAGTTGATATTTATAGTTTATTTATATATGTGTATTCTATGTATTGTTTTGTACTCTGTAAAACCTGGAGCCACTCCGTCTCGTCTCACTGTATACGTGTATATAGCTGAGATGACAATAAAGTTTCTGTTGTCTTTGAAAAATAAAAAATCCCAGATTTTCAATGTGTTCTCAGACCTTTGGACCACACTGTATTTATTCATCCATTCACCTTCTAACTGCTTGACCTAGTCAGGGTCACAGGTGGCCTTACCATAGCCAACATAGAGCACAAGGCTTGTGTATAGCCAGTAAGGTGGTGGCTATTGTCAATTGCAGGGTACATACGTGCACACACTCAACCATGTAATCATACACTACAGGTAATTTACAGACGTCATGTCTTTAGACTGTGGGAGGGAACTGAAGTGCCCAGAGGAACCCCGTGAAGCATGGAGAGGACATGCAAACTCCATGCACACAGAGCGGAGGCAGCATTTAAATCTCCAATCCTGAAGGTGTGAGGCAACAGTGCTATCTACTGAGCCACTGTGTCCCCCTATATATGTACGAATAAATGCTCACTAATAAGTTATTCATTCAGGAGGGTAGATAGTGGCTCTGCAGGTAAGCAGTCTGTGCCCATGTCCCATTTCTGGAATAGTGACCATATCACTGCTGGGCCCTTAGCTCCACAAACTGGGTGGTCTTTATTGGACCATAATTTGTTTGGCCTCTCCCCGTAGATCTGTTCACCAAGGGAAGCCCTACCAGGAGGTCAGGCTCCAGACGTCATAGTTCTGTGGATCATCAGGCGCACATCATGCTAATGCTACGATCCTCATTGGGGGAAATATAAGACAATTTAATTTTATCCACCCGGGGGCGCCAATATACCAGTAGATTACGTTTGGTGATTTTAGTATCTTTCTCACAATCTCGAATTATGTTTATAGTGTGCCAGCTCCATTTAAAAGTTTCATGCGTGTACGCGCCCTTACATAATTTCATATTGTACTATAGTTTGTTGAAATTATGAGACAATTAACCGACAGTATTGCATGAAATATTTTTAATATTCGTTATTTAGCCATGTTTTCCTTTCAGGTGATTAAAGATACAAGTGTTCTTGTAATTTAAAAAAATGATGTTCTCGTTTTGTTCGGAAGTGTTGTTCGGCTCTTTGATAACCTCTGCGCTCAAAGAGGAACTGACCACGTTCCTTTTATATGACGAAGTGGTCTAAAAATAGAAACGGTGTTGTAATCACGAGGGCTATATTTTTAGAGAAATGACGCGTCCGATAAACCATTAAAAAAAGAAAAAACTTTCCGAAAGTGCGTAAGCGATCGTGCTCTTATTCTGTACACTCAAATGTACAAGCGAGACAGACACGTCGTCGCATGGACGTCCCAAAGACATTAATTAAACTTCATAAGAGCTGTGCAATGTACACATTTGTAACGGAATGTTTCGGGTTTTTTTTTCATGTTCCTATAACCTCAGACATCGCACGTTACTCACGTGTAATACTATTGTATCAGTCTATTGGTACACGCGTAGATGGACTAGTCTTTTTAAAGTCAGGTACTCTGATTAACTGTCTTTTGTAAACAACTCGCAGAGTTGCTAATATAAAACTCACACGAAAAAACGCAGTCTGCTAACTTTGTGGGGGCTACTGAAATAAAGTAATTAAAATCCGGTCACCCATTATAATTACAATTTAATTTGTTCTATTTGATATCTCTATATTTACGACTATGTATGAATATAATCATCGACACATTCCTCAGAGTAAGCTAATGCATAAATGAGAACAAATCGATTGGGGGGGTTGATGCTGACAATAAATAACAGAACCCGCTCAGCCCCGCGTGCTGACGAGAACCCTCGCGCTGGGTTCTCCTTGCTTTGCAGTGTCATCATAGCCGGAGAATGAGACTGCGGTGCTATCGAGGCAGCCAATCGCTGCGCCCCTGCCGCGGCAGCTGGAGCACTGTTTCCGGGCAGAAGACATGGGCAAAAGAAAAACAATCTGCTGTGAGAGTGACTGTCTGTGGTCACGGCCTGTCTTCCTTCCCATGTTCGTATTTCAACGGATCTTTACTCTAGCGTGGCGACAGTAGCGCAGGCAATGCACTCGAGCGCTGAGGGCAATCGTGAACTTAGATTAAGAGGTCTTTCAAAGGAATGAGAAGTGCTTGTTTTTAAGAAAAGCTCATGGAAAGCTTAGGCCCTTGAAGCCAACGACGGCGCGGTGTTCTAAAAGGATAAAAAAAAAACAAAAACAATAAAGTAAAAGATGACAGTGCCTTTGTAAACCTTAGCTTATTTACACAATGTACATGAACACTTTGTGGAGATAGAAATACAAAGGCCATGAAAAAGAAAAAAAGGTGCATTTCTATTTCTGACATAAAAATTAAACTGTTGGTTTGAAGCAGAATAGTGGTTGCCGGTCTACACCACTTGTAAATAAGTAACACTGATAACTTAACAGTTTGGCTTATTGTTTTATAAGGCCATTCAATCCTACTCCAGAGATAACCAGGTTCATGGAATCAGTTACGGACCTTTTGACAGGAGGTGATTACGTTTTGCTGAAAGGCATTATAGGATGACATGTGTCTATCACCTCACCATCCCAGAATCATCCATGATCTAGCCTGGCACTAAACTGGACAGTGTAAGGTTTCACTTTTGTCACAGCTACCGCTGTAGTTTTGTAAACAAAGACGTAGGGATGACCTAATTGTTGTGACAGACAAGCAACCAAACTAGATACTCTAATGGGAGAAAGGGGACTTTGATACTACCCCTTTCTTCTAGACCAATTAATTTCTAGTGAACTAAAAGTTTATCAATATTAACACTTTTATTGCAGTTAAAATAAAAACTATGAACATTCTATTTAGCAAATCACTGTTCTGGTTAATCAAATGTGTTTGTGGGTTTAGTATAGTTTGTATTGTAAGACGCTATGTTCCCTTAACAGTAATGTATGCTAGCACCAGGATTTTGAACTTGATGTTTACCTTTCTAGGTAGTCTGTGGAGGAAAAACAGGAAGGCAGGAACTTGAACATGGAGAAATAACAAGCTATATGTGACCTACTGGATGATCTGAAGTAGCTTAATGGCATAGTGACATACTTGAGTCAGGATAGAGTTGAAATTGAGGCAGGATAGAGTTGAAATACTCAATCAAAGAGATTATAACATTGACTAGTTTTTTGGTGGACAGTATTGTTAGTGACCAATACTCCAGATGTTAAACAGCAACATCTGCAGGATTGGGTCATGGACACTGGTTTTAGTGGACACTTGTGTCAGAGAAAAACTATGTACAGTCAGACATAGGGGAGCTCTTAAGAATGAGGAGAATGTGTGCCGTTTTAATGCCAAAATGGAGAATATATTGAAAGGTAGCTTCCTTGGAAAGTTTCCTTCTAGCAGTCAATGCAATGATTCATACATACAAAATGACGTATTAGTTTTGCATTTGAATCCTTTTAGATCCTCGGTCTCTTTCCAAGTCACAAGTCGCTAGAAGGACATTTAACATTGGAGTCATTACAAATCAACAAAAATCTTGAGAGAAAAACAGTAGGTAGATATATGGTTTCATGCATTGCAATGGCAACCACACCTGTATTATTTTTCTACGTAAAAAGTAATTGTTTACAAAATGAAGGGAAGCTTTTGTTTACTAATTACAAATCTGAGACTTCATTTAGTGAAACACATAAAGAATGTGCAAGTATTTCAAAACAATGATTAAGCACAGGTCTGTGAGAAGAATTACAGCTGTAGAGCAGATGAAGATGTGAAATAATATATACATTTCACCAACAAGGAAAGTCCAGTATGGCTCTAATGAGCTCATTAAATATAATGATCAGTCAGTCACTTGTGAGTTGCTTATTTTTTGTAGTTGAGGTTTTGTCCAAGCAACAAATGAGTTAACCTGTATACTGCATATAAGCAATCGCTAACAAAATGATACAGACCCCAGAACTCATCTGTGTGGTACACCTAGCATTTTGAGGGATGTATTCCCTATATATGGAGGAAAGGGAAGTGAGTTTTACTGGGCCTTGACTGACCCAAGGTGGTACAAAGAATGTCTAAATGTAGCATATCTCTTTTTACTAATTCGGTTGGTGATAACTGAGGAGTAAAACACTGTTAAGAGAGAATCACATAAAAGAATTTACAAGGGATGTTGTGTGGGGCAATATGGGTAAGGCAGAGGAGGAAGTACACATAAAAAAAATGACTTCATTAAATTTCATTTTGATAAAACGATGTATTTGTCATTTTAAAAGAGGAAGATGTTTGTGGCAGATTTTTTATCTAAGCTCAAACATTTTGATCATTTTCCATGACCTCTGCACATACAGTGAGGCTTGCAAAAAGCATTATCAACTTACTGAGTAGCATGGGATCTAAATTTCACTGGAGTGTGTTGCTCATTACGTAGAATCTATTACATGGTTGTGAGTCTATTCAGGAGTAAATGAGCCATTGTGGCTTGATGCAAGTTTTTGTAGAACTTGTTTTTTTTCACATTCTCTTACCATGAACCAAGAGCGTGTAAAACACTGAAACTATGATGCAGAGCAAATTAAATTGCTATAATTTCGAACGGGGTTAGGTTGTGTAAGGCAAAGCAGATTGTATCACGACAGGAACTGAGTATGATATTAATAGATGTGATCTGTGAAGAAATGGGAAAGTATCAGTAACCAGGTAACTAATGTTATCTGCTTTGGTATATGAAGAATATCAGACTGGAAGCATGGTATGTGAAGGGAGAAAGATATAATCAGCATCTGATGAACCTAGAGGTTTTTGGTTCCCAACCCAATAGAAACAATGAGCACCGAACCTAAACTGTTTCAGCATAAATATCCATCTATATATAGGTGTAAATACCATAAGTCCTGTAAAAATAGCTATACATTTTCAGACTGCATTTGCTGAAGTCAGTTTGAAATAGGAAGAATTATTGTACCAGTTTCAATAAAAATTCCAACTAATTTTTCTGTATTGTTTTGTACTTAAGACTAGTCAGCTTACCAGTAAATTCCATCCATCCATCCATCCATCCATCTAGTCACTTATCTAATAGGCTTGGGGAGGTTTCCTACTCACTGAAAGGAGGCAATGATTCTGAAACTTTTGCAGGCAGAAATATTTTAAAGCACAACCCCTCCCAACACACACACACTATTAGATGAGCACACACACTACTCCCCCTGCATTGAAACTCCACGCCCCCCAGTTTGGGAATCATTGACTTGAAGGATGACATCATAGTACTTTTTTTTTCTTTAATGGAATACACAATTATACAGCACAGTGCACAGGCAATGTAATGTAATGTAACAGTGCTATACAGTACAATATACAGACAATACAGCACAATAATTAGAAAAGCATATTATTAATTGACATTTTAAATAAATACAGTACTGTGCAAATGTCTTAGGCAAAGTGTGGCAGTTTGCATATTTCAAAACATCTCCCTAATCACTCCAGAATTTACAGTTTCATCGAATATCCCAGTGTATGTGTTGAATTTAACTGCACCTGGCTAATCAATACCTCAAAATGTTAACAGACTAATTTAGTTAACTAATTAAATCAGCTGGTGGTGACATTTAACAAATACTTTGAATGGCTGAGGTGCTCACAAGGAGAGGTTTGGGAATCAAGGTTCTGTTCTTCTGGCCAACCAACCATCTAGTCATTTCGGAGAATAGAAGAAATTCTTTACTTTCTTAATGTATTGCTGTTTATTTGTATATGTTGTGAAACTGTTTTTTTCTCCTGTGCAAATATACGCTTCCTGCCCAGAAAAATGGCCTTAAACACTTTCCCTGGCAACCTAAGACTTTTGCACAGTACTGTATGTGACCTATATGAAAGATTTTCTGTTACCCAAACTGAAATACACCTGTACAGCATTTTTTTGTAATGTATGAGGGGAACGCAGAGAAAATGTGTGGAATGGGCAAACTGCACAGACAGAGCTGGGGATAGATTAAATAACACAGACAAAGTTGCTATACTGACCTCACATCAGATAATCAATCAATATTTATATAGAGTACTTCTACAAAATATACTAGTTAAGCAAATATATTTGGACAAATCATCTGTTTCTTAAGGTGGCATTTATAAAATATACTGAAATTGTCTAGGTTTAAATCATACATGAGAACTCAACGGTTTGCACAGAAGCTGTAAAGAAAGCATGTGTCAGGGCTCACATCCACCAGGTCATCAACGTGACCTCATTCTGCTCCCGCAGAGTATTGATCTCACCTGACTCTCATTCGCTTCATTCTGGTAAGTGATGCGATGACTCATACATGCAAAACGATAGACAGTTTTGCATTTGTATCCTTAAACAGTCTGTTTCCAAGACACAGGTCACTCAATGTACATTCTTTGTGGCTTTTCGAGAATGTTTTGTGTGAGTCTGAGTGGTCTTGTGTTGCTCTTACTCCCTCTTGTTCCATTGACGTCGGTGTTTTCACATATTCCCTCAGCCTGCAAGTTCTCCATTTTTCAGACACTGTCTCTGTAAACCTAGAGCTTCACACTGAGCCAGGACTCTTCCAGAGTTGCAGTTCACAGAAGATGAGTGCGACTATCCATCAATCCATATTCCAGTTGCATTACTGTATATCCTGAATAGGACCACAGGGAAGGGCGCTAATTTAAAATATTATTTAAAAGCGATAACAGCTAATGATTTATGTCAGCAAAACATAGTCATGTAAATAAAAAATAAGAAAATTTTAAATGTTAACTACAAAATACTGTCAAAATGTATTTAATACAGTTATAAAGGGAAAAACAGTGATATACACATACATTGGAAAAACATGCAGGGATTGAGCAAAGAACTTTGTCCAGTATGAAAATGTTTGGTGAATCATGGTACATATGTTAAGATAGTCCAGTTATATTAAGGAAGGGTGATGATTAGGGTGTGTTAGGCTTAGGCTTCAGTTATTACCACCTCAGCTTACACATCTAGTGAGCCATTATATGGTCGATGATTTATTTTCACCTTGTTCTCAACAAAGTGCTGGGAACCTGGCCAAAGAATTGTCGCCTGAGCATGGTAGGCCATTGTTTTGACGGTGATGACCCTGATGTTATCTATAGGCTGCAATATTTCTAGCAGCAGTTACCTTTCATGTTTCCTAATCACCAATGATCATGCCCTGATTACCCTCATGTGTTTCACCTGTGTCCTCCCCTTATAAGTCAGTGACTTGCCCTTGTTCCTTGTCACATTTGTGTCGTAGTCAGTAGAATTTTGATTGTCTGAACACCAATTGTCCAAACCGTCAATTATCTGAACCACTGCACCCCCCCCCCCAAAAAAAAAAAAATAAAAAATTGCATCTATTCTTTGGAGACTGTTTTATCCACTGAAGTATTATTTGTGCAACTGAATGCATCCAATTCCTGTTATTTATTTGAAGACACATGCAGTATAATAAAGGAAAAAGTATTAATTTGTCATTGCAGTAGTTAAAAATCACATGTTGGGTTTAGCAAATGTGTGGACACAGGTCGGTCTCTGGTGACCTTGAGCATCATAGTCTGGTGCACCATTCTCTGTTGTGAGCGTGGGATTGTGGTGGAGGGGTAGTTCAAATAGTTAACATTTGACTGTATAGTTTTTTGGGGGATATTTTTCATGCTCTTCACCTCCATTAAGCAAACATGAGCTTGTTTTAGTTTCTTATGAAAAAATGTTGCATCCCTTTTGACAATCATATTTCAACAAAACATGAACACATACAACAGATTAAAATCCCAAAAAACATTCATCTAAATTTTGATCTCATACAGCAACAGGGTAAAAACGATCCATTCAGATTCCTCAACTGCTTACTTAGTACAGGGTGACGGTGACTTTAGGACCCACTTCAGGAGGCCCAAGGGCTTTGGGCAGGGATATCCTGAATTCTGGGCACTTCAGAGTCGCCGGTTCATGTAGCTGCCTGTTTTCAACCAGTGGGAGGGACCTGAAGTTAATGAAGAAAACACTGTGAATAAACACGATGAATACATGTAAACTGCACTCAGTGACTAAACTGACAAAGTATATTTACAGTAGTTACTATCAGATCTAGGCCTTGAATCATAACAGAGATGATTCTCAGAGTTTAAAAATGCTAAGGATATTTAAGGATATTTGTTTAAATTGTAACTTGTAGGGAGGAGAAGGACAGGAAAATCAAACCAAATTTTCACCAGAGTGTGTCATTTTATTCAGTTTAATTTTAATAATATTAAACGACAGTATGTTTTAAATAACGATTGAAATGTTGTACCTCTGTCTGACATGGTGCATTTCAGGGCACAGAGCCAGCAGAGATGCATTTTTTTAAAATGAAGTGAAAACAAGGCATTGTTAGTTGAGAAGGATCACGTGGAAGTACCATGGGAACAGCTGGTCCCATTGCCATGGTCGCTTCACCCAACATCCATCCTTTGGCTGGCGGCCACGTAGGCAGATCCATTGAGTGCAGTAATGAGGTAATTGCCTGCTCTCACACATGCCTCTTGAGCAGCTACTCACTAAATAAACCTGCAAATAGAGCCTGTCACATAATATAAGATCACCCTGTCGCTTTCTAATCAAGTGACCTCGTGCTATTATTAGCTTTTTGTTTTGAAGATTTTGTTTTACCACACGCATAAACCTCAGTCTACATATAACAGACTGGTAAATAAGGAAGTTGAAAGTAAAGAATCGGCCTGACAAATGATATCCTCATTTAAAAACACTTGTAAATGTTTTCAAGAAATCTAATATATAATTTACAATGAATTAGTTTGAATTTCACCTGAAGCAACGAAAACCTACATCAGTTTGAGAAGATGTGAATGAATGTTATATAATATACACTAATCGTTCTCAAAAAAAAAAAAAACTAATTTCATACACGATACTAACAATTACTTTTCTGGAAGTTGAACATATGGAATGTAAAATTATAGATTCTGGTTTAATGTTCTTTGCAAAAACACGGTTTGGTTGGAATGATGTCATGTTAGGTTTTCAAAGTGTCACAGTGGAAAATTCCCCTATATCTTTTTCAAAGCCACAATCACTAGCAAGCTGTCGATGCTTACATTCCGCGATAAAACTGCATCTGCCATGTTTTTCTGTGGTGGTATTCAGTAAAAAAAAAGGGTTCAGCTCACACCATGCCCTTCTGCAGTGTGTCAGCCTGTTGATCGTTTGCTCTGGTCTGCCTTTCACCACCCCCCCCCCATTATTTTTACAAGAAAAGGCAGCTGTATACTCTGCTCAAGCTAACTCCCTCACAACAGCGACTGTTCAACAGAAAATAACCAAGTAGCAAAGAAAACTCATTTGTCAGAAGCAGGAGAAAATATTACTGGAGCCAGGGGTGCCCTCCAGAGACAGAAAATTGTAGGGGGGGGCATGAATGATGTCATTGGTCATTGTGACAGTTTAAGTGAGGTGTTCTAGAAGCCCCGTCTTCTGCTCAGTTGTGAGATGTATGATATCAACAGACTTGGTCTTTTGTTGCTGTCTCTTGTAAATGGCTCCTCAAGGTACTCCAGGCTTCAAGATCAACTGGCCCAGTTCATCTCGTAGCTGTCCTCCGTCTGTGCCGGTAAATATTCATAGCAATTATTTTATGGTTTAGGGTACATTTGACCCTTGCAGCTTCTTTTGTTGATATTATAGAAAGAGACCAACTCAACAAAGGGTGGAATGTTTCTGGGAAAGAAGAAAAGCCAAGAACAATGAAGAAAGGAAACTCAGGCCACCAACAACAGAAACAAGATATTAGTGAGGAGTTAGGAAAATTACACTGTCACATGAATCAATATAGGGGAATATTAATATTTTTCATGCTGATTTTATGCAGAGATTTTAGGTGACGCATGATTAAAATGTACAATAAACTAATACAGTATTTATGCTACATACAGTATTCATGCTGGAAGTCTAAAGGGTAAAAGTGTAGAATTTGCTGCTGTCCTTGTCCTCAGGAATATCCCACTCAAAGGTCCGCATGCCGTAGTCAGCAAGTGTGCTGGTACTCCGCCTGCTTTGATACCATTGATCCATTTCAGAAACACCCTGATGAAACCCTCCCCCATGTTCCTTGCTGACCGCTCCGCAAATTCTAGGGGAAAAATACAGAAGTTATGAAATGTTCACAAAACAGGTATTTCAATCCTGAATTTAACTTTAAAAACTTGTATACCTTAATGAGGGTTCATATACTAAATTTACAGCCTAAAAAAAAGACACAACTTAAGAACAATGGGTGATGGCAAAATTCTAAGTGCATTTCGGAAATCAGCATGTAAAAGTACTTTTAAAACACCCCTAAATTGTCCTGTAACAATATTTTCTGACCACTGTTAAAGTAGCATAAATAAGTATATAAAGTTAATGAAAATAAGAATAGGCTATTCAGGATGTATATTCATATAATTTGAACAAAATATCCCTCCCAGGTACTTATCACAGGTGTATGATATGGGCAATATACTTTATAAACTTGTACCTTCAAACATATTTTAAAATATTTACAATAATTCAATGTGATAAGCTTTTCTATGTACACACAATTTTTGTCAGGCAATCTGACATCAATTAATCTGTCCTGTCTTCTAACCTTTCAGAAAATATATGAAATATTTAGCTAATTTTCTACATAACCATGTGAGTCTATTTTCTGAAGTGCATAGCTTCAGGGCCTGAGGCCTAGTTCAGGCAGCACACACAATGCTAGGCTAAAATCCAGGCCTGGATCTTAGACACAGGGATGCAGGTGCAAAGAACCATTTAATGACAGGGTTAAAGGAACAACAGAAACACCAGGCTCTGTCCTGAACCAAGGAGAAACTAGATGCAAACAGGGACTCAGAGGCTTAATACAATAGGTTACACAGTGTAATGTCATGAAACAGTTACTGAGCTAGTACAGTAAGGAAACACTAGACAAGGAACAAGAGCATGACACTGACTTATAAGGGGAGGACACAGGTGAAACACATGAGGGTAATCAGGGCATGATCATTGGTGATTAGGAAACATGAAGGGTAAACATGAAACCCCGGTCTGTACTCCGGGGACTGGGAGCACAGGAGGTAGTTTACTGATGCCAATTAGCTTAACTGCATGTCTTTAAGCTATGGAAGGAAACTGAAGTACTCAATGTCACACCTATAGAGGTAGGGGTACCCCGATCTATGGATACTCCATGCCTATGCATGGACAAGCCTTCCCTTGTTCCTTGACTTCCCTTGTTCCTGTGCACCTGCACCTTGTCCATGTCTCGCCCATGTCTCCATGCCATGTTTTTGCCTGTCTGGTGTCCGCCGGCCTTTCTGGTTATATATGAGGCTCCCCGCCCTTTGGGTCTTAAAAGGGTTGAGCTGCTCAAAGAACCAGTTTCTTCCTTGCTGGGTGTGGTTGTGTCTTATGTGTCCCCCAGTACTGTGACACTGAGAGAAAACTAACCTAAGTCGGCAGGTATGAAGCAACAGTGGTAACTACTGAACCACCCCGTAAATGAAATGTTATTTAAAATTTTGATAATCTTCTTGAATATTTAATAGAACATGATAAAGACTGGATGAGGAAATTGGATGCATGCAACACCGGGATACATATGAAAACATACAGCATATAAATATCTGAAAACACACGATAAAAAAAAAAAAAAAAACAATTTCCATTTACAAGTGAACTCATAATGCTGATTTTCTAAAATATAATCCATCCATCTGATGGGCATTCTTGATGATGCACATTTATATACAATAATGCATTGTGCATCTAAGCAGAAACCATTTTTGCTTACATTTAATTTATGAGGTAAATGCATCTGATTGAATATTCCTTTCACTTGTCCATGTAAATTTGCCATAATCTGGAGGATATAGCATGAGGCTGGATATGTACATACTCATTTACAGGGTTACATACTGGAGACAACTGACCAGTTCACCAGTGGAAATCACAGGTGTGGACAGTACCATGGGGAACAAAACCCAGCAGGCACCCACTGGCTGCATATATACGATATCTATTGTGTAACCAAAAGGTCAGTTTCCTAAGGATGCTTATCCAATGCAAGGTTAGACTGACTGGAGCCTTTCCCAGGTAGCACAGGGCACAAGGTAGGGGACACCCTGGACAGAGTGTAGACAACCAGTAATTTATAGAAAGTAATCTACCACAGTCTGTGGACTGTGGAAAGATATCAGAGCAGGAAGAGGGAACCTGTGGAAATATTTGTAAAATCTGCAAACTCCACACACAGAACTGGGAACAGGTTTCATACCCACAACCCTGGAGGTCTAAGTACTACCAACTGCAGCCCCTAAGCATAATAACAACAATAATAATAATAGCCAACTATAATAAGATTAAACACTATTTCATTATATGCACAAAAAATTGCACAATATACAAAATTTTCATAGGTTACAATGTCACAGTTCAATTAGATCTTATGTTAAAATAAAAAATACCTTATGACAGTTGGTCTCAGCCCTAGTACTGGGAACTGCTAAAAAAATAGGAAATTACAAGAAATAACGGATAATAGGTGTAAATGACTTATTCGCAACTGTATATTGCCACTGAGAGGTGCGTTGTAATGAAACCAGGCGTTATGTTATACTGCCCTTTGTGTTATTTTCACTTGTTGAGTGCACAAACAATGTAGCGTACACTTCATATCACATGACCAGTAGGTGACATCACCACCATGTAGCCGGTTTAGGTGACTGTTCTGACAGCACTAACACCGACACATGCCTAAGCAGTTCTCAGGTTAGCACTGGTGAAATTACAAAGCTGAGACTTATTTCCTCGATCCAGGTCAAGCATTTAAAAAAATTAAAAAAAAAACAAAAAAAAAAAACACAAGAATAACTGATTGATCAAAGCGTATAAATAATGAAAAACACAAATTCTCATCTAACTTATTACCAGCTTGCGTTGTTAGTATATGTTACAAAATAACTATACGACTTAAGCCGCACGAATTACTGCCGTTGTCGTCGTTTAACGACTCAGATCGTGTGTCCTGCTGCACTGTTAGGCCCTTACCATCAGATCTTCGCCCAGACATGTAGCTGAGAGGGGATTTCCCACTTAAATGGAAGACGTCAATTGTCCAAGGTTTCCCTGATAAGATGTCAGCGCTGACTGATTAGGCAGAGGGAACAAAAGCTGTAAAATGATCACCACAAGTCGGGAAAGAAACACAGCTGTGGAGTGATCATAACACAGCTAAGATGCAAAGGTCATTAAGACGCTGAACAGGACGCAATTGCAAAATTAAAACCCAGCACTTGCAATGAAATTGCATTAACTCAGACGTGCTAGTTTCATATGCGCATAAAGCGAATGAGTATTAAATAAAGATTATCTGATATTAGTTTATCAAAATGTTCACCACAGTACATTAACTACAGACGATGGACGTTCCTGTAGAACTGGTAACGTCTGCATTGTTTTGCCAGGGGTTATCCTTTTGTCAACGAATAGTCATCTGTAATATAATAAATGAATGCGATTGTGTGTAGATCCATTTAAAGAATCGAAATTAAACCGATCACAATTGCTTATTTAAAATACAAAATTCAAACGTGACGACAAATAATAGAATTATCAAAACAGTCACTGAAAATCAAGGACTTCTAAAAGCAATCAACATTCGTCTTTTACCGCCTTAAATGTAAAAATACAAACCCTGATGATAAAATGAACTGTCAACCCCCCCCCCCCCACACACACACACACACACACACACACCACTGAGGGGGAAGTAGGTTAACTCGATTAATGTGATACAAAGTTTTCATCAATGCAACATCCTATTATTGTGCAAGTGTAAACATGCTGTTTTACGCTCGGTTACTACTATAATCATCGCTATTCGTGATAACTGGCTATTGCAAGCGTTGTGTTAATGTGTAGCGCAGACCCCAATTATTATATTTACACGGTGAGCTTAATACCGCACAAAGCACAGGTAGCAGCGAAAGAGGCTGTTTACCATACGACTAAAAAGAGCACGCAATATTGGTAAAGGAGAAAGAGCAGTTTGGGTCCCCATGTAAAGGACAAGGACAGAGTCGGCCATCGTCACTCGCTGAAGTGCATGTCAGGACTTGTTGTCACACAAGGGGAGGGCGTGGCGTGCGGAGTGAAAGCCGAGCGGGGCACGGGTGGGCAGCATTCTTCTTTGTAATCTGCGGGACCATCGCCGTCCTCTCTGGCTCTGGTCGAGAAACATAACGTGGCTGGCCAGTGCGGCTTTATGACATCATCTGGCTCGGCGCCTGCCGTAATTCCACGGTGATAATAACTCGACAGGGCATGTGTGCGGAACACGTCTTCTGATGACAAACAGCGGTCGGCATAACTTGAACGTTTTACTGCGAGCCGGTGGTGACGAAGCGACGAGAGAGTCGAGTAAGTGCGAGTAGGGAATTGTCGCGGCCAGCTGAGATCCGTGCATTGCGACCTGGTGCGATCGATCGTCCGGAATGTCAGTTTCACTTTTGCCAGTTATCTGATTAGCTTTCCCACCTGGGGTAGCTTGTTGAATTGATGTTGTGTTGACGCGTTGTCTCGTGTTTATTTTTCTGAGTTTAGTCTGATCAAAAATAATATACCGTTTGCGTGATGGAGACCTGTCCGGCGTCGAGTATGCTATCAGTTCAGGTCGTTCAGACTGAAAATCATGTTTGATCGACTTATACTCACTGGTTGTACCCTCGCCTTGTAACTGTGTCAAAATGCATTATCCATTGTTATTTCGGTACTTTGACTTAGGGAGCTCTGTCGAGATCCATCCTGACTGAATGAATACTTGAATGCATTTCTCTTGAATTTCAATAGGATGCCTTGGTGACTGCGGTTTCCCTGTGTTTTGATTGGTTTTGTGTTATAAATCTTACTCTGTGTTTGTGGTTATACATTTTAAATCGCTTTACTTAATTAGTCGCTCGTTTTATTTTGTGCATGAATATTAACAATCTGCATTACGTAGGCTCTGTTATCCGTAGATTGTGAGGCCGTTTATTGCTTTTTAGTTTGATAGCGCCTATCTCTCGTTAGCAAGATGTCTTACAACATTATTGAGATAACCATACATACATATAATTGCAGTAGCAGAACGGTGCATTTAACTCCAGTAAGTCTCATTTGTGTCGAAACCACACGTTAGAAGGTCCTTAGTTCACAAACTTGTCAAAAGCGTTAGCCATTGTCGTGGGCAAAACAACAGACCATTTTCGTGGTTTGCACAAGTTCCGACATATGGAAATAAATATCACGCTTAATTTTTTCACGGATCGAAGGGTACCGTAAACATTTCCACCTCCATAGTGCAGTTTTTTGTCAAATGTTCAGACTAAAAGATTTTCCATATCGCATTTTTTCATGTTTTACAGTAGGGTTGCTTTTTAATTTCACAATAATTTATCTTGCTGCGTTAAATAATGTTTATTTCAGTTTTTTTGAACCAGTTTATATAAAAAAATAAACAAGTCGCTGCAGAACATTCATCAGGGTCCAACTGTGAGAAGTGCGTGCTTGTTATTGTGTTGCCTGGTTATATGGGTGCGAGTGTTCACTTTTGCTACGGATTTGTTTACAAACACATCGCAGCACATGAGGGCGCCCTTTTCCGCCATCTAGCGTACGGCGCGAATATAGCAAGCTGGGTCAAACTTTGTACTAAATGATATTCATCCATCTCCTAACCACTTATCCTATCCTGGTTCTCGGATGGCTTGGAGCCTATCCCCGGCAGCATGGGCCACGAGGCTGGGGTACATCCTGGATGGATTGTCAGTCCATCACGGGGCACGTACACGATCGTACACTTCGGGAAATTTAGAGAACAGTTAGCCCAACTGTATGTTTTTGGACTATGGGAGGAAACTGGAGTACCTGAAGGCAAGCCTTCATGTGTACATTGATAACTAATAAAATTAATAATGGCTAATAAAAGGATTTATATTTGTTAAGCATAAAACGATTTGCTAAATTTCTATGTTAAAATTTTTGATTGGCTACTTTACTGAAATAATTGTCTACTCACTAAAAGATTATTTATGAGGACTAATTGCAGTATAACATAGAAATTAAAATGCCAGTTATTCTGCGTGTTCTTATTTGCCCTATCGTTAATGTAGAGACAAAACACCATGTTCCTTTGCTGTACACCAGGCGGAGACACATCACAACTTTATTCCTGCATTGCATTCATCCTGTGTTGTATTACAAATTATGCACCTGCTCCCATTTTCAAAGGAAGTTTCTGGGCACATGGTTGGGTGTGCATTTCAAACTTGTGTATTTGTGTTGTCCGCAGTCTGTGCCTAGTATGGCTCGGGCCCAGATGAGCGGAGGGATAGAGGGCAGCCAGCAAGGTGGCCAGCAGAGCTGCCGAATGGAGGCCCTGCAGCCTGAGTCCTGGCTTGCATGCAGCGTTCATAGCCTGCAGCAAGGTCACCAGCCATCTTGCCAGCGGCCCGTCCGGACTGCTCCTTCTGCCCTAATGCCCACCTGTCTGCGTGCAGAACCTGCAGCCAATATCCTCTCAGATATTACAGACAATGTAGTCCCAGAAAGTACAGGTAAGCCACTGCAGCATGGGGTATTAAATTGGTATTTGGGGGGGTGGGGGATTGAGGGTGAGGAAATTGGATTGGATGCTGAGATGGACTTGGGTGTCAAATTCAGAATAGATAGACTGCTGATTTTCCCATTCTATGAAAATCACTTGTTTGATACTCTGACTTTTGAGTGTATTGAACTTGCAGAATTCAGGACCAATTCTAAACATTTTTAGCAACTCAATATGTGTCAGGGTGCCATATTGCAGTAAACGTGTTGCTGCTGTTGATTGTATGATGGAGCTTTATCTTCTTACAGTTTTTTTAAACTCAGGCTGCAGCAGGTAAATAATACAAGTCACACTGGATAGGGTGGCTACTGAGAACATCCATAATGATGATCAGGGAAGCCCTCAAACACTAGGCATGTGACATTTAGCGCAGAAGATCTGAGAAAGTATGGAAAAAGAAAGGCAGACTGTAAGTCCCCAATAATTGGGAAAAGTAAATAGTAAATTTACCTCCTTGTATGATTTTATTCCTGCAGATTATCATCAACATTGTCATGTATAGACTGGGATTATCATCACGCAACAACTGACTTTAAAAACTCAATTGACTAGATTAGTGATCAACAAACAGGTCTGCTTTATGGGCATATACTATATTCAAATGAGTGCTTTTTACCATGTCGTCATAAGCTAATTTTTAATAGTATTTTTTTTGTAGTACTTTTGTACTATGATGGCCTACATGTTAGATATATGAGCATGACAACCTTCAACTCCCTGAAACAGACACATAGATTGTTAAAATGTTTGGGAATTCCCACACGAATAAAGTAGAACATGGAGTTTCTATGTGTGCTGACCAAACATTACTATTCAACCATCAGAGGTAAAAGCCATTTGAACTGGGACTTCTGCGGTAAAGTTTGTGTGTCAAGGGAAGGAATGTGTTTGCTGATTTGGCTGACAAATGCAGTCCAACGGCAGCTTTTAGACAGTTAAGTGGTGAAGTGTTCACTCGGGCCTTGCAGTTAAATGATGATTGGTGAAGTGTTCAAACAGGCCTTGCAGTTAAATGAGGACCGGTAAAGTGTTCACTCAGAACTTAAATTAGGAGCGGTAAAGTGTTCACTCAAACCCTGCAGTGTACAAACTTGCAGCCTTTGCCTCCCTCCATGGAAGCTGTTGAACAGTTTGAAGAGTTATGGCTCAGGCATGTCAAGACTTGTCTCTGCCATCAATGTCGCAGAGAGAACTCGTACTTTTTTTATACAGCTAGGTTGGGATGCTCATTCCCCTCCAATGTCTTCCGCTTTTACTGCTTCTCATTGACTGTTTCCCCTTTGCTACCTTCAATGTTTTCACGCTTCTTCCTGCTTTCTGTCTGTCTTCCTTTTGCCGCTTGTTTCCCTGCCTTTGATAGCTATTCCAAGCTGATTGATCCCTCCCCCACTTTGCCTAGACTAACCTATCCCAGCCGGCCACTGTTTTGCTCAGCCAATGACTGATTTCGGTTTCAGGCGGCTCTGGGCTACAGTTACCCTGGCAACAAGCCAGTACTCCTCTGTTTACCCTCCTGTTCTAGCTTCTAAATCGCCAGAAGCTTAGGGATAAGCATGTCTTATGGCCATTCAGTATTTTGGTTATTGTAAACTTTCTTAATGTACAGGTCCTGCAAAGTCAGACTGTAAAACTTTCCAGTGATAAATAAACTGTATTTCTTTAATGTATGCAATCATTTGGCTGTTTTTGTCTGCTAATTTTGCACATTAGCTACAAGCACTGCATTCTCCTAGGCAAAGCACCAGGGTATCTTGCAGCTTTTTAATTTGATTTTGATTGCCAGTCTTTTTTTTTCAGAACATAATATATAAGTAGTATTAAGAAAGCATTGGGGTGTCTTTTTTGCCCCCAAAAGTTCATGCCTAAAACACTGTTGTCGAGCAACTTAACCAACATTCTAACGTTACTAAGCAGATTAAAAGATTACAATCAACAACTTTAAAGGGAAAAGGTTTACGACAGTAATGGTAATCAGAGATGAAAGGTCCTGGTAGCCAGAGACCTTAAGTTTTAAGTCTCCATCTGTTGTACCACGAGGATTTCTTTGGCTAGTGTGGTGAACTGAGATAAATGGTGGTTGATTCTTGTTAAGTAGCCAACCCGCTTCAATAAGTAGTTCAGTGGAGCATGTTAACTAGGTTAGCAAAAGTCCAGACAGCTGTGGTATTCTGCTTGATCTCTTCAGAGTCACCAGGAGTCACTGACACTGAAGTGTGTGGTACTTGGTGTGTTGGTGTAGGAATGTCGGCCACAGGGCTGTCATGGGTTATGTACAAAGTTGTTTGTTTTAATTAACAGCCACATATAATCAGGCAAAATGCACTGAAAATGTCAGACCTTTCTGGGTAGCTGTTGATAATGAACTGTGGTATTTTTTTTGGCAAACTTTTTTCTTTTGGTTAATTTTTATCTTTTGAGAGTAATGGCATCTCTCTTTGTTCCACCAAGACTCACACCAAGACGGAGGGAGCGGGCCCGGTGTAATTCTGACCAGCGACAGACTGCCCACACCGGCCCAACACCACACAAGTCAGCACCCCCCAAGGGATTCCCGGGAGAACAGTCATCCAGGTGGCGCACCAGAGTGGGAAGATGAGGTTTCAGAGACAGTGGCTCACCGGCTGAGGGTCATCGGTGACGAGATTAACTCCATGTTCCTGCAAAGAAGGGTAGGGGTTAGAGTTCATACCTCCGAATCTGAGTGTCATCTGCCATGCTGCTGGGTCGATCCGAGATGCAGTGCATGATCTCAACCGGCATACTGCCACTCAAGTGGTCTTTCCAGTTCTGGTGGACACACGCTTGCCCATCCCCCTCCCAGCCTTTCGCTCCCCCCTCTCAGCTTTTTCTGTTCTCTGCCATGCCGTGCAAGGACCAGCGTTGGCAGCCGCCGGAGTAAACACAGGCTAATCTCCTCTCCCCCACCCTGCCAGAGAAACGTGGGTGATGTCACCGTTCCATTCTCATTCTCGCTCCTGCCGCCGAGTCGGCCAAGAGTGCAGTACGGCATTGCTCTAGCACACAACCCGCTCACGTCCCCGGACCATCAGCACCACGTTCACGCCATGTGTTACAAAAGTAGAAAGAAAGCTTTTGGTAACAATTAAGATGTGAACAATCATAAAAAGAAATAAATCACCAAGCAAGTGGCTGTTTCTACCTTGCTCAGAACTTTGACCATAGCAAATTGTGCCTTCCCTTAAGCTATTGATGACATGCATCCCAGTGGCCTCCTAAGTTGAAAAGGAGAGATGATCTTTGACTTGTGTTATCAGCTGGCCGGCAAAAAAGGCATCGGTTGTGTATCTCTACGTTTGACAACAAACCGAAATGCTGGGAGGGGAGATTCGGACACACAAACAGCCCTTGAGGCCTCGCCCCTCCATTTTGTTATAGACTCTGCCCTGCCATGGTTTTATCAGTTTGCTTTCTGTTTTTCGGTTCTTCCTTTCCCATTCAGTCTGCCACCTTGTCTCTTGATCCTGTCTGTTCCCCTAACACTCCCTCCCTTCCTCCCTATCTCTCTCTTGCTCTCCCTCAGCCCTCCACTTTCTGTCTCGTGCTCAGGGTTATTTTTAGCCGTTGACTCATAGCAGAAATTCATGTATGGTGCACTGCCTGAGTCCTAACCCACCTTCGTGGCGTTAAACACACATTGACACACCTGTCCAAGGTAGACCACACAGCTCTGTTAGCAGTTGGCCACAGTGTATCGGTGTGGCAGCCATGTTAATTTTACAGGGACATTGCAGAGTCTTTTTACAATCCCACATTTAGCTAGAAGCTCATTTTTAAATGCTGTCCTTTGACAGGAGCGGACAGACGCTGCGAGGTTCATGCCGGCACACTGGTAGCCAGCACAATACATGGCATTTTGAGAATCTCGGGTTAGTTGTGCTTCTGAAAACGAGTTGATAGTTTCGTTTGATTTATCCGACATTTAACTAAATAAGCCACATGAAGACCCCAGCAAAACTTAGAAGTTACGCTGTAGGTGCCTTTAGTACGTTTTTTCACTAATTAAGAACTTGCTGACTGACCAACATAATCAGTTGTAAGATGGAAGAACTTAAGCACTTTGTTCAAGTATGGCAACAGGGCCTTCTGGGGCTTGATCCATCCATCCATTTTTCAAACCGTTTAATCCTATTCAGGGTTGGGGGGGGTGCTGGAGTCTATCCCAGGCAGCCTAGGGCACAAGGCGGGGGGAGACCCTGGACTGGGTGCCAGCCCATAGCAAGGCAGGACCTGATCCAATAATATTACAATATAATAACAGTATCATAATATTTGCCAGCCCTTAATATGGGTGAAATGCATATTATGATTTTCTAAGACAGTCTGGCAATAACAACAAAATGAGCTACCTACAGGAATAGGCAACGTTTCTAAATTGCATCAAGACATTTCTATTTGTCCATCTGGATATGGTTTTACCTCAGCACCACCCTCTCTGACACCTTCACAGTGTTACATTCACAGCTTAGAGCCTGTTATGTGTTGGAGATGTCACATGATATTCTCTCAGGATTATCTTGAGTTGCTGGACTGGGGTTTCCTCTACTTTTTTGTCGTCTGAATTGTGTTTGATGAGGAGTCATCTTTGGATGCCTCCTTCCCACTGTGTGCTGTCAGCCGCCAGCTTTTATTCACTGTGTACGCTCTGTGGCCTTTATCAGCTGACGTTAAGCCATACTCCTCATTATGTCGACAGTGCTTCAGGTTCCCAGTCACACAATAACCACTCTTATCTTCACCGGGTCTCTTCTCCGCCGATGACATGAATAAACCACAGTGGGGGGTCAATTCCGATTACCGGTTAAAAATTTCTTCACCCCATTCAGGGTGTCAGCCTATTTTGTACCCTGTGCTTCCTGTGATAGGCTAGGCTAGGCTCGATGCTAAGCTGCACTAGATGAGCAGCAATGGATGGATGGATGGATGACGAAGTCTAGTTTTAGTGTGTCCTCTAACTCATGCTCCTTGTTTTCAGAATGCTGTCCTGCCATGGCAGAACTGGAGAGGCATCTGCAGAGGCCTTCTTCTCTTCATCACAAACACTCTCTGTACCTTCTACCAGCGACGACCCACATAAATCTTGGGAACATAGGGCACTGGGCTAGATGGGTGCTGGCATCCTCTCGTAAGACCGGCCCCGGGGGGGGTGAGCTCTGGGCTAACCTGCTGGATCAGGTTATGGGTTCTTGGTTGTTGTTGTTCTGTTATGCCTTTGTATATTTTGTACATTGCTTATCTGTCTGGTCGGCGCCGTTCGACATAGCACTGTGCCCATCAGGGTGCAAGAGGCACCGTAATCGGGCATCTGGAGGCCTAGCGGGGGTGGTAACTGTACCCTTTTCCAGAGCGTCAGCTGTTTCCTGAAGTGAAGAGAAGTGAACAGTGAAAAGCTCTGCTGACCGGCGTAGGCACAGCATTCGGAGCGTGTTGGTGTGGTGACATGCCGTGATTCTGTCCCCTCCGTGTGGAGTCAGCTGTCTCACCCCCGCCCTGAGCAGTACTCCTTTATGACAGGGAAGGCTGTAAGCTTTCTAGATACAGCCTGGGAAGTCACACGAGGTTACGTTGTAGCTTACTTTGTGTAGCCAATGAATAGCTGGTCCTGTGGAGCCATAAAGGTCCAATACAACACCAGGGTGGTGGGGCAGGGGTGCACCTTAAGTCTGTAATAAATTTGCCTCTAAATGTGTGTCTGTTCGTACGAGTCTGATCTGCAATTAGCTTGGAGTTTGTCACCCCTTCCCTCCCTTTACCTGAAAATTCAGATGGATATAGTTTTCTATAGACTCCCTTTAACCTGGGCCACATTTTCAGTGCCGCCCCCCCCCCCCCCCCCCCCCCCCACCACAATCTGATTGCAACACTGACATGTGGTTGGAAACAAAAAAAAAAAAAAAAAACACACAAAAAAAAAAAAAAAAGAAAAAAAAAAGAGACAATGTTTTAAA
>JAACJT020000031.1:6383819-6403379 GCA_009936485.2 Gymnarchus niloticus | reverse complement strand
CAATTATGTTTTTTTTTCCCAAGCCAATGTACACTTTCTGCCCAGATAAATGGCCTCAAATGGCTTCTTTGTGTGCCCAAGACTTTTGCACAATATTGTATGTTATGTTTAATTCCAGAATTTTAACAAGTTCAATAGATAGAGCAATGTGCTCACGTCTTACTTGCAGTAGCCGTTTAATCCTATTCTAAGGCTAAATGAATGAGACCAATCATATTCATCACTAAGTAGATTACAGCTATCTAGACCATAGATAAAGTTAATGCTCAGTCAAAATGTTTACCTATTTGCATTTTTAAATTAATCATGTGGATTAGTATCGTCTTTCAAATCAGATGTAAAAGTCATACTTGAGATGCATACACAGGCATCCAAGGTTTAAGATGTTGCTCTAGGATGATCTGAGCATACATCTCAAAAGGATATCCTACATAGGATTTCCCTGAATTGAGACTGCCAAGGTTGTTTCTAATTACATTTTTGGTTCATTTATGCAGTCTATTTTGGAGCATACTTCAGCTATACAATTGCTGAAATCTGAGGAAGTCTAACAAACATTCTTCTGATCATTAATGCAACGTCAAAATGATGGTAATTCTCTCACATCCATTAATTAGTTACACAGAAATACCCAAATTCCTACAATGCTTTGAAAAAAATACAAATAAAACCACATTTATAATAAATCTATAGCCATGCATTTACCAATTGCTTATCCTGGGTCTGGAGCTTAGGCAGCTAAATGATGATAATTTGTGACTGAATAGTGTGCGTGTTAAGGCTGGTGCCAGTTGGACATTTCCTTTCTGATCGAATATGAACAATTCGATTTTTAAATAGGTTAAGGATTTGATGCTATCCGCATCCTTCCCATGTTTGTTTGGGTTTCACCTTATTACAGCCAGGTTACTCTGACAGCAGTTGAAGAAAAACAGTTATAAAGTGGAAAATGTAACGTGTTCATATATTAGAGAAGCTTGATTTGAGAAGAAAGATTAAATGAAAGATTACAATGTTTTGCTATAACACAATAACTTCATTACCCATCCATCTTCCAATCCCATTCATCCTGTGCAGGGTTGCGGGGGGGGCTGAAGCCAATCCCAGTTAGCTTAGGGAACAAGACAGGGTGCTAGCCATTCATAGGACACAATCACCCATGCACTCACACACCCATTCACATACTGTGGACAATCCAGGATCAGCAATCAGTCTAGACTGCATGGTTTTCGACTGATCGAGGAAACCGGGGTACCCAGAGGAACCCCACGGGGCACGGGGGAGTACACCCTTCATTGACCAGTTAGGAAATCGAGGTACCCAGAGGAACCCCGCAAGGCATGGAGGGAACCCCACTTTTTTTTCCAATTTGCACCAAAATCTACAGTTGACAGTAGGTAATTCAAATGCGTAAAATAATATGTTAAAAGTTAAATTTGGGGACTGGACTGAAATCAGGCCTATAAAGTGACTGAATTATATATTCCACAACCGCACACATACTCTAAGGAAAGTGGAGAACAGAGAAGACTGCAGCAAAATGGTTTTATGCACAAGGCATGAAACAGTTTGTTTGGAAATGGTTGTCTTGATATATCCTGGCATAACTCAACGACAGCCTTTGTTAACTGATCTCAAGTCAGTGTAATGGACAGTACACTTACACATGAATATAATGCATGAATATCAGCACATGAATTAATCTGGAATACTACAGTACCATAAACCAGCTGGGATACGAACGTCAACGAAGATCTCTTAACAACTGTGACTATAGTCTGATTAAGCAAACATTTCTAGGGGCTGGTCAAAGATTAACTTGTTTATCGACAGGCTTGTTTATCGGAAAACTGCGGGGAGAACTAACTCCTTTATTTCTTAGCCATGAATGTGTAGCTTCTGAATGTTGCCATCAGGTTGCTCCGGGAACAGCAACTTCAACTTTCACGCAAATCCACATAAATGGAAATGTGCATTTTCTAATTCTTGAAGGTTTCATGAACAATTCCATTAAAAACACAGAAAAAACTGTAGAGTAATTGCTTTTATTGTTACAGGTATTACAAAGTGTAAAAATTCCATGCTTCAGAGGGTCTAAACAAAGTTACAGGCAATACAGAAAGGATGGGAACTGTTCTCAATAGAACAGCTGGACATGGGCCCATAACAACAGAACCAGGACATACAGTAGAATGCAGAATGTATTCACACAATCCACAATCCTACCAGGATGGAGACTGGCTGAGACACAGGGACAAAAACAGCTAAATATGCTGATGTACCTGTGTCTCTGGGGCTCTGTTGAGAGTGTACTTTATTGACTAAAACCTAGGGGCTGTCATAGCCAAAAGCTGGGCGACAACTTAGACCAAAATAGCCCAACCCACTACCTGGTAAAATCCAATAATCCAAGTCAGTGAATGTCTCAGAATTCCAGGTCATAGCTTGGTGAGGTAATGAAATGTGCCCTCTAGAACGCATCAGCTCATCTGTCCATAAACTGAATCTTGCTCACTTGGTGCCAAAGTAGTCCACTACGCCGCTGCCCTTGGAACCATCGAAGAAGAAGAAGTTCCTGTGGGGAGCGTCCCTCTGGGAGAGAGCCTAGAACATCAAAAAGGTCATTCGTTCAGCTTCACCAAAAACCGACTCCCTAATCTGCATAACAAAAGACCTGAGAGCAAGGCTGAGTCAGAGGTAACAATAGATGCAGCTGCGGAGTCACTTTGGCCAGCCAGGCTGTGCAACCACACGCAATCACAGCCTCACAGACAACCGCTCTCGGCCGTGACCGGGGCCGTGTCTGTGGGTTTTTGCTTCCAGTGCTTAATGCTGAGCGAAGGAGCGATGCCACATCGAGGGAAGACCATGTTGTCTAATGCTAGTGACCAGCCCTCAAGTGACAATCAAGAACATATTCAAAACACCTGCACTGCAGATCTTATCGTATACAACGATGCCTTTTAACGATCAATAATGAAACTCAAACTGACTTCTGTCCCAAGCAACATTCTGTGTGTTTTTTCCATGTTAAATATCTCATAAGAGATGGGACTGACCAAAAGTGGCAAATCAAATAAGGGGTTAACACATGTTAGCGTCTTCTCAGTAGGTTTTCTGAAGCGTGTTGTGGCAAAGCTGCTCTCCGACTGCAAACGCTCCGTGGCTCAGGTGGCGCCGCGCCGTGAGCTGTCTGCACGTTGCAGCCAGTTTCATCATGCAAGAGCAGCCGGGGATGGCAAGAGTCTTGCTGCGCTCCACCACAGAGAGGCCTGCGCAGCTGAGACAGCCGGCGCAGCTGTCGCAGCTAGCCTAGCCAGGTGCTGCCAACCCCTGCCCAAGATGGTGCAGATCAATGGCCTTCCACTGGCAGGCGAACATCCGGAGAAAGGGTGTGCAGTTCACAGCATGGGTTTGCAGTGCATGATGGGAAGGAAGACTTATGGCCAGATTTCGAAAGCTTTTTACTCTGTCAATTAGGCGTTCTGCCAGTTGCCCACTGGCTAGAGAGAAAGGCCACAGACTACGAGGAAACATCATGCGCAAAACAGAACCTCTACGTGATGCGAGATGCATGCAGTGAGGAACACAAACAAGGCATCCAGTCCACAATGCTGACTAGCATAACATGGCAAAACAAGAAAGCCCTGGCCTCAGGTCAAACTCAGACAATAAGGCACACCTGACACAAGGAACACGCCAAAGTGCCACAACAATACAACTAGTTTTTACATGCTTTATATACAAAATGCAGAAATTCCAGTTTATGAAATTCCCCAAGAGGCATTCATCGACGTGTATAAGGCTGATTTATTTTACATTTTTCCCCAATATACTTTCATTCATTCTTGGATGCTGAGAAAACTGTGTCCATGCTCTTAACTATCATCTCAGCAATTCACCAAATCTCGATCCTCCTATCCGTGCCAATGGAATTAAAGATTCTACTGAACGGCGTCGCCAGCCGAGCCGTCTCTGCCGTCACGGTGCTAAGTGCGTGTCCAGAGACGACGTTACCTTCACGATCTCCTGTGCCAACACGCCTCCGACCACGGCGCACACAGGGGCCATCTCAGAGAAGCAGTAACTGCAGAAGGGTTGCAGAGAAAAACAGAAGCGGTTATCAGGCTCCATACCACAGCTCAGTAACAGACATCCACAGATCCTCAGTGAAACTGTACTTAAGAAAAGAACTATTTTACAGATAAGTAGGTTATAGCAAAAGAAAATGTTGTGCTGGGAGAATGAATTCCACCTATCACAAAATCATTACTTCATCATCATTTATGATTTTATTTCCAAGTAGCTAGTTTACCATCATTGCTCAGTTCTTATTACTATTTATACTTAACACAACTTGCACTCAGTGGTCACAGTATTAGTTGCACCTGCTTGTTAGCGCCAAACAGATTGTGCCTAAAAACAGTGAATTACGAGGCTACAAATGAATCGCTACAGCATGCAGACGGGATCACGAGGATCAGTTACCGTGTGACTAAGCATTATGAAGGCTAATAGGCGTCATCTATTGATTTTAAATGCCATGAGATGGCTGCTGCCAGATGTGGTGGTTCCACCATCTCAATATCGGCTATTCTCCTGGGGTTTTCAAGTGCCACAGTGTCTAGAGCTTACTGAGAATGCCTAATAAACAAAAGCATACAACCCGGGGGAGTTCAGTTGATGAACACCCCTTATTAATGACAGAGGTCAGAGGAGAATGGGCAACCTTGTTAAAGCTAACAGGAAGGACACTAGTGCAAAAATAACAGCAGAAGAGCATCTTGTCAACCCTTGAAGCCGTTCTGAAAGCAGAAGATCATCCTAGCTAGTACTATATAGGGGTACCTAACAAAGCATGGTACAGTAAAAACTCGCGGACGAGGAGCTTTGGCAACATGCGCAGGTGGACCCACCCACAGACAGACAAAGACGAGGAGCCATTTTGGCTCGAATAAATAAAATGAATAAAAAGGTTAATTAATACTAACCTGAAAAAATGATCCGGAAGCAGATCACTGCCCAGCCCCTGGGCCTCCAGAACGTCATCGCGGATCTGTCGCAAGAGAGCGGAATCCTCTGCAAAAGTCCCGGGGTGGGGATCGCGACCCTTGTCTGTTCGGAACTTGAGCAGCACTGGGAAGGAGGAAAAGGAGGAGAGAGAATAACAACAACAATAACACAGGTATAATTACTTGGTGGATACTTTCTCCAAAGGCACTTGGCTGCTTCAAACAAAAAGCCTCACTAAATGCCGTGTGGCATAGCTAATTACATCATTTTAAAAGCATGTACCTGTAAAATGAGTGCAGCTTTCAGTATAAAAGAGTGTGGCAATTGAAGCTACAGTTAGCTTCCTTTAAAGCTCAGACCACACACACATTGTGTTAAAAGAGACACCCACAGCTAAATCTGCATTATCATGAATACAATAAAGATTTACATGCCCAGGGTTCAGGAAAAACGTGCATCATTACAGAGGGGTCAAGACGAAAAAGATATGGGAATTTTTAATTCTGACCATTCGGACCTGGAACAGCCCGATGACCCGAGGTAGAGGAATGAGGCGATCCTGCAGAGTTTAACAAGAACCTGTGGCACAGCTACTGGGCACCCCTATATAATAATACCTTGTCAGGATCTCCAGCTGAGAGAAAGCAGGAGACAGCGGTACACACACAGGTGAGGAAGTAAACCCACTTGTACAGCAGTGTTGTGGATGAGCCACAGTGGCTCTGTGCAGAAAGCTGGAAGCTCAGCCCAGCCTGACCATTAGAGACTCACAGTGGGTGGACTATAACCAGGTTATTCATGAAAATTTCCCCCCTCACGAAATATGAAATCACCATTGGGGGACCTGGATCATTCAAACACAGACCGCAGCCAATTATTTCACAAGACTTAAGTGTCTGCAGTGTCTTTTTGTTCTCAGTACCTGAAGCTGTTGGGTTGTACGACTGTATTTTCCGACAGGTCGCCTAAACAAAAACAATCCCGCAATCATCAGACGCAGCTCAGATGTATGTGCACATCTGCCTATTTATCGCCTACCTGATTAGAAACCCGTTTAATACCCCAAGAATGGCCAAGGCAAGTCCCTGGTCCACGTCCGTCAAGATGGGAGTGAAACTCTCGACTGCGCCAATGAACATCACCACGAACATAAGCCTTGTTCACCAAGGACGCAGGGTGTAATAGATAAATTATTCAGCTCACTGCACTGCACATTAATCAGGAAAATGTTTTATTCATGGAATAAAATGTATTCTCTGTAATGAAGCGATGAAATTACTTATGTATTCAGGAGTAGACTTCTGATGTTACTTGCCACGCTCATCCAGAGATGTGCTTGGCATCTTCTGCATATTGGCCCTCTTAATAGCAACAAAACCAGGAAACATATGTTGCATTACATTTTAAGCCAAGAACTATTAATATACAGTACATACTTCATCTTAATATACTTTTGTTATCTAAAATAAATGCTGCTCCTGGGTGAACTGTTTCTCTCTCTCAGACGTAAATTAAACGACAAAGCCAAGCAACATCAACTAAGAAATCTGCATTACTACACCGATTCAAAACCTCAGTAATGAATTTGACAAAATAGACCTAACATAACATGTTAAGATGTCAAAACAAGCAGAGGGACAAACTTCACTCCCGTTGGCAAGTCTTGAGGGTTTTAAAGTTATTCTCAGTTCAAATCACCTTCAAACGACCACTTTAGGTTACTAAGACGTCTATGCTTTAATCATGACTTTTGGTTATATGGCTGACAAATATTTGATCATTGTTAAGTCTAGTGAAAGAATTGATATACTGTTTGGTTTCTTTCATGAATAATCACAAAGAGAACATAGGCTTTTACCACCACAAAACCGCTTCTGGTTTTGCAAAATATGTTATGTAATAACTGATGAACAGATCTGCATCCCCATTATACAGATGAAAACGAAAACAGTTTAACATAAAAGGTTGTGAAGAGTCCGATGCATTCTAGTATAATGTCATTTAAATCTATCCTATCAACATGCCAGTCAAGACTGAAGTGCTCAGTTGAATAAAAGCCAGAATAGACACTGGATAGCAGAGAAATGACACAATACCATCACACTGTTCCATTCTACCTTTTATTCCAATGCAATTAATTACTATGCTGAACTGCAATGCCACAGCCTTCTGTGTAGGACGTGTTCACAATTTTATCACCTTACTTAGAAGTGCAAGTTTTTTTTTTTTTTTTTTTATAATGTCACTGTATTTTGTAACAGCTTATCTAAGGATATTGCAACACAGTTTTGCTTTTCAAAATGGAAAAAAAAAAAAAAAAACTTCTGAAACTAATACTCTGCAGGTCGTGTGAGAGTACTGCATCATCGTTAAGAAGTGTACTGCTGCAGTGAGGCAGCATCCTGATTCTGGTGGGTCACGTGAAGGATCCAGCTTATCAAATACATTCATGTAGCCTACTATCCTGCCTCGAGGCTGAGTGGATAGTATACATTTGAGAAGATTTTGCTCTAATGCAGAGCGTTCCCATCACGTTTTGTGACATGTCATAAACTGGAAATCGCATCCATCAAAAGTTTTGTATTTTGCATCTTATGGGTGAAGGGAATTCACCTCCACTCTGAATCGTTGATCAAATGTGGAAGAGGTTTTTCTCTCTATCAAGTAAAAGGGCCAATAAAAATCAAATTTTAACAGCCTCAAATAGTCATGTTGTGACAGTAAAGCTTTGTTTGTCCAGAAGTAGACTGCCCAACACAAAAAAATGAAAATCACTTAAATACTTTAATTCAGCGCTCTTTTCTGAATAGTAAGACCAACTCGTGGCCTAAATTTATTGCATACATCAAGAAGGGTCATTAAACCTGGCGTCTGTGTGGCAATTACACCTCCACCGGAGGACCAGTCGCGGTTGCCTCGACAGGAACATTTCAAAGGATGTCAGAGTGACAGCTGTTATGCAATGGAAGCTATGGAATGTTTGCACCCACTGACCTGTGTGTCTATCAGCGGACGGTCTAGCATTACTCCCCGCCCACTCTAATACGACACTCTGCGTTTCCGGCCTTTGGCTGGACTGAGAAGTGCACCACCTACTCCACTTTCCACTGCCGCCACATCACACGTTGAACAGATGCCTATAAGCACACACAGCCAGTAACGCCAAACCTCAGTCAAACCAGTAAGACCCTTGAAACTCACCATGCGGTACAAAACAAAGTTGGGAACGCAGCAGGAGAAATCAAATGGGAACACACACATTGATCACGTAAAGGCCTCATTAAGATAAATCACACACACGAGCACATACTACTGAATTTGAGTGTGCCATGACAGTAATACTTGGAAAGGAATATTTCTTCATATAAATGCTCACAGAACGAGGGGGAACTGGCTTCTTCACGACGCGATAAAGCCAAAACCTTTCAAATTATGCCATTTTCCATGTTTACATTTCAAAGCATGCGTGTTAGCGTTTATCAGTAAAATGCTAAATATGCTCACAGAACCTGTCATCTGTGAAAGAGTGAAGTTCATACGGGAAGCGATTCTTCCTTTAACACCAGACTGAAAGACATTGCTATATTTATACACATATAGGACATTTTTAACCTTTAACGAGACCAAAACAAGCGCAAAAAACATTTTTTGTTTGGCGGAAGACGCTACAACCACAGCGATAGGCCGACTCTGGCAAAACCATTCACAGCAATGTTAACAGGCACTTGTTTTTGCTTAAAAGTCACCGCACATGGTTAACCATGCATGGCCTTGTGATGGAAAAAGAACAGTTTTTGTGCAAAGGTGAAGTGCAATGAAAATCAAAAACATGTCAAGGAAAACCGGCAAATTAGCCAAGGAATAAAGCAACAGATTCTTTTACCCCTCGTAACGCCACACGGACCCTACAGCGAAACTTTTTTCTCAAGGCAAACACACGTTTCACATTTAACTGGTTTTAGCTCTCCAATATGCAACCAAACATTGGGCCAGGTGAGAATGGCATTGGCATGGCAATGACGTTTTTTTCATGTCCCAACTGCTGCCTCTGTAACCAGAGTGTTACCTTGCAAAAGGAAGTAATCGGCAGGGGTGCGTTTCAAACTCGACTTGGCCTTCTCACTCGTCCAGTCGACTTCTAAAGCGTCCTTCAATGAACAGAAGTCGACCGTCTGGTGACAGGAGGAGAAGAGAGCCAAAACATCAAGACGACAGCCTGAAGAACAGAGCCTGATTCAACATAAAGAACATAAGAAACGTACTTTCTTCACCATTGTGGTCTCAGCGGGGTCAACCTTGGGTTTCTTAGCCTCAGGTCTGTTGTTGGCATCCTCAGATGGTTTCATCACCTTGGCCTTCTCCCTGGATCAGACAGGCATGAGAGTCCTCTGTGTGTGTTTTCATAAGAGGGAGGATCCAACTGAAACACAGTAAGGACAGCCCTGGATACTCACTCCACAAAGTGATGCTCAGGACCCAAGTCTGAAAACATGTAGCCGTGATAACCAAAGACATCCCCACAGAAGACCTTGACGTTGTTCTGCATGCACACCTGGTCTATGTGGACCATGAGGTCCCGCGGGCAGCCGGTCAGACACACCTGCAATCAGAGGAGAGGTTTCTAGAGGAGGTGACCTGGAGAGGTGTAGTGTCTCTTCCTATTCATACACTTGAGATTGAGGCCATTTCTCAACTGTACCCCAAACTGACTGCTGACTGAGCTTTTCAATTGTGTTCATTCATACAATCTCCTAACCTCTTGTGCTAATAAGGACCCTATTACAGACAGCATGGAACACAGGGCTAAGGTACACCCTGGATGGGATACCAGTCCATTTCCAGGTACATACACACACTCCTATGTAAACAACCAGAAATTCCACGCAACTTAGAGACGCCAGTTAGCCTCAGCACATCTATGGACTTCTGGTAGAAACCAAAGTACCCAGAGGAGAGTCACATGACATTGAAGGTGGGATTCAAACCACCAACTATGGAATCACAAGGCATCAGTGCTACCCAACGAGCCACTTTGTCAATAATTTTAAAAAAACCACATTAAAACTTATGCGATCATTAACGTGCTTGTGTTCATTTTCCATTGCGGGGTGTGTATACAAAGTTCTTACTAAATGCATCAACTAAGCACGCTAACTGTAATAGTTCTTCAGAGAATATATAGTAGATATTTTATCTGCATGGAAAAAATCAAAATTTAGTTTGCCTATTTTACATATGATCTCAATACTGAATAATTAAATATAAAATTCACTCTGGTGCACGGTGAAAGGTGTTGACATTTTTTAATAAAAGTGCTTTTTGCCATTGAAAGACAGTGTTTATCAACAAGCTGGGCAATGGGCAGGGGCCTTCTTATCCAAGGAACCAATCCTTGCCCATCCCCATACCAAAGATAAGTGGGTATTGCTGGGCATACAACCGTTTGCTGGCACTAATCCTCTGGCATGTTGGGGTGGGGGCACAAAATGTGTCACAGTGAGCCCACAGAAAAGGGTGTGGCGCCGTCGGTGAGTTACAGTTATTATGATGAGTAACGCTGTCTTTCTAACCTGGACACTTGGAGGAATCTGAGCGGCACTGAAAGGAAAGAGTATATCCCATTTTAAAGTCATCCCTATCCATTCCCATTGTAAAGGCTGGATCTGTACTAGTGACTAAATAGGTGTGTAGAGATGAGAACAATACGACAGTCGCCAACACAGATGAGCCTCAACAATAGATTCTGACATACAGCACCAACTGCACTGGGGGTGCCACTTGCCATAGCGCCAGGAAAAAGTGTCGTGGCTGCCGAATGTCTGCAGGAGCTCCCACCGTGCAGAACTGGTGAACCGCAGGTTTACTTCCCTTACTAGGACAGGCGTATGGCCACACTAGCTCCTGTTTGCCTGTTTGGGGGCAGCCCTCTAATCCTGGCCGCAGGCACCTCATGTGTGCAAGCGAACACTGGCTGCATTGTGTGGGATCGGGGGGAGGGTTTGTTTCCAACACAGTGCAACAAAGGAACCCAGCTTCTGGCATGACGGTCTCGCAGAGGCAATGGCAGAGGGACGAGACGGAAGACGGACGAGGACGGACAAAGACGAGGCGAGCTTCTCATGAATGAAGTCGTGTGTGAAAGAACAATGCACCAGGGCAGAACGCGGCAGAAAATACCACCAATCACTGAAGCGCAGAGCGGTACAAGAGCAACGGAACCAGGCAGAGGAAACAGAAACCATACCATCAAAGAGAACATCAATGGATAGAATGTGATGAAATGCTTTCACATCTACATAGATTGTGAACCACATTGTAGTGCTCACGCCTCTTGGAAACAAGAATGTTATAAAGCTTTAAAAGGTTCAGTTAGTAACCCTATAAGAACAGGAGAAGTGAACATACAGAGGACAGTAACGAGGAGGAGGTAAGATGCACCAATTAGCCGCCAAGCCTCCCCCAACCTGAACTTCCAGTGTTTCTCCCTCTGGGACGTTCCCCACAGTTTCCACGGCGATGGCAGTGTGGGAAGCGTCTGTTCTGTGCTTTGTAACCCTGGCCCATTTTATCAGTCTGTCACAGCCGAGAGCCAAAGAGCTACTCAATTACATTCCTAGCATGAAATAAATAAAAGAACTACCCCTCCAAAAAAAAAAAAAAAAAAAAAACACATCAAAGGCGTGCATCTATCTGGTACCAAAATATGAGGACAGAAATGACAGCTGAACTTTTCATACCACATTTGGGTTTTTAGCAGCCCTGGATATCGCTGCTTTCCAGAACTTGTCATACATTTTGCTTGACCGTGCCCAAGAGGTATTCCAGACCTCAAAGCACAGTGACAGCATCCAGCAAGTCAAAGAACAGATGTTTAAATGAGGAGGAAAATATGCACGGTGGGTCCGTCTGTCTTCCATTTCTCTCTGAATACTACTTGATAGTGATTGCCAAAGTGTCAGCCTTTAAGGATACTGAGTTTATTTAAAACGCTGCACAATTAGAGAAAAACTGTATTCATAAAATAGTCTCAGGAGATCTTCAACTTTTAAAAGTGTAAATAGTACTGCTGGTAGATTACTGGCTATAAAAAAAGGTATGGTGAAAAAGCACCATCTACAGGAACTTATAGGAAGGCAAAACAAAGCAACGTGTGCAGTAAACAGGCCAAAAGGTAATCAGCTCCTAGACACCAACTGGGGAAGTGCTGCTCTGATACTGACCCAAAACACTGGATCGAATAGTGGGGGGGGGGGGATAGAAAATGGATGATGCACAGGCAAGCCTCACTGTGTTGCCAAACCGGCATTTCGGTTCATAATTATTCCTTTAGGGGATCAAAGTATTTGTTTCACAGTTTCAAGCATTTTTTTTTCGACGGCTACAGTATATTACGTCTGGTAAACAAATGGCTTGCATGTAGCTTAAAAGTTGTTTAAACAGAAACAAAGACAATTGCATTGGTATTGGCTGATATCGAAGGTTGTGTTACCAGTCTGAGAGAGGAAAAAGTGGTACAGCATTATCTTAATACCAACATATAAGCACAGATATTGTAACTTCATGAAAAGTAAATGGACTCTGTGAAGATTTTCAGCTGGGGGGGGGGGTCGTCTTCGAGTTTCCGGTGGTCAGCATTTGGGGGCCCCCACAAAAAGCTAACTGGGGCCTGTGTGTATGTTTACGTTAAGGTTACATAGGCTCTGGTTGGGGACGATGGCTGTACTGTAGACTACACTCACAGCATCAAACTGCAGGAAGAATTCATCAGGCTTGGACTCCACCCTCTCTGTGTCAGCCTTCACCTCCACCATAGGGTTGAGGTACTGGGCCCGTTCCAGAGAGGCTTCAGCCTGGTTCTGCCCATCGGAACCCACAGGGATGAGGAACTGGGCACGGCTAGACTCCTCCGTCACCTGGGGAGAAGTCCAAAAAAAAAAAAAAAGAGGGAAGAAAACATTTAAAATATTCATGAATTTCCAATAACCACTTATCCAAGTAGAGCTGCAGTGATCTGGAGTGTATCCAAGGAAACATACGGGATTAGGGCACACCCTAGAAAGGATGGCAGTCGATCACAGGAGAATCACACGCACACACATTTGCGCATGCGCACCCACGCTATTGGCACCTTAAAGACACCCAGTCACCAAAAGAGCCTGTCTATAGGATTGTGTGGAGAAACATGGAACCAAATTCAAAACAAGCCCAAAAGGTCTGAGGCAACATCTTCGCACCTTTGTGAGTGGTGGTCATATCTCGTCAGCAGAACCGTCCCCCTCCCTCCCACGGATGAGCATCTGTGGGCCCGGGGCAAATATTGACCGAGAAGTTGTCATGAGGCCTGGATCCACACTCAAGCCATGCCACAGATGTAGCAGTGACACCACCAGCTGAGAAGCTGAGTCTCGCCAGCTGTCCAAACTAATGGGTCAAACAGAACCTGCCCATTCCACTCCTGAGGCACAATAATGCCTCAGATGCCCAAAGATATCCCTGGTATTGATTTTGTTACCAAATCTAAGGCACCTTGCAACAGACGTGCTGAAAGGGTGCTATGCTAAAATTAACTGATGTAAAACATCACCACCCACAAAATCATCCATGAAAAAAAAAATACAAAATTTTATATATACACACACTTTCACCAGATATGCCACAAATTTAAGAACATTGAAATGTAATATAAATTAATAATAAAAAAAAAATCTCAGGAACCATATACAGAGCTGGTCATTTCTATGCCCAAAGTTTAACCTGCAGAAGCTCACATTTTGTATGGGAAAAACAAAAGTCAAGCAATTTCTCTAATTGTGGTGATATCTAGAGCCACTGCAAATAATCACTAGTCTTGTACAGAGTCTCATTGACTTACTAATAAGGTAAAACCATTATCTTTAGAAGAGTGTATCCTCACTACAAAACTTATATTATAAAAAACTGGGTGGTTTAAACTTAATGGCTAATCTGTGCAGATTTTTGATGTATTGAGGATCACAAACCACACAACTCCAGCCAATCTGGTCCTGACTCCTGTCACGGAATTCAAACGTTTGAACCACGGTCGGGAGGCCAGAGACTAGAGTCTATGCCCATCAATCATACACTACGCAACCGTCTGCAGACTCTGCACCGACTGACAACTCTGACTGTCCCAAAATCAGCAGACTAGGACCAGGTGATTCAGACTCAATATGACTGAGCTAAAATCGAGGTAAAAATTGCATAATGCAACCCCAGCCTGAGGATAAGCACTTGCATAGTACAGCAGTAGTTCTCAACCCAGACCTCAGCAGCAATCCCCAATCCCCATTTTTGTTACATCCCACAACCTACAGACTTGAAAATACTTGTCATTTGGTGATAATATCCATGATTAGATGTGGTGGACTAGGACAAAAATGTGGACTGGATGTGGGATGAGGACACGGTTGAGAACCACTGCAGAACCAGGTTGCAGTGACCCTGAAGCCAATCCTAGGGAACACAAGACAAAGTTGGGGGACATCAAGCTGCACCTCTTTGGACTCTGAGTGAACTTGAGTATCTGGAGAAAACCCACATAAACACAGGGAGATTGTGCAAACTCCACACACAGAGCTGGAGGTAGGAACCAAACACACAACCAATCACTAAAAATGTAAGGTTCTACTGGTGACCATGAAGCCACCCCGGCTAACATAACATCAGACATACTACATAAGTAAAAGTACTAGAACCTGCCAAGTACCTGTTCATGATCTAAAAGGGTTAACGCTTTCACTCCTGCCAAGATGAGGTTTTTAGCAACCTCTGCCCCCAGGCCTCGAAGTCCCACAAGTAAAACACGAGATCCTCGTAACCTAAGTAAGAAAACAGGAAGACAACCATGTCATTCACTCATTTCAAAGCTTACTGATGCAGTAATCTTTGGCAGCCTCTTACAATAAGATCACATTCTGTAATAATAGCATTAATATAATAATGTATTATTTATACTGAAAACAGGCTTCACAAATGAAGGTACAGTAAGTGTCCATAATACGTGTAACAAACTTTACTAAACAAGTAAGGCCAAAAGTAAACGCAATGCCGAATTGTAACTAGGGTCGGCGAAAACGGATCTTTGGAAAGAGAGAACGAAATCAGTACGCATCATTTTCAGATTTAAGATTACTGGTGATTACATGAAATCAAGCTGTGGCAGTGATCGTGTGTCCTACTAGCAATGCTGTCAAGAGATGCAACCCCCCCCTTTCTAAGCTAAAATTACAGCCAAACGTTTGCAGTAAGCGTTGAAGACGCCATTAATAAACTGTGTCACTGTAATGTGTTTTGAAGGTTGAGAAGATGAATTAGAACCGGTTAACATGTAAAACCCACGTAAATTACAATAGCAAATCAGTACACTTTAATGAGACACTTATATGCCGAACTAATGCGTTATTATAAACAATGTTTAAGTAGATTATTGTTACTATATGAACCACCACTGATAAATTAACCACTTCGTTAACCTAGCTACAAACCTCTTTTGTGCGTCCAGACCCCACAGCCGAATCTGTCTATCATATTGGGCAGCCTCCTCCTCGCTAATAACTGTATCTTCCTTTTCAATCATATCTATCATTTTCTTAGGTTTAAACTGTATTTTTTTGATTCTATATATAAAACAATCGTTTTTCGTTTTTGTATGGTTCTACCTTCCCTTTTTCTATTTCAACAAAAAAAAAAGAAATCCCGCTAAGGTCCGTTTTAATGGTCGCTAGGTGATGACGACACGCTACCGTAACATTGTCGCCTAATTAAGTCGCAAGATACATGATTCATGTCATGTGATGTTTTTATGACGATTAAATAAAATTAGCAATTCGTTAATTTTGACAATGATCTACGACGAGCATTCTACATTAACACTATCCCATATTTTGAGTTATACAATTAGGACAATTCTAAAACATCACTTTTTCTGTAGCATGTAAGGGAAGATGGCAATCTGGGATAAACTTAGATCTTCTCATAATTAAATGTTCTTTTTCTAAACCTTGAAGCCATCTAACATATGTTGATTTTTATTCCAAATACTAAATAACAAAATAATAGACAATACTAAGTTACTGACTTATTAACTTTCTAGTTTTAACAGGGACTCTCGAGACATAAACGACTGATAGTGTACCGATTTCAGAGCATTCACTCTGAAATGATTTCACAACACCACGATCCGAGAGAGTTTTGTACCTTATGTACCGGAGTGCTCCTTATTTCCGCGAATGAGGTGAATGATGTCGTCATCGCGGAAGAGGACCCGCCCCTTTCCGCGAGTGACGTGAACGGTGTCGTCATCGCGGGACAGGACCCACCCCCTTCTCCGTGGAGAGGAGGCGCCGCCATTTTATGTGGATGAGTTTCATTTTACAGCGCAGCTGTAGGACGGAGAGCCTCAGGAAACATTTCAACCTATCTCTCTTTAAAAAACTGACTACTATGAACTGAAACTCTTCCTAAAATCAATTAACAAGTAGATCCAAGTTAAGTGTCGCATAAGCCAGTAAATTCCAGTGTCGAGTTGTACTTTTTTTTGCACTTAAATGTAGCTAGAGGAAATGGCTGTGGAAAGCATGACTGTCCATCCAAACTCCCCAACAACAACCAACCACGAACACATCAACAGCCTTCTCACTGACGAAAGGTCGAGTAATTCTACAGTCATATTTCTGTAACAACAATTTATTTATCCTGTGCTTTTTTAGACATAAAAAAGCTCGGGCTTTGTTTTTTTCTTTTCAAAGGGATTAAAGTCGCCTTTTTCTGGGGAACAAGTACCGAGGTAACGAACGCCATCTTGAAACGTTGCAGAGCGCAAATCTGGAAGGTCAAACACGAAGCAGGGGATATTTTCAGAATTTTACCTAGCTGCCTTTATTTTAAGAAATTAGTTAAGTTTTGAAGAACAGGGAAAAAACGACCCTAAGGTCAAAATATCTTTAATTATGCCGTTTAAAGCAAGAGCCAACTAAATAAGGGACAAATATACTTTAATGTGGGGAGGGGGGAGCGAAAATAAATTTCTAATTAATTTGAACAATCAGCATTATTTACACCAGGTTTGCAAGATGTGCAGCTAGGTTGATTTGCTAGCACTTAGCTGAGTGTTACTGGGTCGACGAACGCAAAGATAGTGCGTATAGATACTATGGTCTAAACAAAGACTTCCGTATCGCTAACATTTATTAAATATATATATATATTTTTTGCAGTCGCACGAATCTATCACCATTCGGCTCATCATAGGTGGCGAATTGTTTAGGTTAAGTTAGCCGCCGGTTAATTAACGTAGCGTGTGATTTTATATAGCAGCCAGGCTAACTAAATAGCTACGCAGTTCAGAGCGCGCGAGGGAATTCAGCTTGGCGAGCTACGCTGCGCCTCTATTTATCAAAAATACTTTTCCCAGAATGGTTTGCAGTTTAAAGTTATAGTTATAAATGTATTTTCGACCGATTTTAGGCATTAAGATACGTATGGAGTAATTGACCGACGAGCCTGTTCATAGTATTCGGCTAGCAGCCTAGCCGGCTAACATGACCAGCTGTTATAGAGGAAAAATAGTTTTAATTCCGCCTTGTTGTTTCTCTTTAAATGCATGTGATAGTCACGACCGCTTAAAAACGTTTAGCTGTATACAGCTATCGCAGATTATATATGTATATAAAATGTAAGGGCTGCATTACTGTTAGCTTTATACGTGTTTAATCGAATCCAAATGTTTGCCAAATCCCATACTACAGTATTTTCATTTGTTGTCCGACTCGAAATAATGCACGAAATACTTGTGGTGGCATTTTATGTTTTTTACAACAAGAACTTCCTTTTAGGTGTGGGCAATGTCCATTTTCCAAGATCCAGTACTGTTTCAAAAGCATTTCAAAAGTTAAAGTGATGTAAAACATAACACAAATTCACTAGATTAACCCCCCAGTTGCCTATAGTGTGTATGTACAGTATGATCGTGCCCCTTACAGTTTCTCCCTCTCTTGCAAACCCCATTACCAATAAAGTGGGTTGACACCAATATTTTAAAACAGTGGATAACAGTGTCAGTACCTGTGTTTTGAATGGAAATATGAAGATAGCCTGTCACAGTAAGTACTTCCCTGCACTATTTGAAGGGCCGAATTAACTGGACTTCATTAGAAGTATGGTGGAAATACTTTCCCCCATTTGTATTATTGTGTTTAGGCTATGGCAACTTAAAAATGTTTGCATGAGATTAACTGCAATTTAAGGCATGTCAGTAACACTTACTGAGCCCCATATGTTGAAATAAAACTCAGTGCTACTGTGGATTTAGTTTAACAATTTAATTCCATTGAATTGAGCTGTTCAAACAAAAACTGCAAACAATTTACTGATGCCTGATCATGAAATAGCATTACAGTTTGTTTTCTTTGACAGATAGTGTAAAAAGGAACTTTCTCCCAAGACCATTCTGTGTATCCTAATTTGCCTATATTGTCATGTTGTCATAATTTGGCAAACATACAAGCTTGGTTCATATTGCTTTTTAATAATCTTAAATGCATCAAATTCAATTTGCTCAAAGCCCATTGTTTAAGCACTCCAAAGTAAAGCATTGTGCTCTTCCAGTAGTGTATATATATATTTCAAGCATTGACTTAATGTAATAATTTTTATGAAAACATTGATATGGATGAATATTACTGTGTAATGCAGCTTCCGTACAAATTAAAATTTCCCCATATCATATAGAATGTTGATACCTAACTGGTGTTACATTTTGAATAATATCTCACATGAGTGTAGTATTTTGCATGACGTGTGCTTGTGTAGCCGTGAGAGTGAGCAGCTTAACAGAGTAGGTTTAAGATTGTGCAGCTAAGGCCACATAAAGGAAAGGGAATGAAGGCCACCTCCTTGGAGTAGGGAATTGGGCCCCAAGTAAGGTCTATTTTTGTATGCAGAGAAGTGAACATGGCAACCCTTGATGAGAAAGGGCAGGATAAGTAATGTAATTTTATACTCAGAAGCTCATAGTACATCTGCTGATAGAGTGAAAAAGTTTTGGTGCAATTATCTGATTGTTTTGTATCTAACTGTGACTGTAGACTCAGTGACGTCCTAATTTAAAGGGACGCGAAAGCAGTGATTTGGAAAATGTGTGCAAGCTAGTTTAAACTTTTTTTCCTCTATAGATGAGAAACATTAACCAGTTTAAAGTGTGTTAAGTAATTGATAGGAAATGTGGAGTAGGACTACCAAAAGTGAGCTGCAATTAATAAATGTGCATCCTCTGGGCTTTTGCACAGTAATAGATGTAACAACTAGTTATAGGACAAATGAGGTTTCAGAACACGTGGTGGCCTCATTTAGCACCAGCTTTGATTGGTTAGTTCAGGATACTCCACCACTAGTAACAGTGGAGCTTGTCCCACCACTAGTAACAACCTTGACAGGTGGCGGGAGCACATTCTCCCCCAACTCAGTGGCCAATTTCATACTTTCCAGCTGCCGGAAGTGTCGGCTTAAGTTCCCGAATGAGGGTTAGGG
>JAACJT020000031.1:6368955-6383050 GCA_009936485.2 Gymnarchus niloticus | reverse complement strand
CCAGGTTTGTTTGGTTTTTTCGGAATACCCCCCCCCAAAGAACAAGGGGGTTTCCCCCACCACAAGAAAAAACCTTCACAGGCCCCCCCCCCCCCCCCCCCCATGTCAAAGTTGGCCTCAGGCACAGAACAGTGTTGTGTAGCCTTGAGAGGAAGAAATAATATTTTCCCTTTGCTTTATATTATTCTATTAGCATTGCCAGTGTGTCATTCGGTGTTTGCATATTGGTTTGTGAAAGTGACAGAAAGGTCATCTTGACCTTTTCATAGTTGTCCTGTACTTTAAGCTGTTTTTACTGTCCACTCTGACTGTTTAGATGGGAATCGATTGTATCTGCAGTACTCAAAAATAAATAATACAAATGGATTTAAAAAACTTCACCTCATTTTAGTATCTATAGGCCATAAAAAGCAAGCTGATTTTTATATATGAATAATTCTGTATGTGGCACATAATTTATAAACTACAGCAACAATGAACTGTTTTGATAGTAGGTTTTTCAGCTTGCCTTAAGCACTTTCTGTATAATGCTTAGACAAGCACTTTGCCATATACACATCCATCTTGATGCCTTGACAAGTGCCTACCACTCCTAACCTGCAGTGTACAACTTTTGAATAGTAGAAAGGTTATGTGAAACCATGGAAAGGAAATTGAACTTTAAAAAAGATATGCAGGTTAAGCCATAAATGCAGTTTCAATTCTTCCTGTCCTGAAGAAATACTGTTTTCTTCACAGCCGCTGAGGTGGAGTGTAGCTTACGTACGTAGTTCCTGTGGTAGCTAGTCCAAAGGCAGTTTCATGTACCAGCATATGACACCAAGGCACTATACGTTGTACTTCTCACTGGAAACCTACAGGTATTCATCAATAAGATCAGATGTTAAACGTGTAGCGGTCGGTAAGGAGAAATGAAATTTGATCTTTAGAATTTAATTTTCATCCTCACAGTAGAAGTGTTTGGTTTATGTGTATCTGGTACTGTGCTGTCCACATTTCCTTTCAGACTGAGTATGTTAAGAGAATAAGCACAAACATTTTGATCATTAAGTCCCTCCCCTGTTAGTGTACCCACCTTTGAATCCCAACCCCAATGTGCCCTCCTACAGTCAAAAGCAAAGCACAAGTGTTTCCCTGTGAATGTTGCTTTACTCCACTGTTAATCGCTCTCAGTCATTGCCACCAGTTTTTTTGAACATGTTGAGTGTGTATCACAAACCCTAGTACCACCGCCCCGATATTACCCTCTCCTAATGTGCATGTTTCCATACCCCAGCAATTAAATCTTTAAGTGTGCTAAATATTTTTATAATGTGTACAGAAAGAAGTGTTTACGTTTTACAAAGATTGTCTATATGGCGAATTCACCTGGTACTGTATCAAAAATGTTCTTACCATCTCACTAGTATTTTATTAGGAAAAAAAATCTCAAAGCCTGTACCCCAGTATATATATTAAAAAGCATAATCTAACTTGTGATATATGCATGCAGTTTGACCTTATGTAAAATTAAGCCAGTCTGCTCTTTTGATTAATGTGAGTTTATTTTGCTGCACGTTTTGTAGCAAAACAGTTATTTCCATAATTTCTACTCTGAAGACTACTTGTTGCTGGCTGCACTGTAGCCTTAACATTTAAAGAAGATGGTTTTACAGTAAAATGCCTCCTCCAGCGGGGAATATGTTCAAAATGTCAGAAAAGTCACGGGAAATAGATTTTAAGTGACTATAAATATACAAAATAATGAGTCTCATATATCTGGCTCTCCAGAATAACCTCTCTCCCATTTGAAAGCCTCATACATGAATGTTTTTGCAGCAGACTGATAAAACAACTTTGTTTTAACTGGTTGTTGATTATTTCTCAGTTTCTTTTGAGACGTGTATACAGGCAAACAAAAAGTCCCATACATACAAGTTGTGTCAATGGGAGATTATTTTTCTCGGTTACCACCATATTTTTTTTGTTTGTTTATCAAGGCTACTTCTCCACAGTTGACTCTTGCCTCCTCTGGTGGAATACATTAAGTGCATTTTAGATGTTTGCTATGTTTAATACAGCGGTTTCACACTGAGTCTTTCAGGCTTATTATATAAAAGGGCTGGATCATACCATTGATAACGCAAAAGTATGAGATCATCTTGGGAAGTTACTGCCAGAATGATTCAAGGTTAGGAACCAACAACAATGCCAGCATCAGCGGTCTTTCTAGGTGGTGATTTAGGGTGAGCATCTGCGCTTATGGACACTGTGTGTGTGCTGTAGTGAAGTGAATGACCCCGCTGAGCTGAAGTGGAGCAATGTGGTGCAAGATAGTAATGCTGTACACGTGTTATTGCAGGCATGAAGATGGAGAGCTGGAGGAAGGCGAGCTGGAGGACGACGGGGGGGAGGCAGAAGTACCCAGCGGGGGAGGAGAAGCCCAGGAGAAGCCCCGCCACAGCAAGGAGCGCCATGCCAGTGGCTCTGATGATGATAAAGCCCACCGGCGCAAGAGGAAGAGGAGGAAAGAGAGGGAAAGGGAGAAAGAGAAGAGAAGGGCCAAAAAGAGGCGCAAATCAAGGCACAAGGTGAGTCTCCTGTCTGCCTACAGGTGCAGTCTGACGGTCTCAGAACTCAGTGCTTTCAAAACATTCATTAAGTGGTCATGGGATGTTGTTCTGGGTTTTATGTTGCACCTTCCTTACAAATGCTAGTAATGTGAGTCCATGCCCAAGTCACTTTCAGCATGATCAGAGCTTCTCAGCAGTAGCCAGGCCAGCATATGTCCATCCATACTTGCAGAGAGTCAGACATGCTTGGGTCAGTTCAGAAACACCAGTTAGCCTAGCTGTGGGGGGAAGTTTGCTGGACTTGGACAAAGCATGCACACAGCACAGACACACAGAGCAGAGGTGGGATTCGTACCCCCGGCCCTGGAGGCACAGTGCCACCTCATCTAGCTTCTATTGCAAGGAAAGTAATGGAATGAATTTGAAACATATTCAAAATATGAACTGAATGTATTTTTTCTTCCTAACATAAAGAAGTCATCTTCAGTGTGTTCCAGTGTGTCAGCTATTTCACTGGCCCTTTAAATAATAGGTGATGAATTCCTCTGCTTCAGTGGAGATCTTTCCTATTATCAGTGTTCGGCCCTGGTTCGCTCTGCTCTTTCTTTCTGTTTGTTAACTTCATATGTATGATGTTTCCACAGCGACACGCCTCCTCCAGCGATGACCACTCTGACTTCAGTGATGACTCAGACTATAGCCCGAGTGAGAAGAGGAAGTACAGGGAGTACAGCCCCCAGTACCCTCCGCAGGTATTTAACATGGTGCTTGCTAAAACAACAGTCTAATTCAAAGGTGCCAACCCTGGTTTTCTGTCCTGCTCTGGGATAAATTCGATTTTCTTTTCGGTCCCTAAGTCTCATGCAGGTTATCCTCCGACGGCAAGCCATGGTGGGCCCATGGCCAAAAAAGTGGGCTACATGAAGGTGGAGAAGCAAGGCTATGGAGGTTATGATGACTATGAGGACGAACCCTATGAGGGGGAAGAGGACGAAGAGATGGTTGACGACGAGTATGATGATTTTGCCAAGGAGCTGAACCAGTATCGCAAGGCCAAAGAGGGCGGGGGGAGCAGCAACAGAGGAGGCCGAGGTAACGGCCACGGGGGCAGAGGTGAGGGATCCACCAGCTCCTCCTTTTATCTTGAGAGTAGAGATGAGGTTGCAGCCATGTTTTGCTTTGGCCTTTGAGGCTTCTCAGCGTTTGTTTCTTCTCGGCCAAAACCTTTTCATTTATATTTCAATAATGCATGTTAACACATGGGCTTTCAATTCTGTTGTGAAAAGCAGCAAGACTGGTTGGGTGATGACTTTGTGCTGTGGCACACCAGTGTGCTTATGCACGTGATCATGTGTCTCTTTAGGTGGTAAAAGTCGCCTGAAGAACCAGCGTGGGCGTGGCCGTGGAGGATTGAGGGGGCGTGGTGGAAGAGGTGGAGGAGGGAGAGGTCGGGGCCGAGGCAAAATGGGCGGAGAGAACGACGATGGAGACGGAATGATGTACGGAGAGGAGATGGAGGTGAGACCTGATGTGTGTGTTACATTACTGTTGAAGCGGGGTTTGCGCTGTGTAAACAGTTCACCATGCTTGTTGAGGATTGCTCACTTTAACCTTGTAGTCCATTACCTGGAAAAGTCCGATCATCGTTACATTAGAACAGTGGAACTGAACTGTTGCATTTATTTTTCAGTATGGAGATGACGATTATGATAACATGGGAGAAGATGATTATGATGATTACTCTAAAGAACTGAATCAGTACAGGAAGTCGAAGGACCGCGGTCGGGGTGAGTGACAGTCATCATTTGAGACTGCTGTCATTCTATAACTGAACCAACCAAGCATGCATTGCATTAGAGCTGTGCAGAGAATCTACCACGTGCATCTGTGAATTGAACAAACATATAAATGTGTCAACTATGGATGCATGCAATTTTGACTGCTATTTTCTATCTCTGAGTGTCACCTCGTGTTTTATATAAACTTTTACATTTTATGCTTATTCTGTTGTACTCTTCACGTAGGTGGCAAATGCGGGCGAGGGCGTGGTAGAGGCAAGGGCGGCCGGGGTATGAGTCGTGGTCGAGGAAGGAATAGAGGCAGAGGACGAGGAGACCAGGGCCACGATGAAGACAACAATGGAGATATGGATATGGGGGTGAGTCGTTCCTCCAGACACAGCTCCGTGACATGCTAGTACCAGGGCTCCCTTAATACCCAATAACCAAGCAAAAGGCGGAGCGTATTAAACCAAGAAACTTCTCTTAGCCTGTGAAATGTACACCAAATCAACATCTGCACTATGTTGCTCTAATTCATGGTGTAGCCAGTGTTTGTCAGCCCTGTCACCTGATGCGGTTATGTTTCAGGTGGTGCATTTCATGAGGCTAGCTTTAATGTGACACATTGGTGGGTGGTGTATATTTAGAATGGAATCTTCTTTTGGCTCCTGTGCAGGATGGTGGGGGCGGCCAGCGCAGGAATGACCAGGACAAGCATGGACAAGACAAGAAAGGCAAAGCTATTTGCAAGTACTATGTTGAGGGACGCTGCACTTGGGTAAGTAGTATTGTTGTTAAAGTCGCTCACTCAGCAGCTACCATCTGAACCACCTATGTGTTCAAGAGGCATTTTTCTGTAGTCTTCAGGGTTACCTTTTTAAGTCACAACAAGGCGTCTGATCATCCAGTCACACAACAAGCTTACTGTATCTTTGAAAAGATTAATTTTTTATTTCCTTTTTGCCATTTATTACCAGTTTCCGAGTTAACTTGCACCAACTGCACTATCTTCATCTTCGGCAAATTACTTTTGTTTATTTGAGCAACTGTTAGCCTCTGAAACAGCTTCTGTGGGTGTGTGTAGACATGTGAAACATCAGTTCAGTTCTTGCAATTTGACTGATGCTTCAAAATGCCTGTTGCTCAATTTGGAAGTATACATTACAATGCTAATTGTCAAAAATGAGGACCTGCCACCAACAGTTCAGCTGCATTTTGTGGGTTCATTTTAGGACCCTATTTGCACCTGCCAAGGAAGTTTTAGTGCCCGTTTAACTCTCAGCGTAACTGTCCCTCTATAGGGAGAGCACTGCAACTTCAGCCATGACATTGAACTCCCGAAGAAGAAGGAGCTGTGTAAGTTCTACATCACGGGCTTCTGTGCACGAGCGGAGAACTGTCCCTACATGCACGATATCCTTCATCATTCTCCTTAAGGGTGCTGTGGTTGCGCATCAGCCAGTTGCACTTCTTGGCTTCGCCCCACACAAGTATTCACTCTGCTTTTGTAAATGTACTCTGTTTCCCAGTCTGCTGGAAGAGCAGCTTGTATTTCTAGATGTGTTTTCTTCTCCTGGTTTATAGAAAGGGGTGTTTATGAACTGAAAATTTGTCTGTGGGATGTAGAACAGCAGATTAACATACGTTATTCTATCTCAAGTAGTAACAGGATGTATGCTGTTTTACGGAGACAATTCTTAGAGCTAAATGGGATTGATGGGTTTACTGGAGAGTTCCTTGACTGCAGAACACGTGATTTTCCGTGCAAGTTGTTTCACACCACTGGAAATTGTGTCAACGGCGACGAGTGCATGTTCTCACACAAGCCGTTGACGGACGACACCCAGGATCTCCTGGACAAGGTGAGCCGTAGGACCACAGTGCTGGACGTTGCCATTTGTGATGGGCATTCTTATAGGGCCATGCTGCATCCTGCCATTCAGATTGTTTCCCTGTTCTTTAGTTTTGTTTTGTCTGTTTGCTGTGTCTTGGCTACAGACGATTAGTGTGGATGTTGTTGAGTTGTCTCATCACTGATATGGCGGCTTCTCCAGCTTCTCCAGCCTGACTTGTTGCTTACTCGCTGTCCCATCTCTGTTTCTAGATGCTGGCAGAGGATGCGGAAGCTGGAGCCGAGGATGAGAAGGAGGTCGAGGAGCTTAAGAAGCAGGGCATCAATCCCCTGCCCAAGCCCCCACCTGGGGTTGGCCTGCTGCCAACTCCTCCTCGCCCTAGTCCTGCTGATTCTAATGCTTCCGTAGACTTTGGACCTCCAGGCCCTCCACCAGGCCCCATGCCACCACCAGGCCCCGGCGGTGGTCCAGGATCAGGTCCCTGCCCGCCTCATCCTTGTCCCGATGGGGGTCCCTACCAGGGACCCCCTAATGCGAACGGACCTCCCCCACCTCCCATGGGCCCACCACCCCCCTGTCCTGGGAACTCTGGAAAGAAGATTCCATCTCTTTTTGAGATTGTGGTGCAGCCCACAGGACAGCTGGCTCAGAAACTTGGCGTCAGGTTAGCCTGGTTTTTGTTTGATGTTCTACCCACTAATGTAAAACCTGTCTTTTTTTATCTGAGGTAATCTGCTCATTTTTGTACCTGCAGGGGTCCCGTCCCTGGAGCTCCTCCAGGTCCCCCTGGTCCCCCTGGACCTTCAGGGCCTCCAATTGGCCCACCTCCCCGCTTCCCAGGTCCTCCACCTCCAGGACACATGGGACCTGCACCTCCTGGCATGATGCCCCCCGGCCCCCATGACATGCCTCCTATGGGCCCCCCTGGTATGAACCAGGGTCCCCCACCCATTGGACCAGGACCACCCATGATGGGAAACTTTGGTCCAGGTGATGGGCCTCCCCACCCTGGAATGATGCCTCCTGGTCCTCCACCATCCGGGGGAAATTTTTATGACAGTTTCTACCATCAGAAACAGGGCATGGAGATGGAAGGTGATGGTACCGAAGGTGAGCTGTGTTCGTCTCAGTGTTTTTTGTTATGTAGAATCGGTGGTCTACTGTTATTTAGCTGTGGTGAGTGGGAATATCCTAAACTATTGCCAGCACTGATTGGTAGTTCAGGATAGTCCCACCCTACACGACTTTTGAAGCCTCATTTGTTCCATTATTAGTATTTGTACTAAGGCAATAGTAGGGGCTCTTTGTTTAAACCCTGAACGTCCACGTTGTGTGCTGAAGTCAGTGTTTGCAGTCTATTTAAAAAATCTGGAACATATTTATTAAAAATCTGGATCTTGTTTTTACAGACAGCACAATTTCCCATTGATTTGAAAGGGTAGTGTAGGTTTCATTGGCCAAAAATGTAACTAGCGGCCAATTGTACTCTGAAATGGTCAAACTTTGGTATTGTATTTGTTTTCCTGTCATGTATGTACTACAGTGAAACTCTTCAATTGTATGCTTTGCCAGTAAATACAACACAAAGGGGTGATATGTAATGTCAGTAAACTGACAGCATGTCTGTACTTCATAGGAGAGGAGTTCCAGGACTATGGAGGAATGTCCGAGGGAGAGGGGGGAGGTTTCGGTGACCAGGCTGCCAGCAAGCAGGCTACAATTATGGGTTCTGAAGGCCCTTCTGGCGGTGCCACTGCTAGCCAACAGACAGGCATGGCCGTGCCGGACTTCCTGCCACCGGCCCAGCGCGTGCTGTTCATGAGGATCCAGCAGAAGCAGCAGGAGGAAGAGGAGAGGGCGCGGCGACTGGCCGAGGGGGGGTCCGAACGGGACACCGAAGGTGAGGGGCCGCTGTGATCCTTCTCAGAACTGAATGGGTTTGGGGAATGCTAATCTGAGGTTGGTGTGTCCTGCTGGTCAGATTCTGATCAGATTGGATGTGAAATCCACATGCTTCTAGCCCCATTGGCAGCCCTGTTTAACCTTTATTTCCTAGTTAGTTTATTTTCCCACTAGGTGGGGCTGTTATGCCTGGTTATTCATTTATAATAATTCAGAATATCTCTATACCGTTCAACCAGGATTTGGTTTTTCATGTTTTCTCTCTTTATGATGATTTTCATTTTTCTTTCTTTTCATGTCTAAAAATGCTTGGCTTTTCTTGCCAGGTGATTCTGCCAACTGGTATTCCAGTGAGGATGAAGATGGAGGCGGCAGTGTCACATCTATCTTGAAGACTCTTCGACAGCAAACTCAGGGGGTTGTTAAGGCTGAGGGTGGTCCCAGTGACCCCCGCCTGCAGAAGATCTCTTCCCTGCAGCCCCCCAGCCGCCCTGCTGATCCCCGCCTAGCCCGGGATCCACGCCTGTCTCGGCCGTCTGACTCCAGTTCCTCCGCTGAAACCAATCCAGCCGCCTCGCCGTCCTCTGCCACGTCCAGCACTCCAGCTGACCCCCGCCTTGCCCGACATGCAGCCTCCCTTCACCACAAACCCGAGGCCCTCCACAGCCAAAAACCCCCCGCTTCAGCGCCTGGTGAGGAGGAGGAAGTGGAGCGGGTGCTGAGGGACAAACCAGTCCCCATCCCCTTGGACCCTCTGATGGGTATGGTCCTAAGGGATCCACGTTCCCAGCTGCAGCAGTTCAGTCACATCAAAAAGGACATTGTCCTACACAAGCCTCACTTCTCCAAGGGTATCCTGTGGAACCCTGAGGACTTGATTCCCGTGCCTATTCCCAAGCAGGACTTCCTTCCCCTTCCTCCAGGCATCCCCCCTGTGACTACCCTTGACCCACGTCTTTCCCGGGCCCAGCAGCAGCTCCACACTGTCCCTTCCTTGTCTGCACCACCCCCTGCTGCTGACCCTGTTTCTACCACTTCCACCACCTCCCTTCCAGATTTTGAGCTGCTCTCCCGCATCCTCAAGACGGTTAATGCTACCGGCACCCCCCCTGCTGCCCCGTCGGCCCCTGTGTCTGCATTGTCGGGGACCGCCTCCATGGGCCCGGTCGCCACAGAGAAGCCCGTGGACCCTCGCGTGGCTCGCAAGGTGCCCGCCGACCCCCGGCTTCAGCCCCAGAAGTCTGCACTCAAGCAACCCACTGAGTCTCTGGCCCTCCCGGCCACTACAACTGCATCTGCCTCCTCCCCACCCGCCATTGCCCCCTACGACCCTCGGATCCTCTCTGCAGGAGGCACTAGTAGGGGGGTTGGGAGTAGCGGGGGCAGTCAGAACAGCGTGCTGAGCGGCATCAGTCTGTACGACCCACGGACTCAGAGTGTGGCCAAACCCGATGGCCCCAGCAGTACCACGAACACTAGTAGCAGCACCAGCACCGCCGAGTCAGCCAAGGCCAAGGCCAAAGAGCCGCTCTTTGTGCGTAGGTCAGCACTGGACCAGCCCGAGGCAGAGAAAAGCAGTGCGGAGCCTGTGACGGACCGCTACAACAGCTACAATAGGCCCCGCCCAAAGCCCGCACCCTCACCTTCTGGGGGTGGGAGTACCACTGGGGCTGCTGGAGCCTCCTCCTCCTCCTCCTCCTCCTCCTCCTCCTCCTCCTCGGCTGGTCCTGGAGCCAGCGCGCCCTCAGAGCAGTCAGCACCTGGCATCCACAACCTGCCTGTTTCTACCCTCTTTAGCATGGTCAAGCAGGCCAGCAAGCCCAGTGGCACGGGGAGTCCCTTTGGAGGCAGCAGTCCCACGGAGCCTGAGGGTGCTGATCAGGATGCCGCCTCACTCAAAGACGTCTTTAAGGGCTTTGACCCCACTGCCTCACCCTTCTGCCAGTGAACAGTGCTCGTACCATGTCATCTGTTGTTTTTAAAAATCTACCACTGCAGTGTGTGGTGGCTGTGGGCAGGCATGAGCAAGCGTCTGCTTCTATGTGATCTCGATAGAAAAGCGTTGGGGAATTCTATATAACTCTGGGGGAGGGCAGGGTATGGGTGATACTCATGAGTAAAGGGGAAAAATTCTATTTTAAAGCAGACTTTAAAAATGTACAAAATGTATTCCCATTCCATGTATCCCTCCCTACTTTGCAAAGAAATAAAGTCGACAGAAAGCCTCACAGATGCGTGTATGCCAGCCTTACTTAATGAAAGACACTCCTGCAGTCTCCATCATTTCTGTAGTACTGTTCTGAGGGTAGATGGCCTTTCCTTTGAGTTGCCACCTTCTTTGTTTTGTAATGCATCTGTCCCACTGGTCCTGTTAGAAGGATCTCTGCTCCCTCTGCCCTGTCTCCATGGATGCGCAGTGTCGTTGCACAAGCCCTGTCATTCCAATAGTAAATGGAGGAAGTAGGATGATTAAAAGCATGCACTGCCACAGAGAAAACCTGGCGTTTTCTTTTACTTGGAGGACAGTTCCATCTGTCAGCCATCAGTAATCCTGATTGTGTTGTAACTATTTTAGCTATTCTCTTGCAGTACACTAGCTTTAGCTCTGTGTGTTTTATTGTTTCTGAGTGGAGAAAGGCTGGGATATTGGTTTTTTTTTTTCCCCCCTCCTTCCTTGGGGTTGCAATCACATGCTTTCTGACACAGCTTGGTTTAAAAAAATATATATTGTACAATGGAATTCTGCTCCTGATGATCTTTTTTTGTGTAATATGATATCTTTATTTATTTTTTATACTTAGCAAAGAGAATCGGTTTCTTTTTGTTTGGCATATGAATTTTTTTATTTCGTTTTCTCACTCTCGTTTCTCGAAGACATGTAAAATGTGCAACCTGTACAGTGAAAGGAGAGAAAAATCAAATTAGGAAGTTTTTAAGAAATGCATTTACAAAACAAAAAAAAAAAAACTGCACTTTCCACCTAGGTTCAGACAGCCTTGTGTGACCAGACTGCACCAGCGCATTGTTATTTTTCCTTTGCAAAATGTCAGCTTTGTAAATCCAAAATTGTCCCAGTTTGAGAGAAGGCAACATTTTGTAACCATTTTCTGTAGTTGAGACCGTGAAGTATTTAATAAAGGCGATACAAGCTCAACTTCAGAATGAAACACTGCCAGAATTTCAGTGTCTTTCTTTTTGGGAACTGGGGCTGTGTTTGAAGCTTTGCAGACAAGCCCAACATCATCTCCTTTTATGCAATATGAATTGTGCAATAATCATTTCCATATCCACATATGTGATGTCATGCTTGTATTTTCAGAAAGTCCGTTTACACTTTTCAGAATTGTTTAGGCCATCTAATTATCACAGCTTATGGAACTATTTTCAATCTAGTCTACAGTTAGACTGCCATTTGCAGACACACCTGATCACAGTGAACTTTAACATCCTTGCTGTCTTTTCTGCACTTTTTGAGCACCGGTTTGCGTTTTTGCTCTGTGTCATGTGCATTGTCTGACAGTTGTTTTGGCTGTATAGAAGAGTCTAAGATCATTTATATTTGAATTCTAAAGAAAGAGGGAAGGCTAAATGTTACCACAGATGTAAATTTCTATGTGTCAGGCAAGTCTTTCTGTTCTTACCAGATCAATTTTAGTTCAACGCCAATCCACGTCAGTATTGTAATGGTGCACTGGCTTAAACTTCAGAAAACACTTTTGAAATCAATGTGTATATTTGGTATTACTGTATGTAAATACTTATATCTATTACAATTACCTACTAAAATCCCCCAGTGTTTGGGAAAATTAGCAGGCGTTTATTTCAAAGTGATTCTATCAGATCATTAAAATTCATTGTGCACAAATTCATTGGTAAAGATATGGTGCTTTTAGTGCATTTGTTTGATTATGGTTTTATGGTTCTTCAAATATGTATTGATGTTGTATCCATCCTCACATTGATGTAATGTCCGGTCTTGAGAAAACTGAAAAAGTCAATATGAGATTCCTAACTGCCATTTATAATGGTTCTAGATGTCAGTCACCTTAATTTCATATTTTTAAAGCAGCTGGCTTATTTTATGCTTTTTCTGATATTAAAATTCTAAGTATAAAGATACATAAATTATTAGTCATGTCTTGAACTAATGTGGGCACATATCTCTGAGCCATATAAGAGATTTAAGCAATTAGTCAGCACTATTGCCACCTTTGTCTCATTGGCTACCTCCAGTTTATTCCTAGAGTCAAAAGAAATTGGTGTCCCTAAATTGCCCATATGCATGATGATGTGTGCTCATGTGGCCTGTGAGTTTAGTGTACCCCCAGTATTGTTCCCTTTGCTGCCTGGAATAGGCTCCAGATGACCCTGAACAGAATAAGCTGTTAGTGGATGGATGGATGGATGGATGGAAGGTTAAGAAACATTGTGCAGGTCATGGTATCACTTTTAGTCACCTCACTTTAAACCCATTTTGTTGATTTGGAATAAAATCAGTGTTTTGTGTTATATAGTGATTTAAAGCCTGAAATCAAGACCATTTTCCACCATTAATGTGTTACGTGCCGTGGGATTTTCTGGGGTGTGTGTGTGTGTGTTTGTTCCAGGTCCGCCTGCCTATAATTCGCCTCGTTCGTCTTTCCAGTCCGTCCTCCATTCGTCCGCTCCGCCTCCGCGACCCCGCCCACGTCGACCCTCTTCATTCCGAAGAGTTTGTCACTTCCGGGTTCCCGTTTTGAAAAGCACCGCCATCGAACAATTCCCCAGCTCAGCTTCGTTTCGCTTCTCTTGATTGGTGCATTTGCTTACTGTGTATGACTTTGGATTGTTTGTGGTTTTTCCGATTATCGCTTCTCCCTTTTGTACTTTCGTTGGTTTCGTTTTGATTATTGATTATTCCGCCCGGTTTTTCGTTTACGATATTGTTTCGCCCTTCGGATACCGTCGCCTTGGCTTCTGTGTGTGTGTGTGTGTGTGTGTGTGTGTGTGTGTGTGTGTGTGTGAAGTGACTGCTATTTTTGTTTTGCGTGTGGTTTTGATTTTGTGTGTTTTGTTAGGGAGAGAAATTGTCTTTTGTTTCTCTTTTTGTTGTAGGTCAGGTTAGCTTTGGGGGATTCGTTTGTTTTGTTTATTATTTTGGCCTGGGTCACTCCTGACGATAGTTATCACCGGTGTAAAAATCACATGTTGTTGTCTGTTTGTTCACCTGTCATATATAAAAGTCACCATTAGCACTACCCACTTGTGTGCCGTTGTAATTCACATCCATTCTGTTACACCCCAACCCTAGACAGGGGTATTGTAACAAATGTGACATTCAAACTAACAGAATCCAATTAAAAGGAATGACAAATGATGTTTACCATTTGCTAAATATATTTTACTCCTTTATTAATTGCCATTTTGTATGTTGTATGTATGAGGCACTGATAGTGCTTAAACTGTAATTAAACAAGAAACACCAAGCAACATTGCTGCAGCAGGGCCTACAGTACAATACCCATTTTGCCAGATGGTTTTTATTAAGGCCGCTGGGCCCATTGCCTGCGATCCTTTAGATGCCATTTGCGTGAGATAGCTTCTATTAAAGTTGTAGGACCTTCAGCGATCATGAAATTTATAATTAAAAACTGAATTATACTTATTAATGTTTCTCTATTGGTAAAAGCAGCGAAGTTGTACGCACCAAATCTACATTCAGCACGCAATTGCACATCGCAACGCGAGTCAAGCGAGTGGCGCGTTGACTACTTTCACTGTTATTTGCGCCGATCGGGTGCGGAAAACTACCCGGATGTACAATATAGCAGTAAAAGTGAAGGAAAACTGAATATGTAGCTTTGGTCACTTAGGCACAACAACAGCGAGTTAACTAGAGATTAGGCAAGCAGTTAATGTGTCTATAATATTAAATGGACACCTTCGCGCCGTGCGTCCCGACTGGAAACCAATCCACTAATGGCCGATTTCAAACAGTGTTACGAACTGAATCAAGGAAGCCTAACTC
>JAACJT020000031.1:6326467-6368855 GCA_009936485.2 Gymnarchus niloticus | reverse complement strand
AGAATTTAAATAACTGGAAATCTTTTTCTATTTTCCTGTTCTGCCATCAGCTTTGGTCCCACAGCATTCCTAATCAATAGTAATGAAGTAATCCATGCATTGTCATACAAATTACTGTAAATCTAATAATGAGTTTTGTGTAAGTGAAATTGTTATATTCTGCTTTTCTTCATGTGAAGTAGAGGTTCTTTCTACACTGGACAGTTAAACAAGGAGATGGAGACAAAGACTAGATGTTATCTCCTGGCTGGACCCCCAAATTTCAGCTGTCACGGCATTGTGTTTCTGTAAGGCTGTTATCTATTACAAGAAGATTTGCTGATCAGGAGATATTGGTGGGAGTCAATGGGTTAATTATTAGTGCCATTAATGAACATCTACATCAGCCTTCTTTTTTTTAGTGACCAAAGGTTTGCAACTCCCTACAGGTTTGGAAAATGTTGTCCTTCGATGATGCGGAGAAGCTAACTCGTGCTTTTATCAGCTCTAGATCTAGCCCTGTATTGTCATCTTTACATTGGCTTCTAGTTAAGGCTTGCACTGACTTTAAAATACTTCTACTTACAAGGCCTTGCATGGTCTGGCTCCAGAATACTTGACTGATCTTTTGGTCCCTTACTCCCCCCCGTTTGCTTTGCTCTCAGGGGGCAGGTTACTTATTAGTTCCAAGAGTAAACAAAGCTATGCTGCAGAGCATTCTCCTACAGAGCTCCACAGCTGTGGAATGGTCTTCCAGCAGTAGTGTGGGAATCTGGCTTACTCTCTATTTTTAAGTCCAGGCTGAAAGCACACCTCTTCAGTCTAGCTTGCAAAGACCTCAGGTAGTTACTCACTCTCCAACTATAGGCCTAGAGCCAAATGGGGATCAGTGCCATTGACTTCAGATGAACTGGTCTGTCAGTGCTGTCACTCCTGCTTCACATGTTCTGTGTGTTGTTGTTCAAGGATTCCCCTATTGGTCTTTCCCCTCATAGTTATGCTGCCATAGATAGTCATGGTGGGGCCCTTGTTATTTTGTTTAATTTTTTATTACCCATTACCTTAAATTTACTGCTCTCCTCATACATATTCTCTTTCCCCTGTGGCCCCCCTCTTATGGGGTGTTTCCCTTGGCGGCTTAGATTCAAGAGGTTTTCATATCATCTGCTCGCCTAAGTGCCCTCCCCCCACTTCAGCTGTCCTGTCTGACCAGCTTGCTACCTTCTGAGCCACCAAGCCTGCTCTGGTTACTAGACTGCAATCTGCAAGACCATGCTGTCCCCCAGACGGATACAAACCTTGCTCTTTTGAATCTATTGTTCTAATTTGTATTCATTAATTTGTCCTGGCCGGTGCTGGCCTGAGGAAGATGGGCTTCCCCTTTGAGTCTGGTTCCTCCCAAGGTTTTTTCCTCCTGAGGGAGTTTTTCCTTGTCACTGTCGCCTTTGGCTTACTCTCTGGGGACTGTGGGACCAGGACTATGTAAAGTGCTTTGTGACAGTGCTTCGTGTTAAAAGGGCTATATAAATAAAATTGAATTGAATTTGTAATGGAAGTATAATAGTGCTGTTTGGATGAATTTCTGGTGCAAATTAATCAGGTGTTGTACATCAGGAGGGTATGGTAGCTCAGGGGTTAGTACTCTTGACTTACACTTCTAGGGTTGTGGGTTCAAATCCCATTTTAGCTGTGTGTGTGTCATTGGCATCTTTTCCTTGTGATATTCTCTGGATACTCTGCTTTCCTCCTGTGATCCAAAAAAACATTCTATTTAGGCTCCTTTGCATTTCTAAAATCATGCATTGTATGTGTGTGTCTGGCATCCATTTCAGGATGTTACCCAGCCTCACGGCCTATGCTGTCTGTGACAGGCTCCTGGCCTCCTGTTCCTAATGCTGGTTGGGGGGTTGATGGTGTTGTTTTAGGTCAAAATTGTGCTTTTTAAATAATGGTGCTTAACTTTTTTAAACATGAACTGATTTTATTTACTGAATGCATATTTTCTTAATTGAAGAAACGATATGATTACAAGTATGAGAAGTGGTATAGCTCTAATCATCCTATTACTGAAATGTCACTGCTGCATGTCTGTGACGTGTTACTTTGTCTGCAAAGGGCACAACCCATAGTAAGGCTTAAAGCCCACATCAGCATCGACCCTGATTTCCTGAATCCTGCCGCCAAACTGTGTCGTCTTCCCACGACATTCAGGGAAGTTTCCTGGTAAGACTGTAGCTCATGAGCCATTACTGTTCCTACTCGATAGTTCCACTGCTCGACTGTCAGGTAAACACTTCTACCTGGAGAAGGAGGCAGGACTGAAGTCAGAGGTGGTAATTGTTTCTTCTTTTTACAGCTTCACAATATGGATGTGCATCAGTGTGTGGGGCCATAGAATTCCAGAAGAGACAGGTGAACATTTCATGTGGTGCTTCTTACTTAAGCTGCTGAAGTCTTAATTTAAGTAATTCACCCCCAGGGGGACCAATGAAGTGTCCATACACACCCACCTGCCAAATTTCACCATTCTCTTCAAGCTCGTAGTGCAGTGTCTGTTCTCCTCTCCTCCAGTGCTGAACGCTGAGCTTCAGCTGGATAAGATGAAGCAGATGGCCACCAGAAGGACCCTTTTCCTGAGGACCAGTAACCCGCAGATGAATTTCCCAGTTAGCATCCAGGAGTGGGTGGGTGTGGCCTGTACAAACCACACCGCCTACCTAAGGGTAGGTCGACCTGAGTGAAACGTCAGTTGCTTGTTATTTCAGTAAAAGGGCCGATGTTGTAGAAGTCATTTTGACATTGGGGTGACAAAATCCTTTAGATGTCTCCTCATGCACCTATTTTAGAGTGTTAATACTCCAAAACAATACTGCAGTCAGTTATACTTCTTAATATGTACTGTGATCCATTTTTTGTTTCCATAATCACACGTGAACATTGGACAGCTATTATTTATTTAGCTAAGTTTCCAACCAATCAGAATGACTATCAAACATCACAGCAAAAAACTCTACTCTCTTCAAACACTGCATTGTCGCAATCCAGTTAGTATGTTGTTTGCATGAGTCATCTGAATCACTATTTGAGGCCTGCATTGGGCTTATTGCATGCATCGACCTTTAGAACTTGCCTATTCACGCAGATTTGCCAGAGTAAGCAGCAACACTTCCCATTGTTATGTAAATATCTTTTTTGCGGCACGAGTCAGAGCTCAGGGACAAGCTGAGTCCCATCTTCATAGCGCTGAGCTATCACCTGGCAGACTCCATGCGGGCCGTGCTGCAGGGGCAGATGTCAGCAGTCGCACAGGTGAGGTCACAGGAGAGCATGCGACGGAGGAGTAAAGTGTTAAGTGGCATGGCAGCTATCTCCTCACACCTCCGGGGTGATGGGTTCACGTCTTGCCCTTCCTCTGTGTGTTTGAAGTCAGCCTGGTCTACCTGTGTACTGTGGGTCTCCTACAGCCACCCTAGTCTTCTCCAGTAACCTCGAAGACACGTGTGTTCTTAGCGGTGTATTTAAGTGTGGGACTGTGTGTGCACGAGTGCTCTGTAATAGTTTGGAATCCCATCTAGTGTCCCCAGCCTTGTGCACTGTGTTTCCAGGCTTACCGTGACCCTGCATTGGACAACCGATCTGCAGATAGATGGATTAATGTTTTTGTGGTACGCGTGCAAAACTATGTGTGGCAGCAAGAGAATGGAGAGGAGAATCGAGAATGGAGGCGTGAATGTGTTTTCGTCACTGGCTTCCTCTCCGTGTGTTCCAGACCTATATCATCGTGGACTGTGGTGAGGACAATGTGTGTGTACCTGAGCTGAAGCTGACAGTCAAGGCGTGAATATCTTCTCAGCACTCACTGAAGGCATCATGTCGGGATAAATCTCGGAACAGCATAAAGGAAACAATCGATCTTTGGGCAGCACATCTTACATAAGTTGACAGAAGCACATCTCATGTAGGCCAGATGAAGCCACATCCGTTCTTTCTCAATGTGGGAGTGCGTGGGCGTATGAGAGAATGCCCTGGCATTGTTTCTCCAAGCTGCTGACCACCTTGATCACAGCTTGATGAACTCTTTGATAAAATAGACAACATGTGAGAGACGTGCTAAATTGCAGGCCGTGTTGTCTATCAGCCAGCCGGGGTGGAACTGCAGAGCTTGGCGCTAGTTTGAATCCAGAATAGACGTTTATTTGTCTCCACTGACCATGCCGTGATTGTGCCTGGAAGGGAGAACGATCGTCTTCTAATCGGAGATGAGAATCCGATGCTGCTGCTCATCAACGCAGAGAACCAGGGCGAGAGGGCCGAAGAGACAGAACTGCACATCATCCCACCCGCTCATACGGATTACCTGGGCATGCTAAGCAACCGAGAGGTGACAACCGCCGTCTGATGTGCCTCCTTCCCCTCCCCACGGTGGCATGGTCACTGCAACCAAATGTCCTTCATCAACCAAAGTTGCAGGCTTGTCTGCAGAGAGTGAAATTATTGCCAGATTACCTGCATTTGCATTACACATGGTGGAATTGTACTTTATGAATTTTTGTGTTTGGTATTATTTCAAATTTGTATCGGTTCTTCAAATTCAAAAATATTAACCGTGAATGGAATCTATTTCAAACATGCAATGCAAACCTTGCATGCACACTTGAAATTCTTCGCGTGCATACAGACTTAAAATTTAATTTCGACTTGAGCACTCCAGTAGAACAGTGGAAGAAGAAATACAAATTCCGTTCCCCTTATGAAGAGTGGTCGCAAGTTCGAGCACCAGGGAAATACATGCAGCACAGACATGAAAACCAGAAGATCAAAGACACTGTGTTTTGAGTGTGGCGTGTCTGCCGATCTCCGCCAGGGTTTCAGTTGGCTACTGTGTACCCAGAAGAAGGATAACGGGACCATCATTGTGAGCTATAAGCTGGGAAACCCCATGCAGTCAAAGCAGAAGGTAAAACCTGGGGTGGATCTAACCTTATCTTCGGATTGGCTTATTGGCTCAGACTTCTGCTTTCTAACTGGACATGTATTAACCGTATACTCTGGAGGACAACTTAATGAGTAACTTATATTGACATAGGAAGAGCAATGTTTTGTTTTGTAGAACAATGAAAAGCTTTTCGGCTTGGCTGTTTCACTGATGTTTTGATACTTGTCTTCATTTTACTCATTCGCTTTGGTGGTTCTTAATAATTCTGACCTTAAACATGTTGCAGGTGCAGGCGGGACTTTATTTCCGTGTGGGTAACTTAGAAGAAGTGGACAGCCAAGTGTTATTCTGAATACAAATAAAAGGCAAGAAAATGTTCTGTCATTTTTCCCCATAATCTTCCTTTGTGACGTTTAATCTGCGCTTCTTAAATGAGTACTTGAGTGTACTGTTTTGGTCAGTCAGCTTCATATTTCTAGTGGTGGAACAAATGAGGCTGGTGCCAAATGAGGCTTCTAAACTCGTGGTGGGTGGGAGTATCCTGAATAACCAATCAATGCTGGCGCTAAATGAGGCTTCAAAATTTGTGGTGGGTGGGAGTATCCTGATAAAACTGCTGGCTGTCACCATCATTGATTGGTAATTTGGGAGTATTGCCAGCATTGATTGGTTGTTCAGGATACTCCCACCCACCACGGGTTTAGAAGCCTCATTTGGCACCGGCATTGATTGGTTAGCTTGGGATATTTTCACCCACCATGGGTTTTGAAGCTTCATTTGTTCCAGCAACACTAATTTCTCATTGTATGTACTTCCTCTGGAGAACAGAATGAGGGTCTGATGCTTTTCTTGATTCCTTCCTTCTTTAATCCATAGCAAAAACAGCATCAACCCCAACAGCAACCCTGTCAACTTGCTTCTCAACATCAGTGCTGTGGCCACTCTGGAAATGAGAGGGTATGTGTCAGCGTGTCAAATAAAGACCTGCCACATTCCCATCTAAAGCAGAATAACACATTAGCATGGGTATATAGCATGTTTCTTCTAGCCATAGGAACAGAAACTCACCACTACATATAGGTGTCATGGCAGGGTGGCAGTAAATACACGATTAAGCTTCAGCTCGCAGTGAGCATCCGAACGGAGGACGGCATCTGAACATTCCAGAACACTGTTTGCCCCCATATCCAGGGGTTCCTCACCGGTGGAGTGTGTTTTGCCCATCGCTAACTGGAAGCCAGTGCTACACCCCGAGAGCCTAGAGGAGATCGAGCCCCTTGTTGAACATGCATATGAAGTAAGTTCTGTTGGTACAGAAATTTGCGTCAGTCAAAAGTCTTTTTTGCGCGACTGAACTCAAATAGCAGCTTAATCTAAAGCGTTAGCATTCAACAGCAGAACTGAGAATGATCCTGTGGGGGATTAACATCTTGATTAGTTATCTAGCTGTCTCCGCATTCTTGCAGCTTCATAACTTGGGTCCAGCCACGGTCAATGCTAGAGTGCAGATGGAGTTCCCCACCAGTCTACATGGCAAATGGCTGTTGTATGTGTTCGCCACTGCCTCAGAGGAGTCACTTACTTGCCACACTGACTCAAGGGATGTTGATCTCTACAAGGTAGGCAGACACTTGCCTATTCGGGGAGCCTTTTTGCGACAGTGCAGCTACTGAGACCAAGCACGCAAGAGAAAAAATTATGCATTTTTCTGAAATGGGTTTTAATAAAATAGATGTTGGGGGATAAGGTGTATGTTTATCTTTCCCTTGCTTTAGCTGGTTAAAGAAGACCCTTCCAATACAACTGCCGACCCAATACATCGGCTTGATAAGCGTGAGGCCGAGCAGCCTGAGTCACGACACAAGGAGACAGTCCACGTGGTATGAGCGTACAGCAAACCCAATAACTGCCACTAGAGGGAGATATCATCACAGAAATTAAAGTGAATCCAGCCTTTGCTTTCATAGCTTTATTTGAGGTATTAGGGTACATGTTGCTAATATTACTGAAGTAAAAAGATACATTGTATTGATGTGCTTGTCTGAAGTAGTAATTGATCCTAATATGAGTAGCATAATGCTGGAATGAAGAAATGGGGTCTGATTAGTATTCGCTTATACTAGTTAATATTTAGGAGGAGAACTGAGAGTATTCTTTCTGAGAGAGAATTCTTTGATGGCAGAACTGCTCCAGTGGAGACATGTATTTGAGGTTCGTCTGTGAGGCCGTGGGCTTGGAGAGGGGTGGCAGTGCTGTGGTGAAGGTGATGTCCAGATTGTGGGTGCAGATGTTTCTGGAGGTAAGAGGAAGTCAGTGGAGAAACAGAGCATTTACAGTAACACAGGGAGATTATGTGCCATTTTGGTTCATTTGGCATCCAATGGGAAACTCGCTAAGGCACGTGCGTGCCTTTCCGAATACCTGAGATTAATTATTCAGTTTTATCCTGATACATTTCCTGTTATCCCAACTTCTTCACTTGAACTTCTCTGGATGCATCTGTTTTCTCTCTCTCCCACTTTCAAGAGACCCTCTGAGGATTTTGTGTTTCACTCTAAAGCATTTTATGAGCTTCTGATCATGCCCTCCAAGATCCAATCAGAGGTGCACCTCAGTGGACATTCAGAGGTAAGACCCTGTGGTTTTTATTAACTTGGGTTGGTAGAACATACCAGGGTTGGCATCACAAGCCAGTAGGCCTTACACTGTTGACAGAACTCCAGAAAGTTAGAGGCAATGCCACAAAAGACAACGGAGATAAAAGGCTAGAACACAACTTCTTTGTGCTGGAGCACAGTGTGTAAGAGCCTGAGAATAACAGAAGTTCTCACGTTAACTTTATGCTGATTATACTGGTGATTCTGTAGACCCATACAAAGGTGGTGTGGAAGAGCCCAGATGGGGAGAAGCAGGTGCCTGTGTGGTGGATGGTAGTGTGCGTCATCGCTGATCTGTTCCTCTTGGCTCCCTTAATCTTCATCCTCTGGAAGGTACCACACAGCATTTACCCCAGACATCATGTGCCCCTAGTCTCTGTCTTATCATGAGTACCACAGAAATGCGATTTCATCCCTCCTGCATTCGTACAGAATGGCTAACGATATATCTTTTGAATCTTATATCTAGCTTGTATTTAGCAAGTCGCTAACAACCAGAACTGATATCCTTGTATGTGCGAGCGAGCATACCTGGCCAATGAAGAGATTCTTATTTAATCACTAATGTTAGCATGCAACTTTACAATAGACCCCAGGTGTGTCACATGTAAAAGCACAGGTCAAGAAACAGCTGAAATAATACGTGATACTGTTTTATAATTCTGGTGTTTTCATTATCTTACAGTTTGTCTACAGTGGTCCATATTTTAGGTGTCTGTCTTGAGCACATATGTTAGGCCACGATTATAATTCACTGTTTATTCGCTGTGGACTCATTGGAAACTGAGGAGAAAAGGGTACAGACCCCAGACCTGGGGTCCGATCCACAGAGCCGGTTTAAGAAATCCTATAATTAGACCTGAATTCGAATTGGAGAAAACTGAAAGCCTGACTTCAGGATTTGTTGATTCTCCAGATTTCTCCAATCATAATTCAGGTTTAATTACCGGGTATGTTAAACCTGCTTTCTGGAATACCCTACCCCCCACCCAAGTTCCAGTATGTAAATTTGAGCATGTATATTTAGAAATGCCAACAGTTTCTTTACATGGACTGTGTACCTTCCAGATCGGGTTCTTCAAACACACCAGGCCCCCAAGTGACGATGACAACACACAGGAACTGAACACTGCGCAGAATGAATGTGTGGTACCAAAGCCGGTCACTGAAAGCTGAGCAGCTCACATTGAAACATTATAAGGAGGTCCTGGAGGTCGAGTAACAGCCCAAATAACTTTGTGAGGATGTGTCAGCCAATGAATGTCTGTCTTATTATGATGTCATCACTGAACCCTCAAATTATCTCTTTGTACTTGAGACAATTGAGGATTTATTTCTACTGTTTTCCTTAAGGTGTCCATAAATGCATTCTGGCTTCAGCGAATATTTCATAATAAGCAAAGATACACTGCAATTTCACAGTTAATTGTATCAAACAACTTGCAGCCCCCCCTTGGAAAAATTGTACCAGTCAAAAGTTTGAGTGCTCTTCTTAGACAATGGAGTTTTTCCTGTTTTTCATTTTTCTGTAAACACTTGAAAATGAAAAAAAAACATATATTACTATACACAAAACACAGGAATACTGAAGCAGCATTAAAATGTAATCTTGGACTCATTAAGGACCACCACTTGCCTTGATAACAGCTTCATAGACACAAGATATTCAGTTTTGGTTCAGCAGGAAGTTACCCACAGTGCCTCCCAAGCACATCTGCAGCAGCTCCCAGAGATGTAGGGTGTTTGACCACTGTCCTGCTCCGCCTCTTCTCTCCGGTCATATAGGACTGAGCTGAGACTAGCTAGATCACCAGTTCTGTCACCAGAAAGCAACCACAGACCATGACCTTGACTCCTCCATACTGAACAGTAGTAACCACAAGAGCAGATCTCGTGTATTCCCTCCACTGTCACACAAATATGTCAGTCTTTGACTCTTTAGACTGACTTACACTCATGTTCATTAACAAGGGTGTAGCGTCCTATTAATTTTTAACAGAGAATGGGAGCAGACACAGAGGACATCACAGTATACCATACTTTATTCTCTCTTATGGTACGTTCACACTGCGAGGGGCAAGAGCGTCAAAGCGACCGGAAGTCATTCATTCTGTATGGGAGGGCACGTCGGCAGGCGTTGAACAGCAGCGTCGCGCGATTTGGGTGATGAGAGCGTCGAAATGAAGTCGAGGCTCGGTCAACTTTATGGTAATGAGCTATGACGCGGTTCGGCGGCAATCAATCGGAATGTAGAAATGCTCCTCTAAAGAGAGTTCCATAGAACACAAGTGTGTAAACTTTAGTTCCGAAATGGACGAGAGACTCATCATAGCTGTAGCTGGTTTCCCAGTTATTTATGACGTGTCCTTGTTTGCATACAGGGACATAAATAAAAAAAATGAGGCATGGAGCAAGGTATCTGAAACTGTTGGTGTTCCAGGTGAGCTGGTGAAGTGCATCATATTTTTTATGAAAAAGAAAGGAAATCGCATACTAATTTTGTGGGCCATAGCTTGCAAAACAATGCGAATTGTCCGGTAACGTTAACATTACTTAGTTATAACATTAGTGTTTGTCATGACAAAATTACATGTTCTAGCAGCACAGCCATGATACATTTTTAGTTCTATTTATGTGATATGGATGATGCTGTGAAAAGAGAGGTATTTCACTAGCCTACTTTAGCACACCACATGTCGCTTGTAAAAAGTTATTATCAGCAGTCATACATAACATGGGGTAGTTGGGTGTTGTAGATTCTGTGTTGTTGTATATGTTGATATGCAATGAGTCATTTTGTATTAGATTTGAAGTACACATTTTAGGCGGGACTGCAATTAACTGGCTCACAACAATATCGATTTGACAAATTATACCCTATCGGCAGTCGGCACAAATATAAGCTACACGGTTTGTTTGTCTTTTAAAAAGCTTCCAAGACCTAACGTTCTGGACGACTTTGTCCCCGCCCATTCCGGCTACGTCAGAGAGCGTTCAAAGCGTTCGCTAGCGGAGCGGGTAGCGCGGCCAGAGCGAACACTCGACGCTATCGCCGCTCGTAGTGTGAACGTACAATTAGACAAACTGTGCACACGCAAGACATAACCAGCCGTTGTACCTTGACTGAAATCAGACATTACTAGCAGACCTGTAATTCACGGTAATATACAACAAAGGGAATACAGATTAAAACTTAGATAACTATGGTCAAAGCAGGGTCTGGTACTGTACCTAATTGAACGTTTCATTACTCATTTCCATGACAACAGCAGTCTACTACAATAGGCCCGATACATTTCCCAACAACAGATTTAGTCATTTTTATGAGCATCCATTTTATATTTGGAGAATGTTATGAAAGACACTTAGGAGTAAGAAAAACAAGTTTTTTGTTTTTTTGTTTTTTTTTTAATCTCAGATGAACATATCTATAGTTTAAAGGGTAGGAGAACAGTTAGTGGCAGGACAGTTGAATGTATTCATTAGCTTAGGCAGTGAAGAATACTGAGCTTTATCACGAGAAGGGCTGCGACCAAAAACAGGGTTTTTTTGACCAAGCACGTGTTAAATATTGGCGGTATAATCAAATCTAATTGTAGCGGAGACCGCTCGTAGATCCGGCTCAAAGGACCAAATGTAGCGGAGACCGCTCGGCGGTACCGTTGTTTGGGAACCGCTGATAATCAAAGGATTGTAAATACAGTGGAGATCACTGTCGGGAACACCCTCCCGGAGCTGGTTCGTGTATTTCAGCTGTATATACCTCGGGTGGGTCGTCCAGAACATTACTGTTAGGATCCTGGTAGATCTTTATTCAGGTTCAAACTAAGCAATGCACACAACGTTCCACATAAACAATGAACACTAAAGTCGGACCCTCCAAAAACTAACTAACTGGTCTGAAATTGAACTACATATATAATCTTAGGATCCCATCACTGAAATAGTGTTTCTGCATTGAGTTATGTTTAATTTTAATGTTAGTGAAGTTTTCTCGCTCTGTATTAACCAGGACATATGCATAGTATGCACAACAAGACCAGTTCACTGAAATAGTTTCTGCATTGAGCCTCTGATTTACTAAGTGACGTCATTCGTACGTGAGTCTGTTTCCATAAATATGTCCTGGGCGAATCAGAACAGTCTTTGAACGGCAAGGGCGGGAGATAGGATTAAAGGTGCATCCGGGACAAGGAGAGCTAATTCAAGCCCTCGTTTTTAAGCCGACATGAAGTGTTTGTGTAGACACCATGCTGAGCCAACAGAAAGACCCACAGACGGAAAATATACAATTGAACTATGAGCTCCGATTGTGTGAAAGCACAAAGACCCTCTTCAGGCGAAACTACACAGAAGTGATACGTTGTTACAATGAAACACATGACGCATCAGTGAAATAACCCAAAACCCAGTCCAACTACTATCTTTAAAGTTTCTTCTCGGTAAAAAATAATGTCTTCAAGAAGTGGTGAATTAAAAGTGACACTTGGTCTCAAACCCATACGAAGTACATAAACTATAATCCTGTAACATGGGAAAAAAACAACGATTTGTATGTAGGTGTAATAAAATAATAAATTACAAGCAGGGGATGTCTCCATGATTCCAAGCCACGTTCTATAATAATCAGGGAATGATTAGTTATTGTCTTGTCTCCAGATTCCTCCTGTTTGTCATGAATCACTACTGCTTACCTGGTTAGTTTTTAGGGCAAGAGACTGAATGAAGTTATATGAATACAAAAAGATGCTGGCTAGCTTAATTATGACTCTAGGCATTTATGGCAGTGTCCTGGATTTGTCACAGTAAGTATCTGGTCATAGAATATTCCCTCAGGGAATGATTGAATGGAGCAGAGAGATTGTATCAAAATGCACTTGCAGTGGAGGTAGCATGGTGGGTGCCGGGTTTGGGGGTTTCATGCTTGCCTCCCCTCTGTGCGTTCTACCCCACCAGGCTCCGCACCCCGTGAGAGCCTAAGCAGGATAAGCTGTAGGAAAATATATGGATTCCCTTGAGGTTTCTCTTACTTTTTATATTATCAAGGGAATTTAGAATATGGTGTGAGCCGTTGATGAAAACTGCATTCATTAAACTATTCCTCAAGACATTATCCACTGTCAGTTTTTAGTAACTTTATTTATTAGAGTTTGAAAGATCTTTCCCCTCTTTTTTTCAGCAGGACCCTGTGATGAGTCTTCTGACATTAATTCTGATTGGCCTTGATGTTCATCTTAAATGAAGGAGTGCAGAATCCAGTAAGCCAACAAGGAGGAGTCCTACAGTCCCCATACATAAGGGAAGTCTTTTCCGTCTTTTCCTATTGGTAAGTGTGTAGGCGGATTTCTTCAGGAGGAACTCTTCTTCTGGAGGTCAGGGTATTCTCAAGATTTCCCATGGCAATCTGACACCAAAAATGTCCACTGCTGCTGATAAATTCCAAAGGAAATACGCACAAAGTTTATCAACATCATTCTCATTTCATGCATTTGTCTTCATTTTGATGAGGGAGCAATTTAAAGCCTGACTAATGCTTGGTTTGACTACAAGTTCCTCTTATGTCCCTCCCTACAGCAGAGAAGTCTTTTAGACACAATAAGCTTCATCACTGAATTCCGTGTACCAACATGCCAGCCATGATGCCCATGTACCTGAAGATGTACACTCCGAAAAACAGCTACAACAGGCCCCGCCCAAAGCCTGCACCCTCACCTTCTGTGGGTGGGAGTACCACTGGGCCGCTGGAGCCTCCTCCTCGGCTAGTCCTGGAGCCAGCGCGCCCTCAGACCAGCCAGCACCTGGCATCCACAACCTGCCCGTTTCTACCCTCTTTAGCATGGTCAAGCAGGCCAGCAAGCCCAGTGGCACGGGGAGCCCCTTTGGAGGCAGCAGCCCCACGGAGCCCGAGGGTGCTGATCAGGATGCTGCCTCACTCAAGGACATCTTTAAGGGCTAAGTAATGGCTTTTTTGGCTTAACTATTAGTTCTTTATTCTGATATTTTCAGAATTAGCTACATCTGCAAAAGGAATGAATGTGAGTTTTGGTGGACTGTCAATTATAAAAGTCAATTCTTTTATAATCTTATACACAGATTCCCCACTAAATACCAGCCTTTTGTTAATGTTGGTTCCTTCCATCAGACAGCTGGGAAACAAGGCTGGAATAATGGCAGAGTTTTTGTCATCACTGAGTATCTGCTTTTACGCTGCAGAAAAAGACACTCTAGTCTTTAAAAAAGAAATTTTGTTTAAGCCATATGGAGCATATACAATATAAATTTTAATTGTAATAATGTGTGAATATTATAAATTTGACAGACAGGTGATGGTGAGGTTCAAGGTATATCTTCATCAATCCAGCAAATATTATTTGTATTAGTAAGAGCTATGAAGGCCGATCATAAGACTTAATAGTATTGTAAGAAAGTGTCATTTTCATGTATAGGCAATATTAAACAAACGCTTTTTAAAGATGATGTATTAGCTGATCATCTTAAATATTATAACATTATTAAATAAATATTATATATAACACAGAGTTTATAAATACCATATCTGTATTCACCTTTAAATATTAAAGAAAAATAATTAATTGAAATTATATGTGGATAGATTAGCCTTGAAACACATTCATCTGGGGAAGTGATCTATTATAAATTCATAAATAGCTTTATTTATGCTATTTAGAGTTCAGTCAATATAAAATACACATCTTAATTCAATCCTAAATATCCACAAATCCATCTTCTAACCACTTATCCTTGTTAAGGTCACTCAGAGATGCAAATAAGCCTAAGTGCATTTCTTTGGACTGAAGGAATAAACCAGAGTACCTGGAGGAAACTCCAGGGAAAACATGCTAACTATGCTAACTGAGCCCTTGAGTGAAGTCCTTCCCCTCAATTGCTCCAGGGGTGCTGTATGCTAGATGGTCCTGTTATACCACCACCAGGCTCTCTTCATTTGTCCAAGGCTTGTGTGTTGGGTCAATAGTTTAAGTTTGCATGGCTATTACTGTGTAATACATGACACACCTACTTTCCAAAGTAATCTTGTTAAAAGATCTGGGGAAGTTCAGGACAGGAAGCGGACAGGAATATGCAGTAACCTTCTATGGCGCCATCAGTCAGCTGATAAGTGAGCCAGGCGATCCACTCCCTAAGCTCAGTGCCATAGTGTCTTTTTCTGGGAAGAGTGGGCTGAAACATTTACTGTATCCTTCCTCCACAAGCTGTCCCTTAGACTTCTGTTCCATTTCCTCTTTCATTGTGTCACCCTTTGTTATCACATTGGGAACGGATATGCTCATTAGTCAACATAGTTTTGTAATTTCAGTGTTCTGAACTAATTTCAGTATACACTGTTTATCAAAACTTTTATCCTTTAACCTTCCATCCTGACTGGCAAGTCAGTATTACATCAATTCAGATTTCAATAGCATTTCAGGAATGGGAAAATTTTGTTTTTATTTATTACTTTATATTTTGAGAGGCAGCATAATGGACTGTTTTGTACAGCAAATAGCAATAAATAAAAATACACAGTTCCATTAATTCTCATTACATTCTGTAATAGCTGAGAAAGTGGATTTTTAAACACATATGTTACTGATGCCTCGTTTCTTGCTGGAATTAAATATTTTAATAAAATGTATAAAATGCAAATATTTAAAAGATGCAGTTATGTTTGCTGAATAAGTAAATAATACAATATTGTACTATTCCATGCCATGGCTGCCTAACTCGATCGGACTCCACATCTTTTTAAGTCTTGACTGGATATTAGCCAGTCTCAGGTCAGTTTTGTAATTTTTGGCGAGACACGCAGATTAACTGCTTTACGCTCTCCTAGCAACGTCGCTGATGCCAGAACTAACAATTACCGTACTGCATAGAATATAGGGATTATAAAAATGCTACAAGTTTCAGAGTCGATCTCCACTAAATTCTGTACAATATGAATCAGGCCTTCACTATCAGATGTAGATGGTTCTAATGCTTTTAATCTGGTGATACAGCCAGAAGTTCTGAGGGAGTTACAGAACAATCATTACAACTGTCCTCTGCCTCCTTTTTGATTCAAGACACAGATCTGAAGCCAGATAAACCCATCCCTTATCTAAATCTCTCTGTGTTTTGTGTGCACAGCACGATCTTTTCTTTCCGTGTTTGCCTTTCTGTCTTATCTCTGCTACTCATTCATGGTTCTCCATTCACAAGTATTTTATCTTGTTTAGAGACTCCTTTGTTCTTTGAAAAAGGGAATCTGTGATGACCCCCCCTAACCGTTTATATTGATTTAAATATCTAAGCACGTCATGTCTGGGGGTCTTTTACTTGATTTTCTTATAAAGGTTACTGCCAAGAGCTTCACTGAGCGGCTTATAAATGTTTAAGTACTTTCTCATAATTGGAAAAAAGTAACTTTGGGATGTGGAAAAAAGGCGTACATGTAATAACTAAGAAATATTTCCTGTTCGTCATGACTCCTGAGGTAAGGGTGCAGGGTTATGGTGCTCTATCAGCTAAACTACGTAAATCAGTCAGCCCAACAGCTCGGTAACGAATTATTTCTTCTTATTACTGCAAAAACATTTCTAAAACACAATGGAAAGCAATACAATTTAGTCTTGCAACGTGAAGATTCGATCTTTTGTATTACATGCATATCCCACCTAAAGTTTGGCGTTTCACGCTATGGAAAAGCAGGATCGTGAAAACACTAGGCACTCAACTAACAAGAAAACAAATTAGATTAGTCTTGTTTATACGAGTACCCCGATCTCCCCGTCTTGTATAATCTCATCCCTTCAGTGAACTCGTTCGCTGGAAATAACATTAGTTAAATCATCACCAGACGGCCTAAAATTGAGAAACAAAAAATGTGTAAATAAATTAAATTAGATATATATTACATATGCGTACAGACATTCAGATATTATTAAAATTTAAATATTATTTCTAATATTTTAAAGTTCAGTCTTCCAGTATAACTATCGGTTGTATTTAGTTATAACTGAGCAGGTCTAACAGGATGTGAATTGTGTGAATTTTCCCATTTCGCTGTTACACTAGGCATAGTCGACAATGCAAAATAAGTGGCCCCATGTCTGCTAGGATTTAATGCATTTTTGCTTACATATTTACTCGCATGCGCGCTGATTTACCACTGTTGTAATTAAGTTTCTCAGATCCTCTTGAATTGTAAAATCCTCACGAATTTACAATAAATCAGCTTATTAGATGTACACAACTGTGTGAAAATGATTATGAAGAGGTGAGATACAGAATATAATTAAATACGTCTAATTTTCATTATTGAGTACAAAGGTCTATAAATTTAATTATCAAAACAGCTGCACTCCAGTATTATTTAAAATAAATGTTCGGGAAGAAAAATCCACCGTTTAATGTAATCAAGCTAACGGTATAGTAGTATTTGTAGGAACTGAAATATTTGCGATGAGACGGCTTAGATTTCCCAATTTTTTTATTGTCAGAAGTCATGTTAATTGATTTAATCAGTCATTCATTTGTTATATCAGCAAAGGGGAACGCAACATCGTCATTTGGCGAGCCATGAGTAAGCAGTCCTTAATTGGGTTAATTATCAAAGGGATTTGCCCATTTGTTCTGGCCGACGTGAAAATGACTTTAGCATCCTCTTGACACTGACTATTGCCTTTGTTGTTTTTGTTATTCAGAATCTTGTCTCAGTTGTCCTATTTATACAGGCAGTATAATTGTAAAATGCATATGAAGGTGACGTTTTTCCTGGGGTAATGAGACTTCTACAGCTGCATCTGCCCTTTTCTGTTCATAATGAAACTAAATGATTTGAGGTCTCTATAAATGGAGACGCAATGTATATTGAGACAGTTTTACTATTTTAGCGAGATAATTATTGACCTCAGTGAATACTACGAATTCTTTTTGAAGTATTAGTATAAGAACGGGGTGGCTCTGGCCCTTAAAAGAAATCGAAGCCTGGTGATGCAAACGTGATGTTCATTTCCTTTAGGCAACCGCTATCTAATGCGATCGAAAGAAAATAATTAATATCTGGCTTTTGTACACACACTAGGAAGGGACAAAATATAACGCAATTAAGTGTTAAAAATAGTTGTTACTTTTCGCCTTTGCATAGATCTGCTATAGTCAGCCAAGATTCTCTAGAATATTCTCTCACCCCACCTCTTCTTCGCGCCTCCTCCCCTCTAGACTCAGACATGGGCCGATCAGCTCATCAGACAGCTAAGAGGTTTACCTTAACACTTACCCTAGCAAATGCCTGGAACCGTCTGCCTTCAAAAAGTTGACAAACTTGTGCCGATAATTCCTTTAAAGACTGCAGTTCTCCGTTTCACAACAAAGGTAGGCATTTAAATGTTTTTTTTCTAATAATTTCTAACGTCACGATGATATAAGCATTTTTTGTAGATGATTAGTTTATTTCGTTGTTGCTTTTATGTAGTCCCCTATCATATGGTTGGTCAGCTGTTGTCTAAGGGGAGGCGATGGACGGATACACGGAAATAAAAACAAAAAGAATCATAATTAGTTGCGTCACATGCAAATATACTGTAAATTGTATGCGTTTAGTGTGTATTATGCTGGCATGTGAGAATTTAAGATGGTGTAGCATTCGAGATTCTGTAATCCTAAACCAACAGAGGTTTATTTCAGTTTTGTTAGGAATATCGCGTACTTTGATTGATATGTTTGACAGTAAAGTCCTTTGAATATTCTTATATTAATGCTTGACATGATCAACAATATCATTAAACACACATTGCCTGTAAGGTAACCCTTTAAACACACATTACCTATAAGGTAACACATTGGCACATTCAAACTTATAGGCAATGTGCTTTTTGCACACGCTCGTACAAGAAGTGTGTAATATCCGAAAAAAACTGACGCTGGTGTGAATTTCTTGAAATTATAATTGGTGGGCCGATACAATTAATTGGAAATGATCTGATGTCCATTTATGAGTTAATCTCAGTGTAAGTTTAGCTGTTACATAACGTATTTAGCGTAAAAACAAAGGAACAAACCACTTATTAAGGTTACATGGCAATATGGTCTGCAACAGGAAAGGGATGCGAAATATAGGCTATATAAGTTTCATATAAACACCGCTCGGTAATTAACGGTGCTGCTGATTATTTTTTACAGCTAACAAAATAGTTTAAATTCTCTGCGGGGATAAAGTCCAACGTCAAATATCTTTTATGGAGTATTACCATGTTGAAAGAACGTATATGGATAGTTGAGCATATAGTCAGGGAAAAAATAGAACATTATATGAAAGATGATAGTGGAAATTTAGCAATTATCCTTTAGTTTAGGAATTAATAGCTGTGCTGTTAAAAGAAGAAAAGGGGGAAACAGTAGAGGAACAAACATCGATTATTTAAACTTTGTGAAAGAAGCAAAAAAAAAAAAAACAGACATTATTGCGAAGATCAAAACTTATCCAGCAATAAAATGACACGTTCACTGCTGGTATAGACATCACAATTGCCTAAGGATTATTGTTAATTTCCATATATATAAACACTTTTTCAGTTTGTAAAGTATAGTTTATAAACATAAATCGTTGTGACATTACCAAGGAAACTTGAAAGTGAGAGCCTCTGAGTTACTAAGTGACGTCATTCGTACGTGAGTCTGTTTCCATAAATATGTCCTGGGCGAATCAGAACAGTCTTTGAACGGCAAGGGCGGGAGATAGGATTAAAGGTGCATCCGGGACAAGGAGAGCTAATTCAAGCCCTCGTTTTTAAGCCGACATGAAGTGTTTGTGTAGACACCATGCTGAGCCAACAGAAAGACCCACAGACGGAAAATATACAATTGAACTATGAGCTCCGATTGTGTGAAAGCACAAAGACCCTCTTCAGGCGAAACTACACAGAAGTGATACGTTGTTACAATGAAACACATGACGCATCAGTGAAATAACCCAAAACCCAGTCCAACTACTATCTTTAAAGTTTCTTCTCGGTAAAAAATAATGTCTTCAAGAAGTGGTGAATTAAAAGTGACACTTGGTCTCAAACCCATACGAAGTACATAAACTATAATCCTGTAACATGGGAAAAAAACAACGATTTGTATGTAGGTGTAATAAAATAATAAATTACAAGCAGGGGATGTCTCCATGATTCCAAGCCACGTTCTATAATAATCAGGGAATGATTAGTTATTGTCTTGTCTCCAGATTCCTCCTGTTTGTCATGAATCACTACTGCTTACCTGGTTAGTTTTTAGGGCAAGAGACTGAATGAAGTTATATGAATACAAAAAGATGCTGGCTAGCTTAATTATGACTCTAGGCATTTATGGCAGTGTCCTGGATTTGTCACAGTAAGTATCTGGTCATAGAATATTCCCTCAGGGAATGATTGAATGGAGCAGAGAGATTGTATCAAAATGCACTTGCAGTGGAGGTAGCATGGTGGGTGCCGGGTTTGGGGGTTTCATGCTTGCCTCCCCTCTGTGCGTTCTACCCCACCAGGCTCCGCACCCCGTGAGAGCCTAAGCAGGATAAGCTGTAGGAAAATATATGGATTCCCTTGAGGTTTCTCTTACTTTTTATATTATCAAGGGAATTTAGAATATGGTGTGAGCCGTTGATGAAAACTGCATTCATTAAACTATTCCTCAAGACATTATCCACTGTCAGTTTTTAGTAACTTTATTTATTAGAGTTTGAAAGATCTTTCCCCTCTTTTTTTCAGCAGGACCCTGTGATGAGTCTTCTGACATTAATTCTGATTGGCCTTGATGTTCATCTTAAATGAAGGAGTGCAGAATCCAGTAAGCCAACAAGGAGGAGTCCTACAGTCCCCATACATAAGGGAAGTCTTTTCCGTCTTTTCCTATTGGTAAGTGTGTAGGCGGATTTCTTCAGGAGGAACTCTTCTTCTGGAGGTCAGGGTATTCTCAAGATTTCCCATGGCAATCTGACACCAAAAATGTCCACTGCTGCTGATAAATTCCAAAGGAAATACGCACAAAGTTTATCAACATCATTCTCATTTCATGCATTTGTCTTCATTTTGATGAGGGAGCAATTTAAAGCCTGACTAATGCTTGGTTTGACTACAAGTTCCTCTTATGTCCCTCCCTACAGCAGAGAAGTCTTTTAGACACAATAAGCTTCATCACTGAATTCCGTGTATCAACATGCCAGCCAAAATGCCCATGTACCTGAAGACGTACACTCCGAAACGAGGCAAGAAGCTAAAGCTGCGGGACGTCCTGTCAAGTGACATGATTAGCCCCCCACTGGGTGATTTACGTCACAGTACCCATGTGGGATGCAAAGGCGAGGGGGATATGTTTGGGGATGTGGGCTTCTTACAAGGTAAACTAGACATGTTCCCGTCACTAAGTCACTCCCACTCGCACAACACAGAATGCCACTTGGATGAGACTTTCCCAGTGGATAGTAAGGATCTCCATTACCACCATCGTCATCCTCATCCCAACACACCCTTGCTAAAGGGCACTATCTCCATGCCAGTTTTTATGATCCAGGAGCCAGCCCCACCCAAACCACCCCGCCTACACCTAGAGGAGAGCCAGGCTGCTCCTCTGCAGCAGAACCAGGATCATTCTCTGTCCACCAGTGAGGATGGTGGCCATTGGAGTGGCAGAAACGCAGAGTCTCGTTATGACTGCAGCTACGCTGTCTCCAACCTGGCCTTCGGGCATCTAGTACCATCATCAGAATCTTTCTCAGAGGCCTCTTCTGAGGACTCTATACTGGAAGGCTTCCTACCACTGGAACCCCAATGCGGCCTTAGCCTAGACTCCGATGCTGGGCTGAGCAATGAGGACCTGCACAGTGAGCGCAGCGAGTCGCCGGGTGTACCCAACTCAGACTCGTTCCTTGGTCTTGATATAGACCTGGGACCCTCCATCCTGGAAGATGTGCTTCAAATCATGGATCGCTACAAGAACATGGAGGAGGGTTGTGGACTGTGAGAAGACAGCGGGGCTGGGACTGCAGTGAGTTTTCAAACCTGACTGTGTCCCTTCTCTTTGGAAGGAAGAAGTCAAAAGAATGATACAATTAGACTGAAGTGACAATTATTTTATTACTGGAGTAGACATCAACGAGCAATGATGACACAGATGATCGTTATTTCTTTAAGAGTGAATAAACAGGATGATGTCCCAGTATGCACTGTACTATTTTTAATAATGGAAATTTGTCAAAACACCATGCTATTAAGTCTATATCTTTAATGAACATAAATTTAAAACAAGGATGTAAAATATATATTTTTGCAAAAGCAGTACGCAAATCGAAGTACAAATATTTCAAATAACCGCATCTCCTAATTATTCAATTCCCAAAATGGGAATGCTACAGAATCACTTAGGCAAAACAAATAATATTTTGACATCTTCCATGTCCAACAAAAGTGGGAATTCTGCACAAATATAAAGCTGACACATTAAAAATCACAGCAGATGAAGAAAATCAGAATTCATCTTATGGAGGTATTTTGGTTTTCAAATCTAGGAATACTGGGTTGTGGGATGAGAGGCTTTGACCACAGAGTAGCAGCTGGTTAAGGATATATTAACTCTGAACATAGGCCTAAATGAAATAATATTATGGAAAATTAATACAGTTGAAAGGCTGCAGATTACTCTTTTGCATTTGTTGCTGTAGACTACTTGCTAAAATTCACAATTGTCCTTTTTTCTTTTATTTGAAATGGAGCAAAATAATCTTCATATTCCTTTTAGAAAACTCTGCAACATTTTTGAAGATTTGTTGCATTATATTAAATTGTAACCTATTGTATAATTTTGTATTTTAAATAAAACAGATGAAAACACCATACTCTTTTCATATACTGTAGTTTACTTATAGTTCTCTTAATTGTTTTACTGCATTGCCATCTGTCCATCCATACTTCATTACCCTTTATCCAGTACAGTCTTAGGGTGAGTCTGAGGTCTACCCCAGAAAGCATAGTGCACATGACAGGCGACACTCTGAAGGTAATGCCAGTCCATCACAGGGCACACACTCACATACAGGGCAGAATTAAAAGACACCAGTTCACATAAGCAGATATTTTTGGACTGTGGGGGGGAAACCCATGCAAACATGGGGAAACATCTAGAACTATCCCTATCCCTGAACTATCTCTATATACTGTACAGCACATATTTATTTAGCAGTTATGTATGATTGGTCCTGTGCCAGAGTGCCTCATTGCACCCTGGGTACCTCTGGTTTTCACCTATAGTACCACAGTATATATACATTATATAGTATCCAAAATTTTCCATTAGACTAGTTAATATAAGAAGGGCTTGTGAATACATTTCAAAATGTCTGTGGTTCACAAAATAAATATAAATCTCTCATCTGTATATAATACTTTTTATATTCTAATATACTTACATTAACAAAAGTCACTCATTTTAGTAGAAGTTAGTTTAGTAAATTTTCAACTGCAAGCCCTTGCTCTACATTGCTTCACTGTAAACCATTCAGCTTTCTCTAAAGACCAGCCCAGTGTAAGATCAGGATGTATGACAGACTACCATGCTGAGCAAGGACCTTCTGGACTTGTATTGATCATCTGGGTGGTGAACTTATCATGCCTCAGAACCATCGTATCCTGCAGAAACATGAAGAAATATATATTAGAAATGTTGCTGACGATGCATCTTTGCAAAGGCAGAGCATCAACCCGTCTGTCCCAGGTGGTTGAGTCACGTGACTTTAAAGGTTCATATAGCTTGCTTTTGACTACTTGATTCTTTTCCACGTTTTGAAAAATTCGTGAACATTTGCATAACTGTAGTAATTGCATTGCATTAATTGAGGGTTTGAATTCTGTCCCCACTCAGTGCATTTTGCATGTTCAGCCCACATTAGGTAGTTTTCATTCTGTAGTCCAAAAACATCCTGCTAGTCAAATATGAGATAAAATGTATACAGTGTGTGCCGTGGAGAACCAGTTCAGGAAAAAAAATACAACAGCCATCACTAACATCGGGTTAGCGAGGAAGAAGGTACTACAGCTTCTGATTGGTCCAGTGAAGTAATCAATACTGAACACATGATTCTTAAAGTAGCCTTTACAACTTCCTGTGCCCTGTAACAGACCTGACGTCCTACTCAGAGGCTTCCCCTGGCTTGTTCCAAGCTTCAGGTTGTCCAAATACTAGAGACCACCACAGATTATACAAACACGACATTTTCGAGACGCTCTTCTGACTACCTAATAGATACTTGCACGATACCAGGAAAACATGGAAATCCACACCGCTGGAAGTGTGGGGCAGCAGTTCCCACCGAGCCACCATGCTGCCTGGGACTGTAAAAGCAGTCCTAAATGTCTTTATTTTGCCATTGTCTACCGGAGCAAGTATTAAAAACAGTAAACGTAACGCCAGGCCTGCATAACAACAAAAACAGGCGTTGTCACAATCACTTGCTATTGTTTAATTTAATATCATACTACTCCCAGAGACCCACATCGAAAGCTTTTCTGGGTTTGATTGCTTAGGTCTATCTCAGAACTAAAAGGGTGGTACTTCCGGCGAGCTTTTATTGGAATGAACATAAATTCTAGCCACCTAGAAACGTGAAACTATAGACCAACCACTCAATAAGCCAATAAAATCAAACAAGGGCGGGACATACGAGAACGTGTGCTATTCTATGCATACTTAGATGTGAAATAACTTACTGTAGTAGAGTGAGAGAGGAATCACGAATACTAAATGTAAATTGTTCCGGATATGAATATTGGCTCTCTGTTGTTTTCGATGTAAAACATTTGCCTAAACATCAGGGTATACACGAGTCTGGTTTGAACTTGAGCGATCCCGGTAAAATGAAGTAGGTGCTCCGCTTGTGATCTGGTGAAGTACTTTTAATGACGATCCGCTATTTTTGTTGTTATGTTATCATGCTTTTGTTTAACTGGGGCATCCGCCTCCTTAGTAAATCATTTTAAGAAGGAAAGATCTTGTAGTATTTTACTGGTCGATAACATTTTAAGTGGCAAGTTTAGAGTTGGTCAGCGATCGCACACGCTTGCTGTCGTACCGGAATGAAGGAGTCGCCCCGGATGATCTACGCAGTCTTTTCTGCATGCAGTGTGTTTAAACTACGCCGCTGCTCTTCACAGGTTGAACATCGAAGGGCTTCTCGTCTATTTCCCTTACGATTATATTTATCCCGAACAATACTCCTATATGATCGAGCTCAAGAGAACCCTTGATGCTAAGGTACACAACGGTATCCACGACTAATGTGTAAGGAACCCGGAGTTTCGGGTATTTATGTTCAGTAAACATATTAACTTCTACATTTTTTCAGGGACACGGAGTTCTGGAAATGCCTTCAGGGACTGGAAAAACCATCTCGCTTCTTTCGCTGATAGTGGCTTATCAACGGGTGACTGTCGTTTGTGCCTTTTTGCATTCTTGAAATTGGAGTTGCACTTAAATATTATTACTCAAGTATTTCTGAATTGGTTTAAACTTTTGTTATAGGTAGTGCCTTCATAAAACCGAAAGATTTGACCCATGTACCTACAGTGTAAAATACTCAAAAAATCGTTATGTCAGTAAGCTATTGCATACCTAACATTTACCCTAAAATATATTTGATGTTCTTAACGATTTTGCAAATGAGGCCATCTCCCCTGTCCAAAAATGAATACCCAGGGTATAACCTCTTCTCCCTGGTCGCAGGCTTACCCCCTGGAGGTGACTAAACTGATTTACTGCTCTCGGACTGTGCCTGAGATTGAGAAGGTGAGTGTCAATGAGTATTTGAATGTTCTCCTAGAATGTGTGGTTTTTCTTCTGGTACTGCAGGTCCGTCCTGCAATTCAAAAACTTGTGAAGTGCCCATAACGTGTGGCACCAGCTACTTCATGGTTAATTTTTATGGGTAAGTAAATGACCTTGATGTTTTTATTGGCCTACGTTTCTTCTCTGATAGGTTGTGGAAGAACTGAGGAAACTGATGGAATTTTATGCTAAAGAGACGGGGGAAAGTAATCATTTTCTTGCCTTGGCTCTCTCTTCCCGCAAAAACCTCTGTGTGCACCCTGAGGTAGGTCTGGTCTTTTGATAGGATATGACTGTTCATATTTGTTAGCAGTAGGACTAGACTTTAGTGTGTATGATAATTTTGTTTGAACCTTTAGATTGAAAAAGTGCCATGTATGAGTTGAGTTGTATTGGAGGTAAGGGCAATCTGGCCCTGTGTGTGTGTGTGTAGGTGAGCTCCTTACGTTTTGGCAAAGAAGTGGATGGAAAGTGCCACAGTCTGACAGCATCATACATACGCTCACAGCGACAGAGCAACCCCAGCCTGCCCGTCTGTCGCTTCTATGAGGTAAACTGACCTGTCTGTTAGCTCTCCACGTGTTTTGATGTGGAAAACCCGTATGAAGCATGTATGTGCCCCCTCCTTTGTGTACGTCTGCTTTTTCTTTTTTTCTGTCGTTTTGTTCTTTTACTTGTTCCTACTTTGTCTCTTTAACCCCTGCAGGAGTTTGATGCCCTTGGCCGGCAGGTGCCAATTCCCTCTGGCATTTATAACTTGGATGACCTGAAAGATTTTGGCTGCCGGAAAGGCTGGTGCCCATACTACCTTGCTCGATATTCCGTAAGGATCTTTCCTTTGACGTTCTCCAGTTCTATGCAGTGGTCTAATATGTCTAAAGCCTATGGCGCTGGTGTGCAGACTTCTGTGTGGCTTAACAGGAGCTCTACAGGTTGGAACCAGAATCTGTAATAGAGCACATATTGTCATAATGAGTATTGACTATCAGTACCTAAGGCCAGGTTGAGACAAGGTCTTTATGTGCTGCAGAAGTAGTAACAAATGCTGGCACTCTTCTGCACCAGCAAGACAAGTTCTGTATTAATATAAGTTTAGCAGTGCTGCTGTACTAGTGTTGTGTAATCCATTCATCTGTAGTTGTGTAATGCTAACAAACCACCTGACCTGGAGGTTACAACTTTAGGTCTAAGTTTTTAAGGGACTTTAGTGCCCATGAGCAAAGTATTTAATTGGGATTGCTTCAGAAAGCTATCCAGCTGTGGAAATGAGTAAAACATTTGTCCATTTGGATAAAAGGATTGTTTTATAAAGTAAGTGTGTATAATTAAATCAAGCATACATTATTGATCAGTTCTATAACTAACATGATTTCCATTCTCATCTTAATAACAGATAATCCATGCTAATATTGTGGTCTACAGTTACCACTACCTTCTGGACCCAAAGATTGCCGATCTTGTATCCAAAGAGCTTGCCAAGAAGTCTGTGGTGGTTTTCGATGAGGCACACAACATCGGTAAGAGAATTCCGCACTCTCCTTGATTTCGCTTCACACGCTGGCCATGTCTTGACGCTCGCTGCGGTCCTGTGCTGCCACCCTCAGATAACGTCTGCATCGACTCGATGAGTGTCAACATAACGAGAAGAATACTCGACCGCAGCCAAGCCAACGTGGAGACCTTGCAGAACACCATTCAGAAGTATTTTTGAAAAAAAAAAAAAAAAAGTCCCATGATCAGCATACAAGCTCTTTTTGCTTGCTTGCTGATACCGTCAACTTTACAACCGGTAACTGAGTGACTCTTTTTAATCAGCTTAACCTATTCTTCTTTCTAGAATAAAGGAGACTGATGCTGCAAAACTGAAAGAAGAGTACAGGAGATTGGTTGAAGGGCTAAAGGAAGCCAATGTTGCCCGTGAAACGGACGTCTACCTCTCAAACCCTGTGTTACCTGATGAAATTCTTCAAGGTATTTTGTCTTAAAACATTGCTGTTTCATTTCAGTTATTCTATATTAATATGGAATAATGAAAAATTCTTGGCATGTTTGATGCTTTCCTGGATAAGTGGTTAGAAGATGGATGGTTAACAGCAGGTATGGGTAGTTAGCTGGGGTTAAAGTGCGCTTTTCACAACTTTACACCATCAGTTGAGATGGCTTTTTTTCATCCCACCCAAATGCAGAAGCTGTCCCAGGCAGCATCCGTACAGCGGAACACTTTGTGGGCTTCATGAAACGCTTCCTGGAGTATCTCAAATCCCGGCTTCGCATCCAGCATGTGGTGCAGGAAAGCTCGCCCCAATTCCTCAAAGATGTTTTTGAGAAGGTCTGCATTGACCGCAAGCCTCTGCGGTAAGACTATTGTAATGCACCTCCCTTTAAGAGCCCTTCACTCCACACTGTTCTTCATGCATATAATAATTCAAGGCAGCAATACCCATTTTATACCAGGCTAATATATATTGAAATTAAAGGCATATGGATGGCAAGTAACAAAGATGTATGATTTAACAATGATTGAACTTACTGACAGAGGTTTATTTTCACAGTTATATATCGTTTTCTCCCTGTTAGGGTAATGTTATGGATTAACTGCGATCATTTTATCTTTTGTAGTATTTAGCCTCCTATATTTTCAGTGTCTGTAAATCTAGACCTTACAGCTTGGATGGTCAGACGTTGGTCTTCATTAAAAAGCCTGGTATATCTTCAGGTTCTGTGCAGAGCGACTGCACTCGTTACTGCGTACCCTAGAGATCGCCGATATCACCGATTTCTCTGCCATCACGCTCATCTCCCACTTTGCCACGCTGGTCAGCACATACAGCAAAGGTGACATTTGCCATCCTTATGAAGCATTGCCTTTATACATTTGCTGTGTTTGTGAGGAAGCACTTGCAGTAATTGCTTATTTCAGGCTTCACCATCATCATCGAGCCATTTGAAGACAAGACGCCCACCATTGCTAACCCTGTCCTACACTTCAGGTAGGGTTGCTCTGATCTTCTCATCATCCCTCATCAGTTTATTTCACACAGTAAAGGCTGTACTGGATCCACAGATATTTTGTACATTTCTGTCTATTTCTGGGATGCTTGCATCCTAGAGAGCTTATTATTCATTGTATTTAATTTTCATTTTTTTTGTTAAACTATAAAGATATGAGCTGTGGAAGTTTCCTTGAGTCTATTGAAAATATATTATTGACATTATTATGATTTGGTTATGTAGTTTGTTTATGTTGGCATTCAAAATGTATGCTTAAAAATTCAGTAAAATGGAATTTTTTTTATTTATTTTTTTTTTTAAATGAACTTCAACCTGAGTCATAGCGGATACACAACTCAGTTTACCGGCCTCTGGACTGACTGTTGGGAATCAGTTTTGTTATTGTTAATCTACTGTCAGCCTGTTTGATTTGTCGACGTCAGCCTTTTGAGTAATTTAGCCAGTTGTTTTTAGAACACATTTGAACACATCTGGTAGTAAGTCTCAGGGCTTCAGTTTTGGCATCATTATCCGTTCATGCTACCAGCAGGAGATTCGAATCGTAATTGCTGCTGATTTCTTGGTTAAAGCATGCACTCACCAGGTTTACATCTTTCTGTTCCAAGCTGCATGGATCCCTCAATTGCCATCAAGCCGGTGTTTGAGCGATTCCAGTCTGTTATCATCACCTCAGGGGTAACAGTCTTCCTTTGGGCTCACACGTGTGTATGAGTGTGTTCTTGTTTGTTCCACTTAAATACACAACAATTTCAATCTTATTTACAAAAGCTTTTCCTGGGCTATGCTTTTTAATTCAGACCCTGTCTCCCCTGGATATCTACCCCCGTATCCTTGATTTCCGACCAGTTACCATGGCGTCCTTCACCATGACTCTGGCACGGACCTGTTTGTGTCCTTTGGTGGGTGTTCATTGACATGGCTTATCAGTACTATAAAAGGACTAGTGAAGGAGAAGCAGTGGTTAACTTGCAAAATCAAAGGTAACTGTATTAGATAATCTTGTGAGCTGATGGGAACGTAACATCTTCTCGTAGATTGTGGGCAGAGGAAATGACCAGGTGGCCATCAGCTCTAAATTCGAAACACGGGAAGATTTTGGTAAGAGTCGGTGATATGTTTGAAAAAATTCTTTAAATTCTTCAGCAGCAATTTAGACTTTATTACTGAAAAATAGGTTGTCACTTCAGAGATATAATGTGGCAATACCGTCTGAGATCAGAATGAGCATAGAAAATAAATACCTTTTTTTATGATGACACAAGAATTTGAGTTTTGCATACCTTTCAGCTGTCATCCGTAACTATGGGAACCTGCTGTTGGAGATGTCGGCTGTCGTGCCCGATGGGATCGTTGCTTTCTTTACCAGCTATGTATACATGGAGAATATCGTAGCGTCTTGGTATGAGCAGGTATCTATTTCTTGAAACATGAAAAAATAAAGAACCATAGTTCTACTAAAATTGATCAGTATGTGATTGAGTCCTATCCGTCAAGTAAATTTATTCAGTTCAGTCTCAGTAAATCTGTATTCACATTTGGTAGCTTAGTTGAACATAGACGAAGGTGTCCATTGCTGGAGACACAATGAATCAGGTCTGACCACGCGTTTCATTTTTATTCGACCACACCCAACAAGATGTGATTTAGTTCTTTACATCACCTGTGATTTATTCTATGATTAGCCTGTCCAGTCTTCTGTGTTCTGCAACATGTCCTAACCTTTTAATTCTGTCAGAGTTAACTGTAGTTATTCCAGTTTGGGCCCAGATTTTTCCACGGTGTTGGCATAACGGAATGCTCTGTTGATCTTCATTTTTGTCTTTAACAATGAACTTCAGTCACTGCATTCGCATGCCATGTTTCCACAATTGAATGTCCGGCCTCCTGGTTGCAGGGGATCCTGGAGAATATCCAGAGGAACAAGCTGATTTTTATTGAGACCCCAGATGCTGCTGAAACTAGCATGGCATTGGAGAAGTATCAGGAGGTCGGTGGACTAGACTCTGTGTGACTCTTGCTTTTTAGGGAGAACCATATTTCAGTCAGCCCATGTTTTGGTAGTTACACACCCATCCCATATTATCATCTCCCAGACTGTTACATAACAGACAATACCTGTCTGATTGTCTTTCTGTTTCCACTTAAACGACTTTTAAGCCATTTGTATGCCATATATAATATAGCCATCTAAAAATTCTCAAACTGTAAAACAAATACTCCAATCTACTAAAGGAATAATTACAAAACAAAATGCTGGTGAGGTGATGTTAAGCGAGGGTTGTGTAAATCGCATCCAATCATAACGTTATTTTTCCCAATAACTGATCCAGTGTTTTTGGTCAGTATTGGACCAGTACTGATTGTGAATATTGAAATGGCACATCCCCATACACAACACAGCTGCAGTCAAAGAGCAGTAGGTCATTTTGTTTCTGATTGGTGGATAAAAGGGCTGATTGATGCTGTGGGTTTGGCAGAGGGGCCCTGAGCGGTTAGCTGGTTCTCATTTTAATTTCGCCATATCCCTGCAGGCCTGTGAAAACGGCAGAGGAGCAATACTGCTGTCAGTGGCAAGAGGAAAAGTGTCCGAGGGAATTGATTTTGGTGAGAACATCAGATGAGCTGACCATAACATTGGCACTATAGCGCCTAATTTTTCCTGCTTCTGTTCCTCACCTTTAAATCTTTGAAAATGAATTCCATCACATAAGTACTTTTGAATCGGTCTCCTCGCTCTCCCCAGTGCATCACTATGGGCGTGCAGTGATTATGTTTGGCGTGCCTTACGTCTACACACAGAGCCGGATCCTCAAGGTCAGTTTTTCTGTCCTGGACGGCTGAGTCTATCCATCGTTACCTATCCAGTTCAGGGTTACTGAGAGCCCAGTGTTGAATGGCAGTTCTAGACCAAGTCAGGTGACCCCATGCGTCAGTATAGTTCATACCTCGTTATGCTACTGGCCAGTTAGTACCCCGGACTTGGTAAAGTAGTCACTGAATGGATGCTACACATTTCCCGATTGTGTCAGGCACGTTTGGAGTACCTCAGGGATCAGTTCCAGATTCGGGAAAATGACTTCTTAACTTTCGATGCCATGAGACATGCGGCACAATGTGTGGGTCGAGTGATCCGAGGCAAAACAGACTACGGCTTGATGATCTTTGCTGATAAGGTGAGTATGCATGCGGTGTCTGCATAGACCAACGTGTAAGGATCTAGTTGGTGTTGTGGTGGTGGGTAGACGAGACGGGTGGAATAAAAAGCAAGAATGGCTTGGTCATAAGCAGTTTGCCTAAATACGCTGAACATTAAGTTTGTCATATGATCCATCCTTAAGACATGTAGTTTGTCAGTTTCTTGGTTTCCTCATCAAATAATCGTGGGAACCATTCTATGTCAGCATCCTGCAATTTACTGAAGCCTGTCCAATTTGTGGCTGTGTCCTGACTCCCATATATGTTTTCTATCATATAGACCGTTGGTTGGTGCAACATAGATAGTTAAGGAAGTGTTTAGGATGAACATTACAGATCACCCCCCACCCTATCTTTCCTTCCTCCAGCGCTATGCGCGTGCAGACAAGCGAGGGAAGCTGCCACGCTGGATTCAGGAGCATATATCTGACGGCAGTCTGAACCTGACCATTGATGAGATGATCCAGCTGGCCAAACACTTCCTGCGCCAGATGGCCCAGCCTTTCCATAGAGTATGTCAGCTTCTTCTTGACTTCTTAGATACTATACCTGGTGCCTTTCCTTCAGGGAGAGAACCCGTAATTCTGCTTGTAGCCTGGTGTAGTACATTAAAACCTAGGTTTCGGCTTACTTCCAGGATCAGTGTCTTGTCTTCCTCTTTCTAGTTTGACTTTACTGGCAGTATGACAAGCTGTTCAACCAACATAGTTGACACTTCCATACAATGTGGATTTGCTCTGTTGTTTGACAACCCGGAGAAACTGTATATAGGGTTTCTGTGTGGGGTTCCCCCCCTTCCTGAGGTGTTTAGTTTATAACCAGTGAACCACTCCTCTTTGTAGGAGGACCAGTTGGGCTTGTCGCTCCTTACTCTGGATCAACTGCAATCAGAGGAAATGCTGCAGAAAATCGCTCAGATTGCCCACCAGGCCTGACAGAGCCATGTGGAGCATTGACTGAAGCATATATCAAGCATCTAGAACCGCATGGTTTACAAGGCTGAAGCTTGTCAGACACCTGAACCACATGGTTTACATACTTCATTCCAGCAGAAACAAAACGCAGCTGAAATTCTGTGTGTGTGTGTGTGTATGTGTGTATATACTGTAAAGGCTTTTTAAAAAAAAACAAGAAAATAATTATACATTTTAATAATTGGAAAACTAGGAACAAGGTTTAGAATCTGGTTTTGTTTCTGGTACTGTATAGTAGAGTGATTTCCCCCCCCCCGTTATCAAAGTCGTATGCAAATGCAATTTTGTATTAAAAGGTTGTTCTGGCATATTGGAATGGGCATGTTCCAAATCTTGCATACAAGGTAATAAATACTAAACAAGGGCTTTTTTTTTTCTTTTTTCCTAAAAGCACTGCCTTACTTTATTATATGCTGTAAAATGAATCACAGTATCTCAAATCTGCATTAATTAATATGCATAACTCACCATATACATACTTCAACTGAACAAGACTATGATTATGACAGCAAAGCACTCCCTTAGTGTTGTATAACAGTATGTTCTATTTAGTCTGATATAATGTGGTTATCTGTATTTAAAATGAAAGTCACTGTCCCCTGATGCTAATTAGTGTTTTAAAAAGTCCCAGTTTAATTTGGGGATACTGAGAAAGTCAGATGCTTTTGTTAAAGAGATTGTACCTGCTTTGGCACACTGAAAGACTGCAAGCTGATCATTTACTGGTCATGGGACAAATGAAGCTTCAAAACTCATAGCTGGTGGGAGCTATTCTCAGCATTGATTGGTTAGTTCAGGATACTCCCACATTCCATGGACTTTGAAGCCTCATTTAGCACCAGTATTGAGGAGTTAGTTCAGGACACTCCATCCACCATGGGTTTTGAAGCATCATTTAGCGACAGCATTGATTAATCAGTTCAAGACACTCCACCCACCACAGCTTTTAAAGCCTTGTTTAACACAAGCATTGATTGGTTAGTTCAGGATACTCCCACCCACCATGAGTTTTGAAGCCTCATTTATCCCATCACTAACATTTACTGTACTGGTTCTAAGCTTGTCTCATCTTTTCTGCTGTTCTTTTCTGTCCATTTTACTAGGGTCAGTTATGAGAAAGTGAATTCCCACTACTGCATTTTTAACAGAGTATGCTGCATATTTAACAAGCTCAATGGAGCTGGTGACAGGATAGTCTGTAATCTAATCAGCTTGTCTGGCTGAGGATTTGAAAGCTAAGTAAGATGATTTTCCAGTTGCATGCCGACAGAGGTTACCTGCAGAATTAAATCAGGCGATGCTGGGGATTGCAAAATATGGAAAGTGTCAATTTAGTTTGCCCAACTGAAGATCAGTGTCCTGCATGCATAGTTTGTAGAGAAGTTTTACATTTGTAATGGTGGATGACATTTGAAGACATAAGTGTCTGAGGAAAAATGAATGTTATATAGTGTATGCAAATGTTTGGGCACCCCTGGCCAGTTTACACATTTTGTTGACTATTTTATGGGAAAACAATATGAACACAACAGCTGCTTTGGAATAAGCTAAAACATGACGCATTTCTGCTATTTTAATGTTGCCATTCATTTGATTATTTTAATAGACTGTAAATTATTACGTTATTTTGCATTTACTACACATTTGAGATCCACCCATAAATTTTCAATAGTATTAGCATTCACATTGTTTACCTTAATAAATCAAAAAAATGTGCAATTTGGTCATGGGTGCCCAAACATTCGCATACAACTGGTATACAGTGATTGTTGAATTCTTTTTCCAGAAATACATTGACAAGGTGCTAGTAATCAAAGTTTGACATAAAATAGCAACACTTCACAATTAACGTACATGATGGCTAATGAAAATTCAGATTCATGACAACCACAAACCATCCTTTTATCTGTTAATGTTAGTAGGAATGCAAGAAGTGTTTACATTCTATAAAACCATCAAAACATTGCAACATCTATACTTAAGTTTCGTTTACCAGTGTCAGTGCTAGTGCTACACCTAAAATATCTAACTGAGGCTGATAGTTCATTTGTTCTTCCAAGGGATTTGACAAAAAACCTTAATAATCCATGTGCCTATTCTAAGTTCCCTTTCTAGCTGTAAAGCATTTGTATGAGCACTGGTCAGTGGTCATGTGTAAAATATATGTAAAACATAATTTGTTTTATAATTTAAAAAACAAATTGTTAGAAAATTAATACTTGAGGTAAATTTGTCTCCAAGTTCCCTTTCAAATTTTTTGTGTTGTACAGTGCCCAGTGTTAATTTTATCTACAAAAATCGAGGAATATTGCCTCGTTTCTTCGACCATGCTTAACCTTGCTTGTTGTGGCGTTGCTTTGGAAGAATCGAGCATGGTGAGCGAATACAATTTCATAGCTGAGTTACTGTTTGCCACTTAAAGGCTGGCTTTGAGAGTTATAATATTATTCTAATATAAACATTTTACAAATATTATATATAAGAATGCTTCAATTAAACTTTTTGATAGTGACTCCTAAATTCACTACACAATGGCATCTATGCTTCCCTCAAATTATCAGTGAATTTAAAAATATTTAAATTATGATTGCACAATTGAAGTGACTAAAAATATATTACTAAACATTTGAAATATGCTCTTCTAAGTAAAAGAGGTAAGATGCTGTGACTGCTCTGTGCTGATTCTGGTTTTACCAGACACTGTCATTTGAGCATGTATAATCTATTTGTATATTTAAACTGCATGGTGTACAGATTTTAATCAGATTTACCCACACAACTGGCTTCTTGTCTCAGAGAAACGGGTTGGCTTCTGTACTTATCCAAAAAGTCTCACAGCTCTGTGGGACTCGCAAGTCTTTCACCAGCATCTTTTGTGTCTTGGCCCAGATAATCCAGTGAGAAGGTTTAAGAGATAAGGGGGCCTTAGGCATGAACGGACTGTTCAGAAGTTCAGAAGTACAGTCACAAGAACAGGTCCACAATTACAGGTCAGAGGTACCGGGGTGAGGTGCTATTGGGTTCCACTCAGGGATCCTCGACGTGCCAGACTCCGGGTGCTGGAGCTTAGATTTCGGGAGTCTGTCAGGCTGCTGGGGTTCTATGCAGGGAGGGTGATAAGGACAGATAGGCAACCTGTGAGCTAATAGAACAGCTAGAGAGTATATCACAGAGACAAGTCAGTCTTCACACACGAGGTGACATCAGTGTAAGATGATCTCCTTCTTACCTGGCCTACATCCTGGCTGTCCCGTGCTTTGATGTTTAACACATTAAAGGAATTGGCCCTTTTCATTCTGATGAAGGACACAACAGAAGGTCATGTGACCTGCAGCATTTGATTGTACTCCGGTCATATCAACAGCCATAGTGAAAGGCTCACTGTTTCGCAACAGGTGTGACAAGCAGGTGGAATTTAAATGCATAGAAATGGCTAAATCCCTTGTTTCTCAGGCCTGCAATTGAAAGCTCCTGCAATTACACAGTAATCCTGCCAGATCATATTTAAAAATATGGCTTGGATGTGTCTCGACATCTTACAGTGGCACGCAGACAGTGGTGTCCTCTGGCCCGACTCCTTTCAGCTTCCGGACTAGCTTTTCGCTGCCCCTTCGAATCGACTCCCGCAGCTTGGTGAAGGAGCCACTGCGTTTCAGGCTACCCAATCCGTCCTGCAGACAGAGGAAGGGAGCGTGAGAAAAATAACCATGTGGATTTGGAAGATTACAGATTTAATGAACTGTATTTGCTATTCAAACATGCTCCTTCTGTCCTGATCTAGTATGGAATAGATATGGCAAACGTCCTACAGGTCAGCTGGAAGATTACCTGTCGAAAGCCTCCCTCTTCCATGCTGAACCACATGGGCTGCCCATGCCCTTAAGAGTAAGACAAAAACCGATAAGAAAGGTGGCTATAAGAGGAATAATTAAAATACAGTTAAACTGACAAAGTACCCTGTAACAAACGAAAATAATATGTTAGAGAGAAACTATAATTATCTGACTAAAAAGATAAGGTAATAAATGTTCTGTGAATCTACTGAAATGTTTAGCTGTATCTGACCTCCGACTGAACCAAACTCCTTCTCGTGAGCCCGAGTCAGAATTTCCTTGTAAAGCGCCTCAGCCTGTCTGTACTTCCCTTGCTTCAGGTAACAGGAGGCCTGCAGAGACCAGGATATTCAGGAAGAGCACAGTCATCTTTCCCATGATGCACTTCTGGCCATAACATTTGTTGATATTTTTGATTTTCTGTTCTCGAGTTGTGTTGATTTTGTGTTCTTGTTGTCACTTAGTTTAATTTTGTATTTATTATTGTCCTTGTGTTATCATGTGCCTGAGAGCATCACAGCAAAACAAATCCTTTGTTCGTAAGAATACCTGGGGAATGAGAAATTGATTCTGATTCTGACATACCCCCCACTCCCTGTCCCTCACCAGATTGTTCTTGGTCTTGGCCACATTGGCGTCATCAGGGCCCAGGCGACTCTGGTAGATATACAGAGCACGCTCGTAGTACTGTTCCACCTCTTGGTATTTGCCTTGGTTCTGACAGAGCAGTGCCAAGTTGTTCAGCTGTTTGGCTACATCGGGGTGGTCCATTCCCAGCACCTGAGGAGGGCCCAGCAGACAGTGTGTCTGTGTGTGGATGGTGTTGGATGGGCACAGTATCACAGCACAGCAAAAACACCCTGAAACACAGGCTCAGCTCTCCTTATATACCACTGCAAACTAAACCAAAACTGCTTGGCTATTTCATTTTTGCTTTATCCAGGCCCTAGAAAACACTCCCAGAACATGCAACAATAAGTTTAGGTCATTGTATGACCATATTCCGAATTAACACAAAAATGACCTGGGAAAAGCGGTCTGCCAACCACACATGGGTGCTATCTGTACCTTCTCTCGTATCTCCAGCGCCCTCTTACACAGCGGTTCAGCCTCCTTGAATCTGCCCCTTTTGCCATATAGAACTGACAGATTGTTGAGCGTGGCGGCCACCTACACAAAGACATGGGGACTGTGGTCCTAGCCTTTGTTTAGTCTTTGGGATATCATTTACCGTGCTTCAGGCAAAGCTAATTGAGAAAAGCACTGTACATTCAGACCATTTACAGACTTGCAGGTTTTGGGCTTAGAAACACCAAAGTAGATTAATGAGCTGGAGGAACTCATGAAGCATCAACACTGAACATGTTTTTTTATGGGTACCAGAACGAGCACCATACTACTACCTTTTGAGGGCGAAGGGTTCTTATGGACGTGTGACTGAATACTGATTCCAAAGGTACAGTGACAGGTAAAGTTGCTAAGTTCTCTTACTGCAGGGTGGTCCACGCCTAGGGTCTTTTCCCGTATGGCCAGGGCATCGTTCAGTAAGTTGGCTGCCTCTTTGTACTTATTTTGATCTCTTCCAAAGTGGAGAAAGATATGAAAATGTAGGTTAATGCCAGAGAAAGTGGTCTCTTCTGTAGTGTATTTTTCACGAGCCTCTTACAAGGCATCGCTACTTCATACTGGAAGCGTTCTCGTACTCGTATTACCTGTAGACCAGGGCAAGGATGTTAAGCATGGTAGCCACATCAGGGTGGCTATGACCAGAGGAATTCTCTAAGTCCTCCAGAGCCTGCTTGCAGAGGGGAACGGCCACCTCGTACCTGCCCTGGGATGCGTACTGGATCACCAGGTTATGGAGGGTTCGCAGGCGAGCAGGGATCTCATACCCTCCGTGTTGGGCAGCTACAGCTGCACTGCTATGCTGTTGGGAGACTGGAAGCAAGAAAGAAGGATGGAAAGATGCATATTTAAGGAGAACAAAAGGATATGAAATCCATTAAAATAAGCTAAGACAGGCTATAAACATGTAAACAGCAGGATTTACATATAGTATGTCAATTCTTTTTGGTACATTGAAATCTTTCTAGTTAACTGTCAAGTTATTTTGATCATCTGGATTATACTTTACTTGGTGTTGGAAAAAATGAAAAAGTTTACCATAAGAAGACTGGTAATCCATGAAACTATACAATAGTACGAGTATATGAGGGATAGTGTGTAGCTCAGAGGCTTAGCGCTCTGTGTCTGGAAGTTTGGGGGTTTGAATCTTGCAGCTGGCAGACGACTCGTATCAGAGTTAGGCCCTGAACCCCAGCCGTTCCAGATGCTGCCTGATGCAGTACTCTGAATCTAGAACTTGCTCTGATCTGCACGTGCAAGTGTTTCTGTTTCTCAAATGCGGAACAAGATTGTGGATGTGAAAACCATGAATAAAGTACTGTTGTGTTATTCAAGAAAAATCTTTTCTGGAAGCTTCTAACCGTAATATCTAAACATTTCATTAGAAAATTATCTTACCTTGTTTTTTAATTAAAGTAAAATTCTATTCAAAATTTTAGCAAGCAGTGTGCTCATTAACAGATAGTCTTACATATCAAAATGAAATTATTTTACATGAACTATAAACAGTGAACTGACCACCACACGACATTCCTTCATTCTCACATAACTAGGACACTTTTTTGTTTTTTAATACAGCAAGTTTGTATACAGAAATTGCTCAGTTTCATTCTGATGTTACTGCTAACCCCGACACATATTCCTGTTTTTCGTCTAACTGTTGTTTTGCTTTTTTATGCAGTCCTATATTGTCATATGTATGTTTTAGTTATTAGACATTTTATTATAAAAATACTAAAGACAGCTGAAAACAAAACATTGACTGGGAAGCACATATATTAAATTGCTGAATACATGATCTATACATTATGGAACAAAAATTATAAAGACAAAATAGGCATTTTCTGGTGTTTATTTCTATAAATTAATATTATAGTGATAATCTGATTTATATAGCCTTAAATAATTTATATTTGTGATTGCCGCTGGATAGCTAGTAATGAATACATTACTACATGATGTCGGGCAGTGCTTAGTCACAGCTCATCCACTTCTATTCCAGGTGGATGTTTCTACTACAAACTTACTTTGTGAATGTTCCTCCTCATCCGTAGGGAAGAGATCATCTACAGATTCCTTTGCAATGGCTGTTTCCTGATCGTCCTTCAAGGACCAGTACAAATGGCATCATAATTCACCTTGTAAGTTACACTCTTTAACCTATAGCCTAACCTATAGGCGTCAAAAAAGTACAAGTTAACTATAAGTGAGAGACAGTTACTGCCAGGAGAAAACAGGCACGTTGAGCTTCACAGACAGTCAGTTACACATACAATGTCTAGACTACTAGGGGGGTGATTAAGCAGCTCATGGTGCGGGGCATGAGACATACTGATACTGCAGGGTAGACACTCACCAGTGTTGAGTCATCCTCATTGTACTGACGAATGCTGACCATAAACTGCAAATGCTGGTTCTGTTCTTCCAGGATGACCACCTGCTGCTCACGCTCCTGAAGCCGCTGCCGTGTGCCGGCTAGCTCGTCACGAAGCCACTGATTCTCCTGGCACAGCCGCCGATCCTGTGCCTGAAGCCTCTGCTTTTCTGCCTCCAGAGAGCTTAGGTGTGCTGATAACGCCAGCATCATCTGTGGGCGGAGGTAAATCATCTCATCCACTTACCGATGTGAATCTTGTGTGACGGTGGCTTTCCAGTTTGTTTTACTCTTGAACTTAGGACAGTGTGAACACAGCTGTTGAGTTTAGCTAGAAAGTCCAATTCGAAGGGTAGCAGGGTGTTGGGTAGTTTCGTTGTCTCACACATCCAGGTCTGGGGGTTTTGGTCATGATCCCACCCCTTGAGTGGAGTCTTCACATTCTCCCCATGTTGTTCAGGATTTCCCTGCAGACCCTAATTCCTTCTGTAGCCTAAAGACTTTCAGACTGGAAAACTGGTGTCTCCAGATAGCCCATGTTCAGTGTACGTGTGTGTGTGTGTCCTGCCTTGGACTGGCATCCAATCCAGAGTCTTCGCCTGCCTTGTACTCAATACTGCATGGGATAGGATCCAGACCCAATGTAACCCTGTATATAACCCACCTATTCACTGGCTTCTGCCCACTATAGCTCAATGGCTTGTTCTTTAGAAACATATTTTCATAACATGTCCTGCCAGCAACATTGCTCCATCTTACATCTCTGACTCTGTAAGAAACAAACGTATCTGTGCGGCCACAAAGTTTAAAACCAGTAAAGCTGAGTGATACATCTACAGTAAATACACATCTCATCTCAGACAAAACAAAAAAATCTTTTCAATGCTGAGCTCTTTGGCTCACCTGAGCTTCTCCCAGGCCGAGCTCAATCCTCTCCAGTGACTGTTGGATAATACCACACTTTTCCTGCTCCACACTGACGATCTCAGAGGCTGGTCGACTCCGCAGGATCTCCTGTAGGCTGTCCAGGAGTGACTGGTTCTCCCCACGTAGCGCTTCCAGCCCCGTTATCAGCTGCCGCGTGACGCACTGGCTCTCCTCTGACGACATGACTGACCTGCACCTAGAGCTATGCGATTAGAATTAGGAAATTTGACACATATCCTCCTCTCTCGTATTATACAGCATATATAATATTCCACAATGATGTTATACATTTTACCCTTCTGTAGTGTTGGGGTCAAACTGACCCACTTTGAATTTTTACTGAATGCAAGGATAACTTGTTTCAACTTGAAACTCCATGGCCTTGGATTATTTTCGATGAAGAATATGCAAAAATTTATTTCTGTATTGCTTTTGAAACCCCAATAATGTCTTGGGTCAATCTGACAGGTACTGTACCAAAGGGTCCAAAAATGGCACATAGCTTGAATCTGCATAACATTAAGGATAAATGTATTTCTTGGTCTCATCAAAATCAATGCTTCAAAAACATTAGATCTTCAAAAAACTGTCATAAGCTGTTCTAAAAACATTCTATAAATATTGTAAGATCATTTTTAAAAAAGTTTAATTACCACATTTTTCACTGTGACCTTGTACTTGGAAAGATGAATGGATGAGTGGTACATTTTCTTATTATGTTTTCAAACTATTTATCTTTAGTATTATTTCATTAAAAGTACAACTAAATATGGTATCATTAAAAAGGCTCATTGTCTCAGGTACCAAACCAGCCTGTACAGTAGTAACATCCATGGTAAGCTATTATTTCAAAGTTTTCTTTTTCAGAAATCAGAGATGGGAACACTACAGATATCAAAATAGCTCATGTTACATCAACCCAGAGACAGAGTGACAGAACCAGTTCTACTAACTATCAGCTCTTCAAACAATTCGCCCCTATTCTATTACAAGTCAACTTAATGTCCTAAAGTAAATCACACGATATCATGGGGGCTGACAGAATAGATTTTGGAAAAGCAAAGATTTCTCAATAATCAGGAGTATACATAACAAAGACTTAAAAACAGTTTATGATATGGCTTATAACATGTTCAAAAAGGTTTTCATTAAAATTCCTTATAAAGGACTGATCCTAAAATTTACAAAGAATCCAAGGTATAGTGAACTCACATAAATGCACAATTCACTAATAAATGGTTAGCCATGGGTCACCTTGGCAGAGTGACAGCCAAGTGGGCCAGGGTAAACGGCAATTTACTGCAGTTACAAAACGAAAGACAATAAAATGATTTCATAATCACCACAATCCATACTATCCCCCCAGCTAGCAAACAACTTTTACACTTGCTTTGATATTCGAAAACCCAGACCTCCTATCACCTCCCTTATTGCCAACATCCTGCTCCCCCCCCCCCCCCCCCCCCCCCCCCCCCCCCCCCCCCCCCCCCCCCCCCCCCCCACCCCCCACCCCCCCCCCCCCC
>JAACJT020000031.1:6279649-6314727 GCA_009936485.2 Gymnarchus niloticus | reverse complement strand
AATTTAGGCTCTTACTAAACAGCAATTCGGGCTCTTACTAAACAGAAACTTGGGCTCTTACTAAACAGCAATTCGGGCTCTTATTGAATAGCAATTTGGGTTCTTACTAAACAGCAATTCGGGCTCTTATTGAATAGCAATTTGGGCTCTTACTAAACAGCAATTCGGGCTCTTACTAAACAGAAACTTGGGCTCTTACTAAACAGCAATTTGGGCTCTTACTAAACAGCAATTCGGGCTCTTACTAAACAGAAACTTGGGCTCTTACTAAACAGAAACTTGGGCTCTTACTAAACAGCAATTCGGGTTCTTACTAAACAGAAACTTGGGCTCTTACTAAACAGCAATTCGGGCTCTTACTAAACAGCAATTCGGGTTCTTACTAAAGAGCAATTCGGGCTCTTATTGAATAGCAATTTAGGCTCTTACTAAACAGGAATTCGGGCTCTTACTAAGGGTCTCCCTGCAAACTGTCCCTGACACTTAATGTGATGTTTTTTACAGATTTTTCTGCTCACTCCATTATCTGCCATCTGCTGTAATCTGTATGTTTTCAGTGTGTTCTGATGAGTTAAAGGGACCCATCGATGCCTCTGGCTGTCTGTATTTTTCTGACTGTGCCTGCTTGGACCGATCTCTGCAAACTCCTAGTAATCAGCTGAACAAGTGCATCTTTCACAGTCAGCAGTTTTTCCCTGAAAACTGGGGGTAGGACTCCATCCATCCATCCATCCATCCATCCATCCATCCATCCATCCATCCATCCATCTTCTAGCCACTTATCCTGGTCAGGGCGGTGGGAGGAAACTGTATGATAGTAATATAAAGACTGAAATAGTTTTCCTCCAGTTTATATGAGAAAAGCACTGTCTGTATGCATGTGGGTGAAACGTGAAAATGGAGATTAATGTCCGCGTTTTTAAGTGAAAATGTGGTGTGATGGCCGCTCTGTCAGCCACACCTCAGCTTACATTACATGTTACTTTAATACTTTAATACTACAGTTCTAAATGAAGGAAGCACATTTAGAGTCTGTGAAAGTATCATTTAATTCACAGTGTATGGTTTATTTTGTTACTTTTTGTTTGGGAAGGTCTGCTTTGATAGAATGAAGATGGAGGCTCACAGCAAAGGTTTCAGGAAATTGGACTGCTCCACATATTAGGTCATGGGGGTAGTGGAGTTTTAGTTTTTCTTTCTTTCTTTCTTTCTTATTGTTAGACTTGTATTGATTTCTATTGACTTTGGTTGCTGATTTGTACATTTTGGATGTAGGTTCTGTTATAAATTCATTTGCTTGGCATCTACTTTATTTTGTTAGTTAATTGTTTTAATGTTTCCCCTTTTTGTGCCTTGGTAGAGCCCACCATTGTGTGTATAATCCTGGAGAGGAGCTGTAGTTGGTCTGAGCTTGTGTTGGCCTAGGCAAACTTGTTTTTTTTTGTTCTGAGCAGAGGTTTATCTTTTGTATTTTGTAATAAAAAGGTATTTTTCTTTTAAAAACAGCCTCTGTGTCCTCGAGCTTTGTCCTCCGCTTGGTCCCTCACACGTGGTAATGTGGACGTGGCCTAAGTCTGTGGTAACGCTGTTATACACGAGCCATGATACACGAGCCATGATACGCCCCATACGCACACGCAGACCCAATAAGTAAGAAACTACACGAGATTTTGAGTCTGCTGAAGACTTTTGATCTCAGTGCTAACAGAAGGAGAACATGGAAGCTCGGCACGAACAATGCTGAATGTAATGGTAAGAAAACATCCCACTGAGCCACCATGTCACTCCTGTAATATTTACAGTACAACCCAAATTGCTTCTCACATTTATTACTGAGCTGTGAGCCCCCGAGTCCGTAAAAGCCACACTGTGACAAATTAATTAAAAAATCGCGGGTAGATTATGATGAAAACTATGCTGTGTTTTATTTAAATATGTTTTTCGTTAGCTAATATGCTTGTGAAGTTTAAGACTTTACAGTCATTAGACAAAACATACCACATAATAAAGAGAAGAGCTATGTTTTTCATATTTTCTAAAACTTACAGAACTGCCTCTCGTTCCCTTGCTGAATCTTTTCTCAGCCTTCCTCTGACCTTGCAGTCAATGTCCATCCTGTACCGATCCACCCTCTCTCTGTTTTACGTCATTGTATCTATGATGCTGTCCTGCCCGGTGCTGCCCAGAGGAGGACGGGCTTCCCCCCGAGTCTGATTCCTCCCAAGGCTTTTTCCTCCTGAGGGAGTTTTTCCTTGCCACTGTCGACCTTGACTTACTCTCTGAGGACCTTGGGCCCAGGACTCTGTAAAGTGCTTTCTGAAAATGCTCTTTGTTAAAAGCGTTATACAGTGGCTAAAACTGAATTGAACTGAATGTCACAGTGTGTTAAATGAAATGTTTGCAGATTATTTCTTGCTTTTCCTTAGCTTTGCTCACTTGTCACTCTCCTTTCTATTTTCCGACCTGAATCTATTTCAGACTGCCTGTCATCTGAATGCATAATTGAAGCTGTATTGCCTCCATCAATGTTTGTGAATCAAAATATGGCCTACTATTGTTCAATTCCAAGGGAAATCCTATAGTAAACAAATAAGGGCAGACGCTTATGTCGCAGTATTTAAAAAATTTTATTACTCTTGAACCTAAAAAAGACTGCGAGTGGTGATGTTTGGTCACTCATGATATGCTCAGTAGTTTCAGCTTGTGGATTCCGTTGGACCATCAGACCATTGGTCCCAGCCCAGGGTGAGGGCACTGTGGGTATGGTTGCATCTGCTAGATGCAGAATGTTCCATTGCAGGACTGGCTCTCTCCTGGGCTTCACAATATCAGCTAGCATGGTTAGACCTGTATACGGGCTGTCATACTCTCCAAAATCTGCCTCTTGGTGTTTACAGCACATGCTAGGTGAGCGGTGCCTAGACATCAGATTAATTCAGATGATGATCACAGGATCATGGGACAAAGAAAACCTTTACGATGTCCGAGGCTCCCTACAATGTTTTATGCAAAAGCATTTCAAGACCATTTCAGGGAAATGGGTCATTTTCTTTGTCCCTATCTCCATCATACCTTTCTTGGCCAGTTCATCTCACATGGTCCTGTCCTGGTAGGTGTTCTGTGGTGGTCACTTGGAGTATATCTTTAATTTCATTTGAGTAACTTGAATGTAACCACGGTTATGGGGAGGGTGCATCCTCAGCATGTTGCTATTCTTTGGTGATGGCTTCTCTTCAGCATGAATCTAACTTCATACAATCAGTCTGACCAGCATTCGTAAACCCTACATCAGCATTGGCCTATAAGGGCCCTGCTGGAATATGAGGCATCCTGTAGGAATATGAAGCGTCCTGTTGGGTTATGAAGTGTTCTGTTGGCTTATGAAGCGTCCTGTTGGGTTATGAAGTGTTCAGTTGGCTTATGAAGCGTCCTGTTGGGTTATGAAGTGTTCAGTTGGCTTATGAAGCGTCCTGTTGGGTTATGAAGTGTTCTGTGGGGTTATGAAGCGTCCTGTTGGGTTATGAAGTGTTCTGTTGGCTTATGAAGCATCCTGTTGGGTTATGAAGTGTTCTGTTGGCTTATGAAGCGTCCTGTTGGGTTATGAAGTGTTCTGTTGGCTTATGAAGCGTCCTGTTGGGTTATGAAGTGTTCTGTTGGCTTATGAAGCATCCTGTCGGGTTATGAAGTGTTCTGTTGACTTATGAAGCGTCCTGTTGGGTTATGAAACTTCATGTTGGAATATGAAACATCAAGTTGCATGATGAAGCGTCCTTTGGCTTATGGAGCGTCCTGTTGGGTTATTTTGCAGCTGAGGCCTAAGAGTGGCTTTAATTCCTCAAGCACCCACCCCAAGAAGTGCACTCCGCCGAGGTCTCTCATCCTGATTTGCTCCGGAGAGAGTGATGTTCTACATCTCTCCTACGGTCCCATCAGAATTAAAGTGGCACCACTTATTGTTGAAGCTTTTCTGGATATGAAAGTCCAAAGAAGTTACATTTGATGTCTTTCAGATTATTGTTTTGAGGTTGTAATAGTTTAGGCGACCTTTGAGCTGATGCTCACTTACCAAAAGCAATTTTTGTTCTGCTTGTATTTATTAAGGCACAAAATCCCATGTGTAGTTTTCTTTGTTTGTTTTGCTGCCTTAAATGTCCACTGAAGCTGAGGTGGTTGTCCGTTTTCATTGTTTTTTACTGCTGTGAATACATTTTCTGCATCAGTCTTGGTCATAAGCTGTGTTTGTGCTCAGCGACGTGGTCCACATCTCTGATGCTGATAAGAATCGCTCTCTGGGGGAAGATTCTTAAAGAATGGAAATAACCTGAGAAGAACTTTGATACGCTGTCACTATGAAGTAGAAATGAGCTGTTAGACAGAAAACAGCATCATCTAAATTTCTTTATTTTCAGATAACATATATATATATATATATATGGCATTCATGCTTTCTTATATGATACCATCTAAAGATATTTATTACATCTTTACATAGAGTATTGTACATTAGGCCAATGAAACAGTTAGAAATGTACAAAACAATATTCTTTACCTAGACATATTACCTAATGTCATTATTATTACTATCCTTATTAGTTTTTTATACATTTCAGAAAGATATGTGTGCTTAAGTTTCTGAGATCATATTATTGCAGAAAACAGCAAGTGGTATTCATCAACATGAAGACAAAACATCAAAGTCACACCGACATTCACAGTTACGCTTCACACAGTACAGTTTTATAACACTGAGAGAAAACTGCAATATGCTGATTTTTAATATTGTTTTTTTTTTTTACAAAATTCACAGAACGTTTATTCATTGCACGTTTTACTTATATATCTTTGTAGAGAATAAAATTCTTAATTTATCCAGATCCCTGTCACTTGTAGCTGCCATTGGAGCGAAGTTGCATTGTCCTTATTTGAATACAATGGCGATAATTTGTCGAATTAAAGCTTTGTGCTTTTAACTGGTAAAGTAAATAAAAAGGGAAAAACAAATCAGTTGTTTGTGTCAAGGTGTCGTCATTTCTGCATGTATATAAATATGTATATTCATATTTAAATGTTTATTGCCCAGCTACTCTATAAGATTAAACACAAAATATCATTTCCGTAAAATCTGCCTGTTGCTGCTTGCTGGTCTATCTACAGAGCTGAGGCCGTGCTACTCAATGTTTGCCCACTCAAACGAATACAGCGTCGTTCCAACTAAAATGATTAATGACTAGCTAAAGGTGCTCACGATGTCATTTCGCTGTTTGTCTCGTCTTTTAGTGTTGAACATTTGGTCACTTTCACCCGTTCCTGAGGACTGGTACACTAGTGGGTAACGTTAGGGTTAACTGAACTCAATTCGCCACCATCCATCGTGGCTCGGACATTGTTGCCGTGGTGATGCTCTACCCTGTGTCACAGTAATTTGTAGAGACGCTCGATTCGGTTTTGCCGCGGAGCGTAGCTAGACGTGTTCGTATCAGTACGATTTTGGTCCTTCACATGAACTTTTACATAGAAAACATCTTAAAAATAATTCTAAAAAAACTTTAAGTCACATACAAAGTTATTTTTTCCTTTAGAAAATAAAGATTAAATTGTAACAGTCTGTGTTGATATTAATGATTTTTCTGACCGGTCCTTCACCACCCTGTGGGTTCCCTTAGTTGCAGATTCACACTGGCCTTCATCTTAAGGAATTCAAAATAATAATAGTAATAAGAATAAAAAACATATTGTCTGGGATTCAGAATTTGGCCTCACCTGTTGCACATCCCCGTAATTATCATTACTTAATTTTCTTCAGTTCCTCTATGCAATTTCATATTGCATTCAATAATAATTGTATTACATTAATATAATCGTTCTGTATTTATCTTTAAAATACAATCAAACAATCTATTCTAAAAGTATTTTTCACGATATTATTTGTAATAGCGTAATTACATTTAAATATTCAGTTAGGGTGGAAGTATTGAAACACATTAGGATGCCGAATTTAAATCATTATTTAAAATGATCTCGTACTCATTTCATTTTAGAAAGACTAGTCTTTTGCATATGAGATACAGTCTATCACTAGGACATCGCTGGGTATTTGCCTGCTTTCCTTTTTTTACATATGAAAAATAAACATCGTAAAATCGTAATCAGGTCGGTCACATTTTTCCCCTGGAGGTAGGTGATTATACGTCAGAGCTGGAAGTCCTTGATCGTGTTCAACCATGATTACGTTTTCTGCATGAAAGTTGGCCTTTAGAACGGAGATTTAGATGTAGACCTCCTCACTGCTGGGGTTCGGGTTCTCCGGCTGCTGTTCCGGCCCGTTCTCCTGGGACGTCACCAGCACTGTGGGCTGGGTCATGATCCGCAAACGCTGCAAGGACACGGAGACAGTAACTTAGCTACATCTGATTCTCCATCTTTTTGTATTCTTAATGAACTTCAGGCAGCATTGGACCTTTTGGGTTTAATCATGTCTGCTTGTAGAAATCTACGTACTACATAGATATGTCTAGGTCAGAATGACATAGAAAGCAGCTTGGTGTATTCAAATAATTATTATTTTTTTTACCTCGGATGTTTTTGTTAGTGGTGTTGATGTGCTTTCGATTCAGGATGCAAGGTTACAGTTGCTAAAATGCTGAGCTATTTGAGAAATGCAGGAATTCTTTGGTTTTCTCACATCCCATGTTGACCTCCATACAAGTGAGAGTGAAGTTTAAGATCTGAGAACATAGTCAGACTTCTCCGGTGCCCCTGGAACAATTCTTGCAGTTTAGGGCCTCGTTCAAGGGCCCATCAGTGATATGAAAATTCTGCTGCCCGCGGGATTCGAACTAGTGACCTTCTGATCAGAAATGCCTAAACCCCAAAGCCAAACAGCCTGTTAAGTGATCAGCAATTGACACAAAGACCTCTGACTTCCAGTTTGGTCAACGCTGAACTCGAAGACGTCTCTTCTTCCAGACCATTCAGCTAAAATCACACGAAAATTGGACATTACCTCTTTGTAGGATCCCTTCAGCGTCAGGAACATGTAGCCCATATATCCAGGTATCAGGACCATGGAAGACAGAGCCATGCACCAACCGACTCCCTGCCCCCATTTGGGGAACACATAGTTGTTCATGGTGAGGGGAACCATCTGGACTGCGCTGAAGAGGAACACGCCCTACGAGCGAGAAAATCAAAATACAGGCAATACAATATAGACAGACTGTATTGCCAGTGAAGGCATATAAACATATCCAGACATTCCATTCCAACCTACGCTACCGCATGGGCTGAGATGCGGTAAGAGTGGTGGTCATGGCAGCATGCGTATACCCACAGCCACGATGAGGGGAGTGAAGGCCACCCAGCACAGCTTCCACCACAGGCATGGCTTATATCCAATCATCTCCTTGATGTTGTCATAGAACTTATTGACACCTGAAAGGAACGGGAAACGTGAGGAAGACGGATGCTGGCAGCGCGAAACCCAGTGTACTGACAGACGGTCAAGTGTAATTTAAATTTATGGGGAAAGACCACATTTCAGACAAAACTTTGCCGGAGCCTTTCGAACGTATCTCTTAGTTCATGGCACCACTGATAAGACGGCTGAAGTAGAAGTGCTGGAAACACACACCGATGATCTGAAGCTCTGTCAGGGTCCTCAGACCATTCACACACACTTCTAGCAACATAGCATGAGGAATTCTCCTGCTGGAACCAACCCATGCCATTGGAACTGGCCTTCATCATGAAGGGGTGGACCTGGCTTGCCACGATGGAGGAGTAACCTTAGGTGATTAGTAGAACTGCTTTTCAGTTCAGTTCAATTTTGATTTGATTTGATTTGATTTGATCAGCATTCACCTGTCCTTTAAATCCCCTCTCTCATTCGCACCTTTATAGGGTAGAGGGACTTGTTCTAATAGAAGGTGGTCATAATGCTTTGGCTCATTCCTGTAAACTTATATATTTTAAAGGCATTGTATTGGTGCCAGAGTGAAAATGTGTTTAAAAATGTGGGGCATACCAAATGTGTTTCAGACAAAGGGAAGAGCATCTAAAATTGCATTTATGTGCATTATTGAGCTAGCTGATCTTGCTAATAACCACTTAGACCATTTGCATATTTCCAGTTTGTCCGTACAGAATGTCATTTTTTATAAGCAGATACACATAACCAAACAGTCTAAACACACACACCTTTTCATGATATACATGACGATATCATATTAGGTGACATGAATGTGTGGACTAATTTAAAGACTGGGCTGTCATACGTCATTTTGCTTCCTGTTAATTAACTTCAGTAATGTAATATTCCTGCTAAACTGGCAGCATACTTCAGAGAGTTTATTTTGGCTCACAGCTCTGCTCTTTAACTTGTGACAGACAGTATCGGTAGTGAGGCAGGTTTACTGCAGAGCCTCCACTATGATCATTTAGTGACCGACCGCAGCAAACATCACTGTCTTCTGAAACCAGTTGCCACAAACGCTCCAAATGGTTTCTAAATTATCCAGCCAGAGTCGAGCGGAACTGCCTGACAGATTATTAATGCCTGCTATCGTGTTTTTATCCGACTGTGATAGTGCTCTTTCCTTTGATGCTAGAAAAGCAATTTTCATGCAGCTTACATCTGCAATTTACATACCAACTGCTAATTTTAATTGCAGATCAGATTCCACTTTAGCACTGGAATTTTATAAAGCAAATATGTCATCTTTTAAGTGAATTACTGCAGCTTTGTTTTGAATACATTTCTAGTATCGTTGTCATTTCTGTTTTTATTTACTGTGGAAATGATGTGAACTGCAACTGTGTTTAAAAAAAAAAACCAAACAGACGTACCGTAGAACCAGGATATGGAGACACACTCAAAGAAGACGAGGAACAGAAGGCACATGCCACTGGCCGAGTAGTAATCAAAGAGTTTGAAGACGTAGAGGCCGCCCTGGTTATAACACAGAAGGGAGCGTAAAACAGCCGGCCATTTCACCAGGAGTCACAACTCATTAGTGTCATTGCTAGTCAGTTTTATTTAATAAAACGAAGAATCAAGAAAGGTAATAAAATATCATTCATCTATCCATCCATCTATCTTCTTGCCGAGTACCTTGATCACGTTGGTGGGGTAATACGTGTATAAACGACATCACGAATGGCATATTTGATAAGAATCTCATTTTGAATAAAATGCCATCCTTGCTGTGCTTCAGGCAGATGTTATACCTGGCCAGTCGATCTGTGTGCTCAGCCACGTCTGTAACACGGTTCACTAACGGTTCATCTTCAAACCCACTCTGAACCACACTGACAAGAATGCGATGTGAGTCTCAGCCAGGTGACAGCATGCCTGGCATGGTTATCACATAGTTATCGCGTGGTCATTGCGTGGTCATCGCGTGGTCATCGCGTGGCACCTTCTCGCAGTTACGCGTGGGTCATAATGTGTCCAAGAGCAATCATATGACTCCAGTGGATGGTAATGCTTCGCACGGTTACTGCTGCCGGAATTCACCTGTGTGATGTTCGAAAGGCCGATCAAGTACGACACCAGGCAGACCACGGCGATGAAGATCTCTCGTCTTCCTCGCAGCAGTTTCGGAAACTCGTCCACTAAAGCGGTGATGAAGCCCTCTACTGTGCAGAACTGCATTGTTACAACAAGGAGAGCCACATTCCAGAGAAATTTCATTTTGAAGTTATTTGCTGTATTACACTATAAATCTCCAGATAATAGAGATTTGTGTCCAATTAATGCTCTAAATTAATGATCTAAACTCCAGTGTGGCTTCTCTCATTAAAACACTGACATGGTCTTGAAACCTAAAGTTCCTTTAAAAAAAATCAGTAAACACTGTAGTGGGTTCTGCGTTTTTCCACTCAGTTCAAAAATCAGCATTCAGGTTAAACTGCGCCGTGCTATGAAACATTTTTCATCCAGCTGACTAGCAAGCTCCCCGCGTGAGCAACTTCACGCTAATTTCGTATCATAAATTCGTTCGCAGCTTCGGTCCATTCGATTTTACAACACGCTTCATTTCGTTAGCCACCTAGTTAAAGTTCTGTTTCAGTTCTGAGCTCATATACTTTAAGGTTCAGTATTCGTTGTTTTAAATATTATGAGTAAATTAACATTATAGCTAAATGTGATGATGGTACAAATTCATTAAATGTAGACGCCGATATAATTTCTTTCTTCTCCAAAATACATTTCAGATTGTTTTTACCTGACTGTCGATGCCAAGCATGAGCAACATGGAGAAAAACAGAATCGCCCAGAGTGGTGAGATTGGTAGCTGTGTCACGGCCTCGGGGTAGGCCAGGAAGGCCAGGCCTGGACCTTCAAACACGCACAAAGAAAACACAGAAGTTTCAGCTTTTTAGAGGCGTATCGTGTAATATTTCCTGTTTATTCATAGCTCTCTGTAGCGGGCAGGTCAAAGTGCAATGCGGATACCTGATGCTGCTACATCAGCGATGGGCTTCTTAGTGACGTGAGCCATGAAGCCGACGATGGAGAAGATGACAAACCCCGCAAACATGCTGGTGAAGGAGTTGATGCAGCACACAATGATGGAGTCTCTGCCGCGTGAAAGTCGACAGAGACATCACTTAACGTTTATACTGATCTGAAAACCCTGGCAAAAATACAACTCGTTTCCAATATATAAAACTACATGCTAATCTTAGCCTCTTAAAGCCCCAAATATGTGAGTAAAAAGGCCCAGGTTGGTGGCTAATGTGAAGATCAGTGGCTTAGTTACACAGTACAATGTGTGAATGGGGGGGGCGTACCTGTAAACATTGTTATTGAAAGGGTTGTAGCTGCCAAGTGCAATGAGCGACCCGAGGCCCAAACCGTACGAGAAGAAAATCTGTGTCGCTGCGTCCAGCCACACCTGACAACGGGAGTCGGTCATTTACCGTGTAGAAAACAACACAGGGTGTAGCGTGACCTCTGGACATCGGTAGGAACCATACCTCGGATTCCTTGAGCTTGCTGAATTCCGGCGTAATGTAAAACAAGATCCCATCTTTAGCTCCGGGTAGGGTGATGCCGCGGATGAACAGGATGAATAACATAAAGTAAGGGTAGGTGGCCGAGAAATACACAACCTAGGAAGGAAGAGGGCTGAACGAGTCAGGCTGAAGGCTTAAGACCATCCGAGAGGACCGGTATATTCTCAGTCCACCAAAAACAAACAAATTATTAGGTAGAAAAAACACAAGTAATAATCTCTTCTGTTCAAATACAAATTATGGAACATCACATGTAACATGGACTCTATTAATAATTTGGTTTGTTTTCCACGTATCATCTGACGATGGACATGGTTTAGAGATGAAAATCTAGTGAGTAAACTGCTTACATTAAATTTGCTTAAAGACGCATCTTAAATTGGGAACGTAGCTTCTTCATAGACCAAACTGACCTGAAACTGCAAAGAGACGACAGTGGCTGACGGTCTGAAGATTTACCTTGCCAGTCCAGCCAACGCCCTTCCAGATACAGAAGTACACCAGCACCCAGGCGATAGCCAAGGTTACGGCGAGGGGCAGGCGAATCTGGCCAGGCTTCTCGAGCCCTTCAGTCAGCTGGTGCACGTTGCGTCTACGAGGAGAGAAATCACGATGGATTACACCGTCATGCAGCTGAAATTCACGCCTATAGATTAGTGCTGCCACCTTAATGTTGATATTGGTGCCAAATAAAGAAAAACGTATACAAAAGCTCTTACTCCCAGAATTCCATAACAGCACTGGTCAGATTGGTGGTATTTACAATGCTGTAGTTTGAGTAACATCTGTCAGTATTCCAAGGATTGTTACATGATTTCCATGGTAGATCCTAAAAAACAAAAGGATAATGATTTTTTTTCCCCCCCTTCTCTCATTTTTTTTTTTTCCCTGAAAAAAGAGCATTTTTACACTGAATTGTCCTCCTTCTGAGTATGAAATCAATACTGTGTGTTTTGAAACATTAATCCCGAAGGACCCTCATTCTGAGGAGAGTAAAGCGATACTCACTGTGGTAAAGGAGTTGTACAGGTAGTAAATCGCCCAGGCAATAATTACGATGTAGTAAATATTTAACCAGAAAGAAAGCACAGCTGCAGCGAGGCCAACCCCTACAGGCAGGCGAATTAAGAAGCATTAGAAATATGCAAATTGACCCAATAGATGGCCGTCTTGACATGAAAAACGTCTCCCGGTAATACACCTGAAGGGTACGATTAATGACGTGATTTCTTACGTTTTCTAATCGCTCTGTTGTAAATTGTGTCTTTACAAAACCACGAAAAATGACGGGAATCATTGCAAAGTGATGTGCTGTGACAACGGAGAGCAGCGTGAGGTGCGTTCAGGTCGAAATGGCAGCTTGAATACCTTTGAACATGGGAGCGAGTTTCCAAACTCCAAGACCTCCAATAGACGTGTACTGACCGAGGGAACACTCGAGGAGGAAGAGGGGCACTCCGGCAAATATCAGGGTCAAAAAATACGGAATCAAGAAGGCCCCTAGACAGAAATGAAGAAGGGTCATGGCACACACATCAAGTAGTCAAATAATCCAGTTTCCAAAAAATCAAGACCAGTGACAGGAAAGGCGGAAGAGATGAAAAGACTGAGGCAAATGTGCACTACTGACGAAACGGAAAGCTGAATTTAGGTGTGGGAACACGTTTTCTCGGACATCACTTTAAAAATGTTTGACGTGTTTGCAGCCGAGATGGAGGCTTTCAAACTCCATTTCTTCTAAGAAATGCAAAATGCCAGAGCGTGACTTTTACCTCCACCGTTCTTTCCACACAGATAAGGGAATCTCCAGACATTGCCCAGTCCGATAGCGTAGCCGACACAGGAGAGCAGAAAGTCAAACTTCCCCACCCACGTTTCCCGGTCGGGGATCTCCTTCTTCTTCTGCACCTTGACCACCAGCGTCTTGGCTTTGTCATTTGTAGTGGCCGCTTCGTTCACTTCTGTCAGGACGTGTCCATCCGAGGCTTTGGTGCCATTTGTCGCCATGTCCCTGGATTTTGCAGCGGTCCTGACAGGCGGACGGGGGAATTCAGCACCGGTCCAAGCAGACAGCAGCTTCGCGGTTCGGGAGGAGAGGAGGAAGGTGAGGAAGAGGATGGAGGAGAGGACTCTCCGGGCTGACCTGAAAGCAGAAGACCAGCGTCTTCATCATTCCCTGGAAATGAGGAGACGTCGGCATAGACGGCCGACAGCTGAAGGAAAGAGAGGGGTTCATTTCTACAGGAGGAGGCGTTTAAGCTGACGGGAGAAAACTGCTTTCACATCACATCACATCACATCACATCACCTATTCAGCGTGGCAAATTCACTCTGGAAGTGCGACGTTTCATGCAATGCGGAGGATTTGTAAAAAGTTTCAGGCTGCTTCAGCCGTCAGCGGGCGATTTCTTCAAATTCTCTCCGAAACGCGTGGCTTCTTCTTCTTCTTATTATTATTATTAACTTTAAGCATAAATGAAATACTCATCTAGTGCTTCAGAGATGAAGACGCAGCTGCAGCTCCGCTGGGAGTCGAGTCTTCACGGCGTCCGTCTCATCATCATCATCATCATCATCATCATCATCATCACTGCTATCATTAATAATGGAACCGAGCTGAGATTCTTCCCGCCGACCAAAGCCCCCGGACGGACTCAGCCTGCCCTCCTCTCATCCACACACACTACTCACCGTCTTCAGTGGTGTCCGTCCACAGCCTCCGCAGATCCCCCTAAAGTGAAGTCAGCAGAGGAAGTCGGCAGCATGAGAGACGGGCGAGGAGCGGCGCTGTCCAGAGCCTGTGGTGCTGAAGGACCGCCAGCCTCAATGTCATGTGAAAGTCGACCCTCCCCGCGTACAGCATCCCCACCACTGACATCCTCCTCAGCCTGCTGCTCTCTCAGCCTCTTTATACGGCGTGACTTCTTCCATCTATGTATTGTGACTTCTCTTCAGTGATTGATAGAGGCCACTTGCAGTCAGATGAGACTTTATGTAATCTGACTTAAGACTTTAGTAAGTCTGAAGATTATAAAGCTATCCCACTAACCTCGTCAGCATCTCTGCCCTCTGAGTCGAAACAAAATAGCGCATAATCCCACATCCCAGCAACATCAGCACCTGTGAGTCTATGATCAGACACGAAAATACGTTTCGGAGTTTTAATGTATATAGTGAGACCCAGTGTGTTTCATTATATTTTGGTTTTTTTTGTTGTGAAGTAAGCAGTGGTTTATTCCTGAAAAGTCGTCCATCACAGCTAATATTGTGCAATCTTACGTATACCACAGCACCCGCACCCCCCCCCCCCCCCCCCCCAACACACACACACACACACACACACACACACACACACACACACACACACACACACACACACACTGTCCCATTACTGGCTGTCACCAGACATTCTGCTCAGCTCCCCTGGTCATTATGGAAAAAAAATGTTTGTAGGTTACTCTAGGCCAAAGCATCAGGTGGGAAGTAGGACCAGAAATCTCACCTGGCACTCTCTGTCACTGTGCTGGGCAGCTGGCCCCAGTTGTCACTGGCATTTTGTATCATTCATTAGCCTTCTGCAAAGTACCAACCTGCCTGAAGTCCTCCATCATCAACTCCATTCCAAAGAAGGACAGAATGACCAGCCTTAATGACTACAGACCAGTGGGCCTAAGATCAGGTGTCTTGAACTATTCTGAAAGACTCGTCCTTTCCTACCTGAAATTCCCTACTGGCCCTATCCTTAACCCACTGCTGTTTCCCTACAGAGCAAACTAATCTGCAGATGATGCAGTCAGCATGAGTCCCCACTATGTCCTCGATCAGGGTCCTATGCCAGGGTACTTTTCATTGACTTCAGCTCTGCATGCAGTATAGTTGTTCTGGACCGGCTCCATAAAACACTGTGTCAAATGAATGTGAACATTTCCATCTGCCATCTGATCAGCAATTTCCTGACAGACAGTAAGTGTCATGAGATACTGGGAAACTACTTGTCCACCTCCATTTCATCAGCACTGGTGCTCCGCAGGGGTGTGTGCTCTCCCCAATCCTCCCTTCACTTTCACCAGTGCACCTCCAGCCAAGGTTGCAACCAAACCTTTTAAGAACCTAATGAGAACGTTATTGAAAGTTGTGGGAACGCTCCCGGTTTCCCCGTTCCCTCTAAATGTGACTAAGAGGAACATACAATTTCCCTTTTTGAATAACACCAAGGGCAATACAGTAGTTCATCAGTACTGTAAGAACATTATTTGTGAAGCTACAGTATTTACCAAAATTCATTACTAAATGCTGATTATACGTTGGACATGAATATACTTCGGGTTTGTATTCTAGGTCAATGACTTTCATCTAGTAAGAATTCTTGTGCTTGCAAAATTACATTATTCGGTCCAGAAAGACTTTTTTGCCCATTAGTTCGGTAGCGTCACTTCCATTTGGTTTGAGTTGCGTATTAAATCGGGTACACAACAGCGCATGCATTTGTGGTAGCCGAAACGAAAAATGTCACAATATTACAGTTGTTCATACACGTCATAAAAATCACTGTTTCAATATTTCGCTATGACGAACTAAATAAACAATTCTAACTCAAGGAAAGTGATCGCAAAAATAGTTTAAATTTGTCTGCGATAATAAAACAAATGTAGGTAACTACGAACAAACTCAACAATTATTTTTAAATACCAGCTAGTTTTTTGTAAAAAAATACATATATTAACATCTTTAACAACAATATCTACCTGTTAATTCCAGAAATCTTCAGGTTTCAAGCGTTTTGTACTTGAAAGAAAAAAAAAGAAGTGGTAACAGAGGCTCCATCAACAGGATTTATCAATATAAATCAAGTTTTGTACTACGAATATACATGCCCGTTTATTATTTAAAACGCAGATTTAATTAAGTGCACTAAACATTCTTACAGTTATTAACCGTGCGGACAGAGGATTATTTAAGCTTACCTGATGTAGTCATACCCAGCATGCACTGCGGCCCCCAGGAGCGTCGTCTTCGTCGAGGAGAATTAACGTGGTGATCACCCCAGAAGGAATGTCACCCTGCAGAACCCTAGAAGCGCTCTGTAAATAAAACATACCTTCTTATAATCTTCCGCTTGCTGAAAACGTTAGTTTAAACAAAACCTCCGTTCTGGCTTCGAGAAGACAATCCATACTCAGTCTTCATTAATATATGAAGGGTTATGGCATGTTGCTGCTTAAGGATATTAGCGCTCTAGAAAGAGTTCTTGCGATACTTAACCTGTGATTATGGTTGCATTGTAATATCGGAAAACACAGTGTACATACCACTACTACAAAATGTAATTGACCTATTGTATTACACCTATTATTTAAGAAAGCACATCCATGATGCGCATAAATGCGTGTATGTCTAATGCCATAAGGCAACAATCATTAAATTCCACAAACATTATCAGTAAAGTTTCTACAATATCCATCCATCCATCTTCTAACCGCTTATCCTGGTCAAATCACGGGGGGCCTGAACCCTTTGCCGGGCAGCATAGGGCACAAAGCTGGGGCACACTAAAATATTTTCTAATGTGGAATATGGTTATACTAACGTCACTAAAATGGTTATAAGATGAATATACTCTATAAATGTTTGTCGTTGTCAAGAATATGTGCAGTTTTTTTACGGGCAGCAAATACACGTGTCCGTATTATCCTGCAAAATTAAAATTCTGCCAATTTAATTAATGTGGTAACTGTAACCAATTAGAAGCTCTTTACTTAGGTAATTAGCACAATACGTGGTATGTTCCCAAACCACAATACTATTTTGGTTTATTTTTATGTTTGGCTGATTTTTGGGATACTAGGAAGTCCGAGAATTGGGTAAACAGTTCAAAACTGATATTTCATTTACCACCACAAGGCGGAGACAACTGTTCACGAATGAAATGTTTCGCGATCGCTTAGCTGTTAGCAGCCACAGTTAAACTGGAAAACCCGGTGGCCTGTTGTGTGAAATACATTTCATACGTCGCAATGTTCGTATATTGCAACAATTTCGTAGGTATCTACTCTAACTTGTTTTCATGCGACAGATTCTGGGTTTACATTTAAAAAAGATTAACCGGTGAAACGCTTTTTTTACTCAAAATTTTTACGAAAAAATGTTAAATTGGCTAAATTCATATGTGGTCGCATTTGAACCTTTTATTTTTCATATGTTTCAAGCAATCTATGTCTACTCTGACCAGTATTTAAGGATAATATGAGTCATAGACAAACGTATATTTTTTATTGCATAAAACACTATAATTAATATTCCCTAACATCCACTTAACCAGTGCTTGTTTAAGGGAAACCTGGAGTCTACTCCAGGGGGCAGAGAGCCTTAGGCAGTTTGGGACACTGGATGACATGGCAGTCCACCATAGGACACATACTTACACATTATGGTCAATGCATAGAAACACCAGAGAACCTAACCACATGTTTTTGTACTGCCAAAAAAAAAAAAAAAGTAACTGTGGGAATCCTCTGTGAGTACAGGGAGAGCATGCAGATGCATACAAAGCTGGAAGTGTGGAGGCTACAGTGCTAACTTCCGAGCCACCGAGTCATGCTAAATGTGCAGACATACAGAACTGGAAGTGTGGAGGCTGCAGTGCTAACTCCTGAGCCACCGAGTCACCAAATCATGCTAAATGTCCATCCAAAATTCAGAAGTAATTTTGTGGAGAGGTTAAGTTTTAGTTCAATTTGTTGTGGTAAATCCATTAGCAGCCATGACTGCTGCTTGTCATTTCACATAATTACATGTGCTTTCGGGATGTTCTTGCTATTCTTACAGCATTCCTTCAACTGCTCCACATTTGTGGGCTGCCTTGCATTGACTTGCTTTGGGTCTTGTCACTGCCAGTACTGACATCTCTACATGTTTACCAGTCATATTCATGAAACCACAAGAAGCACAATTAACTTTTCAATAGTAGGAATTGTACATTCATGTATAACTAGCCACTATGGAATCCTCTGTTCAAACATCTTTTGTTGTACACAAAAACCAGAAACAAAAATAGAACATGTAGAATAAGCCATCATATGTTCCCCTTGCCACCTAACACTCAGGGGTAACTTTATTAGGTACACCTATATAGTACTAGGTACTAGGTAGGAGTTTGTTTCGCCTCTAGAACTGCTTCAAGGGTTGACACAGGTGCATTCGAAGATGACCTCCTGCATGCCACTGTCCTACTGAGCTGTTATTTTTTCACATGTGGCCTTCCTGCTATCTTCAGCAAGTCCGGCCATTCTCTTCTGATCTCTCATTAACTAGCAGCTTTTGGCAACATAATCTGGATCTTTTTTCTTTATCATAAAATTCTCTGTAAACCCTAGACGCTGTTAGTTAATCCCAGGAGAAGTACTCTTTTTGACTGTTCTAACAATTATACCATGTTCAGTCTCTAAAGACCACTGTTCTCTGTCGTTCTTATGCTAGACTTCGGCAATTCTAAAACATAGTATTGATTCCTCTGGTACATTTCCTAGTGTTGTCAAAGTGCGACACTTCTTTTCGGGCCAGATCCAGTGGAGGGCCAGGTACTCTCTGAGTGTTTTGGTATGGTTCTGTATGTAGGCCTGCATGCATTTAGGTATGGAATGCAGAGACTGTATATCTCAAGCACATGTTGCGTGTTTTGAGCTATTTGCTAGCTAAAGCTATGCCCTAGGCTCTATACCTTTGGCATGAATTTATGGTTTCCCCAAAAGCAGTGCATTACACAGTACATGTATGTATGACCTGTACCAAAATATTTAAATGTGTTAGAGGTGTTCTTCAATAACTATTTTACAACAAACAGACATTAAATGCAGGCTTCCTTTGTGTGCTATGATTTCCCCCAGCAGTACAAAAGCATGTGGTTCAAGGTGAACTGTCAACTCTGAATTGCTTCTGGGTATGGATGAGCACACTGTGTTTACATTTCAGAGAACAAGGGTCAGCAAGCATCCAGCAACCCTGGGGCAGTAAGAGTTAATGGTTTAGTGGTGTTCGAGGACCAAACAGTGACATAATTACTTTGTTGGCCAAGGAATTTGAACCTACAACCTTACAGAAATGGGTACAGATCCATAACCTACACACTGCCCCACAAATTTTGGGCTAGAAATTCCATTCATTGTATAGCCTAACACTGCATCTCGAGACAGGCTCCAGATTTCTGTGACTGGATATTGCAAGCAAATGATAATCTTTATAATTCTTTCCAATAATTAATGACTGAGGAGCTGAGCCAGGAACAGTGCATCCAGAAGAGTTGAGATATTTCTGAGAATGTAAACTGTTAATAATTGACATGGATGCTATTTGTGTTTGAGATTCCATTGTTGATGAAAGGTCTTAGGTTCCTGGGAGAAGTTTTGAACAGACTAAATAGCGACAGAGTCTAATACCCAGGGTTCAGAGTCAGGAATGATACAAGGGCCGGGGCCAGGCATGAATACAGATGGAAAGAATGAAATAAAGTGAGACTTGGACCCAGACAGTGTCAGGTTAGTGTTTGTGAGTTTGTGAAGAGTGTTTGAAAGAACAGCAGCAAGGGATGAGACAGACCGAAAAAGGGAGGAATAGAGAATGTACAGTTGTGGTCAGAAGTCTACAATTTATTTTGGGTTTAAGTGAATGTATGTAATGTGCCTGTATGTATAATTTTGACCCTGTGTGGATTAGAGAAAATCCAAAATAAATTCAAACGTGTACACCAAATTCTTGTTTTTAAAGTTATTAAAGGTGTATGCTGTACAATTATTCCACCCTGGAAAAAGAACAGTTCAAATAAATCATTAAAAGCCCCAAAATTTCCATGCCATTCATGCCCATGATGAGTGTATGTAAACTTCTGACCACAACTGTACATACAGGGGAACACATGAGAGTGATGTTTGTTAGGTGTAAGAGAGAACGAGAAAGAGCGCCTTCAGAGGACAAGTAAAGTCAGGCGTTAAAGAAACAGGGCAGCAAGAAGGACTGAGACAAGAAGACGGATGCCGCACTGGAGCACAACAGTGCAAGTGTGAATGAGCAGCTCCATCCAAGGAGTTATACAAGCTGGTGATTTACATCTCAGCCACTGGGCCATGCAGTGAGTGAGAGATATGCCCAACATATAAGGACATCTCTGCATTCCTGTGAGCGCACAGATCTATGGGGTTTGTTTATTGATCTCCATCGACTGGTGTGGCAGCAGCTCTTCTGACCTATCCTGGTAATAGGGCTCCTATATCTCCTACCCTTTGTTCCCAGGTGTCACACCTGTTCAATAAATAATAATTTGTAATGTGTATAGGGATAGACTGGTAGATTTTTCAATCATATGACAGCTTCCACTTTCCCAGACCAATACTTAGTACTTGTAGTACATACATTACATGTAAGTTACACCTACAAACACTTTAGAATACTGTCGTAATGGCACGTATTATTCTTTAAGTGTGGATAGCACAATTTTCCCACCAATATCAGTTATTGAACTGGTCAAATGAGACATTCATGACACATGGACAATCAATGCGGACAGTATTTTTAACCGTTCACATGACTGGCCTCAAGCCTCAAGAGAGGATAAAGGTGAATTATGGGTTGAAAGGCCACAGCAAGGTGGAGAGAATACAGCAAATGAGTCTGTCTTGGTCAAGACCAGTAGTGTGTGGCCTGCCACAGACCTAAAAGTCAGCTTCACTAACTGTTACCAGACTGTTACCAGACATTAGTGGAAAGGTTAACTGAATGCTAACAGCACATTTCTATATTCTGTGGCCATACCTGGAATGGCTGTATGTGTACATATGTCACCAACAAATACATCCAAAAACAAAGTGACAAGTGCCCCCGAAAATCCTCTGCAGTGACGTAATCAGTCAAGCCAGACAGTTATGTCAGCTGGGCACCACAGAGTTCCACTGGTCGAGAACAGAAGAGTCTCAGAGCAAAGAGCAAGGGTTCCAGATGGAGAACAGAATCTGGGCCCTCTAGCACAATTCAATGTAAATCCATTATATTGAGGCCTTGGGCTGAGGGGTTTGAAGGACAGACAGACCGATAGCTGACTCAATGCAATTCAATCAGCAGCACTGGAACAGCAGCAGCGATAAGCCTGGCCACAAAGCTAAACATAGTCCTGGCCCACATACAGCTGGATAGGCTTCAATTTAAATGAGATAAAATGCTCGTAAGTACATACACACACGCACACAGTATTCGTAGGAAAAAGGGTAAAAAAATTACTCATCAATCAACTTCTTCCCATCGCTCAGAAGTTCAGTTTTTGCCCTCCTTACATTCAGTTTTAGCATTCTGTTTCCGAATAGCATACAATTCCAACTGTATGAAGCACATGACATACATTTCTCATTGAGATCGGGTCACACAGCTGTTTATTTAATTCTGTACATACAGGTATGTGGTTTTTAGCATTTCTGTTAAGCTTCAACTTGCCAGGACTGTCCCTCAACGCTGTTCCCACAACGTCCAATAACGTTCTCATTACATTCTTAATCCTGTAACGTACCTGTAACAGGGCTTCCCTGTTTGCTGGGGAACAGCCCTCGTTGCTTTGTAAACTCATATCAAAGTGCTGAATGTCAGACCTACTTTACAGCTGACACATATTCCCAGGGGCCTAGGTTTGGCTTTAAAGTTGCTAGGCAACCAAAACAACTACAGACAGTTGCTTCAATTATACATATATAAAAGTTATTAGGGATATTTCCGCTTTCCTGAAAGTCGATCAGACATTTGTTACATTCCCTACCTAAATCCACACCTCAAACTGCTGTCATTGTCATTTAACGTAGTATGACTCCTCTTTATAGTTGTTGCGTTTGTAGTTGTGAGTTATTTCAGAATTTAAGTAATTTTTCGGGCCTTTCCATTATTTTGTCCGTCACCTGTACTTAAGCATTTCTTAATTAGAAATATGGAAGTAATAACAGGAAGTCCACACAGTAACATTACTTAGACAATGTTTTTTTTTCACTATTTTAATTAGAAAACGACCATTTCTGGCAAGCATCCTCTAGCAAAATGCCACACCTTTTTCCTGAAGTCTAAGATCTATTCCCATCTATGAAATTCAATACATTCCTTACAGAAGAAGACTGCACATGTTCACATTGTTTTTGTACCATGACCGTGCTTTAACTCTTTTATATAGCATCCATCCTAATGCTCTGTTACAGGAATTGTACACACATGCAAGATAATTTATTATGTATTGAAAAGCATGGTGTTAACACAAGGCGCACTCTGGATGGGACGCCGAATCATCACAGAGCAAGGAAGTATATATACAGTGCAATATTCATTTTATGTGATTCATATGATATTTGTATGATAAACACAAAATTTTGAAAATATACTATTACAGATTACATTAATGCCAAACCTTATTATACATATAAAATGCTAAATTATGTATGAAAAATTTTGAAAACTGTTATGGAAATTAAAAAATTACATGTAAAAAACCCTAATTAAAGTATTAAAAATATTGGGGTGGACACCCTGCGGTTCCTACGGCCCCGTATATAATGGTCAGCCTAACAGGTACTTAGACCTCGCTACACAGGCCCAGTGTCTCGTCCACATAACAGCCCGGCTACTTTCAGACTCCGGGCTCTATTTTGACGATCTAATGCAAAGCGTAAAGCGTAAGGCGCAAGTAACATTTATGGGCGTGTCCAAATCCATTTAGCTATTTTGACAGTGGAAAAAACAGACTTCGCGCCAGCGCAACGCACAAAAGGGTTGTCCTAACTCTCTTGATTATTCAGAGGTGTGTTTTGGGCGTAACATGCAATAAACCAATCAGAATGGTCCGTCACCTCACCATTAAAAGTCAGGAGCACAGGAGCTATTGCGGATTGTTATTATAATGGCGTGTTTACATGGCAAACCAGATCAGTTTTCGGCCAAGGAACGAGGGACGTGCTCCTGCGCGAATTGAAAATGTGAAGGCAAATCATTTACGGGAGCACCACTGTTCCACCTAAGCCTACCGAGGTGAAGCAGGAGTGGGAATATGGATAGAAATTTATCTCAAATCGATTCATTTTGAGACAAATTTCTCTCCATAAGTTGTACTCTATAATGAAATGTATATGAATTAAATAAAATAACAAAAAACGAATAGTGCACTTCGAGCGTGTACCTGTGTCCGTAACGAGTGTTGTGCTCCTGCACATTTCTAAAATGCGCTGCTTAAATATCGTTTAATAATATGCCACTGACTTTACATGTGGTTTTTGTTGGTTAAAAGCGCAATGTCATTTCGCTGCCTTTAGATAGCAACGCATCGACAATGCACCCAGCCACACCTCATTTTAAAAAGACCATTCTTATGAGTGGGAAGCGCCCGCAAAATTATTGATTATTTTGAAAACGCGCACGCTTGGCGTGAAAATGAGGAATGCGCTGGTACAAAACAAGCAAAACCACTTTGCGTCGCACTTTCTACCAGTGCAAAATAGGGCCCTCTGTGTTTCAGACAGCCTATGGCCCTGTATATAATGGTTAGCCTAACAGGTACTGAGAGCTTGCTATACAGGCCTGGCGTCTCGTCCACATAACAGCCTGGCTACTCTCAGACTCCATGTTTCAGACAGCCTACGGCCCTGTATATAATGGTCAGCCTAACAGATACTGAGACCTCGCTATACAGGCCCAGCGTCTCATCCACATTACACCCTGGCTGCTCTCAAACTCCATGTTTTTGACAGCCTCCAGCATCCTGTTTAACCATTGGTGCTCACTGTGACCTATATTTACACTCAGTCTCTTAAGAAGCAAAATCATTCAATCACAGCAGACTTCCTTTTAATTGTGTAAATGCTCCTTCCTGTTTCTCCTCTCATTATCAACATTTTGGCTGACAACACAGAGCTTTAAAGTACTCCATCTGCTCTAAGCACCTCACCTTAAATGCACTGTTTAAATGTTTCAGTTCTATATGTAGAGCGATAAAAACGACAAGAATCTAAAAAGTCTCTTGGGTTCCGTCTGCCCTGAGCATGAGCAGCTTTATGACGTCAAGGCACCCAAAGATCGGAAGCCTTGTCATTTAAGGTCAATGTACGGCATCTGCGTGGTGGAAATCCCAAAGTTCCTTTATTCTCAGGATGTCCGTTGAGCTCTGTGTACAAGCAGGTCAGGGTTACTCCAGTTCACACTTCCACAGCCTCCCCCAAGCCGGGGTTTCTGTCTCACAGGTTACATAACCATCCTGCTCTCTGCTTAGCAGCCAGAGACTGAAGGACATCACAGTGGGCTAATTTGGGAACACCAAACTGGCTCAGAGCGTACATCTATTTCTCATCCCCACGCTGCTATGAGACTAACTTCACACATTTTCAGAGTGATAGCTCCGTGGACTACCTCAGCCCGTAGAACACTTCTGGAACTGGAGGCCCACTTGTCGAGCTGCATGATAACATCGAAGGGCAGAGGTAAAAAGTTCACCTACAGAAAGGAGATTGCTCTTTAGACTCTGCCGTTAATGTATGTCACTCGACTTGCTGAAGATACCTCAGTCCAACAGACGAAAAGTCAGACATGCTGTGGCATAGACAGCATACTGATGTCCAGCACATATTGTCCCATACTGACAACCGGTTGGTCTGCACTTTACATAATGTTTTGCAAAGCGTAGCACCCTTCAAAAATCCAGCTAGTCTAGAAACTGGCAACATGACTGGTATGTTTGCAGGGTATGAGTGAAGGGGGATGGGGATGCTGTCACAGACAGCGAGTGAAAGATGGTGCAAGAATATAGACAGAGACAAATTTGGTAAATCATGTTGAGGCTGGACGTCCAAGGGACAGCTGTGAAATTGGACACGGGGTATTGGTTTAGGGTGAGGGCACGGTGACAAGGCCCTGCTAACCTCACCTCCTCCCAGCCACACCCCAAATTCACCAGCAGTTCAGACAGTTATATTGGACTATTTAGAGGAAGTGAAACACCTTTTAACAGTATCACTACATTTTATAAGTAACTAAAAAGGTCCCACGGTGACTCTAAACATAAAGGTCGAAATAGTCAAACCATTAGAAACTGACTAGCTTCTTAATGATAGTATTAATGGGCCGTTCCTTCCTCTAAAAACGTAAACATTATTATTGTTTGTGTTTAAAATAAATGGTATTACGCTGTGCCACAGGTCATGGCAAAGGGTTTACTTGGAAATGGATTGGTTATGTCTGCAATTGATTGCTTAAAGGGCCTTATATCTATGAAATCTGAAATTTAATTTTCAGACCCTCAAACACAACACCACCACCACAACAACAACAACAGGGGGGCACACCAGCTCGTTGTGTAGCACTGTCATCTCACACCTCCCAGGCTGGGGGCTCAAATCTCACCTCTAGCCCTGCATGTGTGGAGTTTGCCTGTTATCCCAATGCCTCACAGGTTTCCTCCCACAGTCCAAAGATATGCATTGCAGGCTAATAGGCGTGCCTAAATTATCCATGGCGTCTAAGTGCTTGTGTGACTGTACCTTGTGATGGCTTGGCACCCCATCCAGGGTATCCCCCATCCTGCACCCCAAGCTGACTGGGATAGGCTCCAGGCCCTCCCATGACCCTGAATAGGATTAAGTGCTTTGAGAAATGAATGAATAATAATAAACAATTTTCAGATGTCTCTGTAGGAACATTTTTGAATGAACAAATGAATACTTGACTAAGGTTATATTTGGATGGACATTTAACTTGGTTTAACTAAGTGTATTTAAATAAAAATGATCCGAATCAAAAGTCACTCCAGAACTTGTAATGCAGTCCTGCGCAGTATACTTTGTAAACATTGCCATTGCATTTTTAAAGTCCTTTCTCCCTGTGTCTGCATGGGTTTCCTCAGGGTTCTCTAGGTTATTAAGCCAGTCCAAAGACATGCAGATGAGTCAGTTTGGTGCTCCTGAATTGTTTGTAGTGTACGTTTGAGTGAGGGACTGGCATCCCATCTGGGGAACCACTCCTTTGTGCACTGGGCTTCCTGGAATAAACAATTAGCTCACCTGAATCTGTCCTGGAGGAGTGGTTGTGGAAAATAGAGGGATGGAGCAGAACATATACAGTATTCTGTAGAGGGTTATTACAAGAACACCAGATAGGGGTCACTCAGTGGCTCCTTGGGAATGGGTCTGAGTTCCACTTACTCTCTTTTTATAGAGTTACTGCATGTGTTCTTCCTGTGCTGCATGGATTCCCTCCTGAAGTCTGGAGACACGCACCTGGGTCCATCAGTGTTTCTAAATGGGCTTAAATGTGTCTGCCCTGTAATAGATTGCCACCCCATCTGCAGTATACTCCTGCCTGGTATAGGTCCAGGGTTTCTTGTGACTTTGACCTGAAAAAGTGATTAGAAAATGGATGAAACATGACTGAACATGATCCATGCTAAAAATGCACATGCTGTACATAGCCAAACAGATCTATTTTGGTGTTATACCATAATCACGTAGCTCCAGGCAAATTACCACAGATGTACGGCAGACTCCATGCACTAGATTTTATTGGTTAGTCAAAGCATCTCATAGTTGACTCATTGGTTTAGCATCTCATAGTTGACTTGCCCCTTCAAAAACTGTGTAGTTATTGGGTTTATTTGTACCTTAATCACAGTATATGGCGACAACATGCACTCTTCAAGATATTTAAACCGCTTTGGTATTTGTCTTAAGAGTGGATAAGTTTGGCTGTTTATTTGTTTGTACTCTTGACCTTGACTTGGTTTCTTGGTAAGCCAAGTAATGGTAAGCCAAGATCTTCCTTGGCTTACCATTTTAATGCATGCCAAATAGTTTTCATATGAATGTTGCTTCATTTTATCATCTGAAAAAATGAGGAAGGTGTAGAAGACCAGAGTTTCTTCATAGTTCCTTAAAACAAGTTCAAATTTGTTTTATTACATTTACAGTAACCTTTAGGAATTTTGACACATTTCTGAGAATAATTTGCATTTCTCAATAAAATGAAGTTAGACTAAAAAATTTGCACTATAATAAGAGTATTTATTTTTCAAAATATTTGACCATATAACATGGGCCATCTGTTTAATGCATGTAGTCTTTATGTCTCATTCTCATTAAAATTGATAAAATGGCATATGTACCAATATGTTACAGGAACATAAAATAAACATTGTCAGCGTATGAGAGACTTTCATAGAATCAAAACTGCTGAATCCGAATAAAATACAAATGCATACTTTTAATTGCATGCTTTAGTAATTTAAAGTGTCCACATTGCTGCAACAGAAGTACTGTTCTGTTCTTGAGGGAAAACGTAAAGTTATCAGAAAGGAAGGAGAGTGAATTGGCAGATTAGATTAGAAGTGAAGAATTCTTGCATGATTCCTGCCTACATACTCTGTAAGACTGAAAGGAAACCAGTGGCTGTGGAACAATGACAATGGTGGACTTCCAATTGAAATCTCACTCTGGGTAAATCATTGGCATAAACCTGACTGTATTTATGCTTAAGTCACTGCTCTCCTTTACTGTGCTGTTGCTATGTTTGGGCCAGAGGCAATGAAAGGGGGTGGTCCAGCATTTTACCTATCTTCGGCAGTGTTATACAAGCTCTTACCTTACCTGGTTATCATAGATGGGCTCGGACCAATGAAGATTAAGCAAGCAAAAGCCGTCTGGCCAATCAGTACAAGTTATCTGGGTATATAAACCCAGGTTTGCCTCCTTCATATTTGGGCGACCCCTACATTGGCTTTGGTGACCAGGATCTGATCCCAAGGACTGTTACCGCTTTCTTTTCTCCTTTGAAGGTAAACCTAGTTTATTGGGCTAAGTGAAAAGGGTGTTAGCAGGCTGAATAGTTTGGCTAATTCTGAGGTAATTTGAGATTAAGCAGTTTAAACATGCACTGAAACTTACCATTACAAATACACCTGGACTTCTGAAATCATTTTTTTTTTCACTTTTACTTTTGGTGGACATCTTCAGCTTTTGCTGCAGGTTCTTGGAGGGTGAAAAGGGGGACCATCTTCAGCTGCTTATTATGTTAGAGTCAGCCTGAAGTGCTGGACATATCTGCTTTGGATGCAGATGTTATACATCTCACTGTGGTGGTTCAGAGAATGAATGCCCAGAGTGCACCTTCTTTAGACATGCATATTTGATGGGTGGTGTCAGGTGGTCTGAAAGTGTTGGCCTGCATCAAAGTCTCTGCAGGGGGTTGATTTCACCCCCTGTGGTTCTGGTAAGAATAGAACAGATGAGGATTATGGTTGCGAAATGGATCACTCTCATTATCGGCTTATTATCCTGCCACAATGTCAACTTTTAAATATTTTATAGTTTAATATTAAATAAGTAATACATATTAAGCATAGGGTAATGCACTGTACTCTGTGATTCTGAGCAGAAAAAGTAGTTGGATGGATAATCCACTGCAGTGTAGAAATTTATTATAATAATATAACTCACATGTGCATGCATGGAAATACTTCATGGAATTTCACTCTATCGCTGTTGTGTAGCTAAGTATTTTATACGTTTCTGACTGAGATGGAGGACTCTTACATCAACATGTAGTATGATGTTAGGTCTGCAGTGCACACTGTTATAGGTGACTGTTTAAAAAATCCTAAAGGTTCTGTCATCTTCACTATAACAAAACATTATTGCAATTTGTTGACAGAAGAAAACGTGGGTTCGATGGCCGGGTTCTTTGCTTGGCTCTCTGGACTTAGGTCAAGCGACAGCATTTTAAACCAGACAGTTTTAGAAACATATGTAAGGTGAAGACACTGAAGTCCCCACCTGTGGCATTCACATATAAGAAGACAGGAAAGGCTGACAACACTCATAGTGGAAACCTGAGTCAGAGGTCGAAGGCTGCCAAAAGGGCAGCGGCAAAGGCACCTAGGCATTGACAACATTCGATGATGGTACGGTCATGGGCATCAGCTGTTTGACAGACTAGACGCCATCATTTTGGAAACTATTTCTAAGACAGTACTGTTACCTATTCACCAGATACAAACCTGGAATGGCACATAAGCTTTGTGTCCGTTTTCAGCAGATCAAGTAAAAAAACAACGCAACAATGACGAAGAACAAACATAACGACTACAAGATGCGGTTTAAAACCGATGAGGAGTACCCTGACTTGACTCAGCACAACAACCACATGTCCAAGGCGCTGAGCAGGGAGACATACGACAAGCTGAGAAGCAAATCCACCCCCAGTGGATTCACCCTGGATGACTGCATCCAGACCGGTGTGGACAACCCTGGTGAGTGTTCCAATTCTGACACCCAGATCTTGTGCAGGGGACGCAGCTTCATGAAGGCTATCCTATGCAGAATACACTTTTCAATAAAATTTGCACTGACCATTCTTTGAAATATCTTCCATCATTGTTAGCAGAACTTTGATTATATTCCTAGTATAATCAAATAGAAATCTTTGTATCATCTGATTTCCTACTTCTGAACCAACCAATTGGATTTGAAGTATTTTTGCTGTGATGGCGAATTCTTATTTGCAGGTCACCCCTACATTATGACTGTGGGCTGTGTGGCTGGCGATGAGGAGTGTTACGAAATCTTTAAAGACTTGTTTGACCCAATTATTTCTGACCGCCATGGTGGGTACAAGCCCACAGACAAGCATAAGACTGACCTGAACTTTGAGAACCTGAAGGTAATGGCACCATAACTACTATTTTTGTCTTTTTTTTTTTTTTTTAAATACTTCAATATTTTGGGTAAAATATCAGTGCCCCATCTGGTATCGTTCTGTTGCCTGCAGCACTGTATTCACAGCAGTTATGTTTGAGTCTTTCATTAAAAAGTGTTAATTTTGTAAAATGCCCTTTTAACACTTGAGACCAGGTTTTTCAGATCATAATTTTAAATACATGTTGTTGTAGATCTGGTTAGTTTACATAACACAACTTTGACCCACACAGGGCGGTGATGACCTTGACCCTAATTATGTTATCAGCAGCCGTGTACGCACTGGCCGTAGCATCAAGGGATTCTCCCTCCCCCCCCACAATAGCCGTGGTGAACGCAGGGCTATTGAGAAGCTAGCAATTGAGGGTAAGCACTAACCTTCTCCCTCTGCTCTTGATGTCCATCTTTCTAGTTTAAAAAAATAATAAAATCACCCTGGTAACCAGCCATTAGAGTGCGAGCCTGATTCAATGATTAGAAATCTAGAAAGAACCATGACTGTGAGACGCTGATGCCAATAGTACTGACATTTTGCTGTCGGATGCATGCTACAGCCCTGAACAGCCTGGATGGGGAATTCAAAGGCAAATACTACCCCCTGAAGGACATGACTGAAAAGGAGCAGGAGCAGCTCATTGCTGACCACTTCCTGTTTGACAAGCCCGTTTCTCCCCTGTTGCTGGCTGCTGGTATGGCTCGGGACTGGCCGGATGCAAGAGGCATTTGGTGAGTTTGTCTGCTCATGCCGTATCATTTTTGTTAAGCATCGTGTTTTTATTACTTGTGACTCAGGTAATCACACATAGTTATGTTGTGTGTTCCTCTCGAAAGGCACAATGAAGGAAAGACCTTCCTGGTCTGGGTGAATGAGGAGGACCATCTGCGGGTCATCTCCATGCAGCAAGGAGGCAACATGAAGGAGGTCTTCAGGCGCTTCTGTGTTGGTCTCCAGAAGGTCTGCCACACACTTGTATCAAACTATTACGCTTTGATTTTTTAAAAATCATTCTTAAGAAAAGTCGGTTCCTAATGATAGGGAGGCATGACAAACAGCAGCTCTCAAAGACTATTCATCATGGGATTAATGTCATACTGCTTTAAGTGATATGTACATTTCCCAAGTTCTCCCCATTTACGTGGATGTTTAACAGACAAATTCAGACTTGACCATGTCACTGTTTCTCAGCTGCCTGGCTAACCGACAGCAACATTCAGTCTCAGGACATGCATAACACAACACCCTCATCTACGTATATATGTAACAATTAGAAATTGGGACGCTGCTCTCCAGGAACATCACCACTAGAGATAAGCGGGCTTGTATTGTCTCTATCGGCACAGATTGAGGAGATCTTCAAGAAGCACAACCACGGCTTCATGTGGAATGAGCACATTGGTTTTGTGCTGACCTGCCCCTCCAACCTGGGTACTGGACTGCGTGGGGGTGTGCATGTCAAGCTGCCCAAGCTGAGCACGCACCCCAAGTTCGAGGAGATCCTCACCAGGCTACGTCTGCAGAAGCGCGGCACGGGTATGTTTATGCGCAGACCTGACGTGTTGTGATTCCCCCAAACATTTGAGACAATCACTATCAATGGTTTTTCACCCACACTGCCAATAAACCTGTAGACCTATGAAAGCTACATATTGCTAAGACCAAGTGTTTATAAAGCCTATGAAAAATAAACTGATCACTGAGTATAATATCCAATTATTTTCATTACCCTTGTTCTACATGTACCAAATGATTAGCAATTAAAGATATTACCAAACTGCAGTAAACAGCAATAACTGATGCTATAGGTTGATAACCAGGTGTTGATGTTCATTTTGACCTGCTATGAACAGGTGGAGTGGACACTGCTTCTGTGGGTGGAGTCTTTGATATCTCCAATGCTGACCGTCTGGGATCCTCTGAGGTTGAGCAGGTCCAGCTGGTGGTTGATGGTGTGAAGTTGATGATCGAGATGGAGAAGAAGCTGGAGAAGGGAGGCACCATCGACGATATGATCCCTGCTCAGAAGTAAAGCTGGAATTGTGTTTTGTTTGTTTTTTTTAAATAATTTAACAAGCAACCACACCAACCAACGTGTGGACAAGTAGGGGAAAAAAAAAAGTTGTGTTGCTCTGACTAGTCCAGAGACTCTTGACTCTGTCTACCTTTTTGACTTCCCACCCTTCATTTCATCTGCGTACCCCCCCCCCGCCCCTTTCATTTTCCACTCTTGCCAACTCAGCTGTAACATCCTGGGATCAGGCCTCCACATTGCTAGCTGCTTTGTGGTTTCACCTAAATCATGACTTTTGGCCATATAAATTATTTAATTCAATAAATTGAGCCCCATGAAACAATCTGCCCTTTGTGTTCTCGTTGTTATTCCGTGATTAATCTTTAACTTGTTTTTTTTTTTCCAATAACACATTACAAATGTAATACATTATATTCTATCAATAATTTTAACTTAGCACAGTGACATTAACTGGGCAAAGGTACTCTTTGTAGTGAAGCCCAACTGATAGTGACCTCCTGCCTGCACAGAGACCAAAAAAAGAGAAATGAGTATGAGTGAATTTTTATTTCTCATGTTTTTCCTTAACCATTTTTCTTTACATCTAAAGGTACCACAGTCTGTACCAGAAAAAAAAATCATAAATTTAAAAGAAAAAAAAAATAATGACCAAAAGTTTCATTGTTCATCTGGTTTCTACACAATGATACAAATACAAGCACTCTGCTGGGTTTTAACAAGAAGGACCATGTTTTGTGTTCTGTGAATGTCTGAGTGTGTACTTGGTGGAATGCAGTTTGATGTGGCTCCTAAAAACAAGGGAAACCTACAGCCAGCTTAGCACCTGCTTACAACAGGAAGAGCTGCTTCTGAGGTGCAACCAATCTGTATTTTAAATGTCGTTCCAGTCTCAACAGCCACCTATTTTGTTTGGACTGACAACTATGTAAGTTGGACCATTCTCTGCTGCTTGCATCTTATCAGAGCAGGATCAAAATTCACACAGACTTTGTTACACAGAAAGGTGGCTACTGGTAGGTTAAAACAACAGTCAACAGTAGACTGCCTGCATTTCAATGACAGCTATGGAAAAATAAAACACATCCACTCAGGTTATCAACTGAACTGTGCAAAATCCACTCTTTGAATCAAACTACACCAAGCAAAAACCTCCTGCATTGGTGCATCTTCACTGCCTGCTAAACTTTTTCATATCAGATGTAAACATCACACTTAAAAGCCAGCAGAAAAAAAAAAACTGAAGGACACTATATGTATATATAAACACGGTGGTATGTTTTCATGACTCCATTTATTACTCCCTGAAGACTCTTTAAATGTCTAACAAAGGAAGCCAAATCGATTACTGGGCATCACATTGGCACTTCCTACATATTGTACTCTAGCCTCCAAGAAGAGGCCAACAACATTTTTGGGACACCTTTCCTCATTTACTGGGACGGCCCCGCAACTTGCGGTTAGCTTCAGGAGACGTTATTCATTACTAATGTTTGCGCAGAATGACAGAAGATGTGATTTAAAACCTCGGAAAAGCACCAAAATAAAGCAAAATGTCCAAAGATGTGACGGAAGAAATTTTATTTCGGTTCACTTTTTTTTGGAGACATGCAGGACTGCAAGTCAAAAATACTTATTGGGCATCCCCTGTATTCTTAACTGTTTAAAACCTATTACTACTTCCTAGTCTCTAGACACAGCCCTAAGCTCTAACAGTATATATGCAACTGGCTGAAGAAGAGAGGCCCTCATAAGTTTGGTTTAGAAAATCTTCTAGCTAAGGAAGTGACCAAAATCACAGCTTTTACAATTAAGACTTTCACACTTTGAGAAACTTGTTTCTGGCATTCATGTATATGCAGCACAGGTTAGATATACTTACTGTTTGGATAAACCACAGCTCAATTTTTTACAAACTCCAGTGCACTTTCCTTATTAGAATAATAATGTAAAAAATGTTTCTCTGGGGGTGGGGCGGGGGTCAGGTTTAACAGTTATGAAATCAGATCAGTGGCAGTCTTTCTGTCTGTGTATGTGAGTGTGTGTGAGCGAATGCGTAGGTGTGGTACGCAAGCGTCAGGGGCAGGAAGGATGGAAGTCTTACAAATGATGGAAAAACAGAAGCTAATGCTTAGCAAATGTTAAACAAGCGATCCAGAACTTGCCCACTTTTTCCAGATGTAAGTTAGAACAACCGGCTGCAGAACCGCACAGCAAGTCAGAACTGCACCAACGTGTAGGTAAACCTAGGACCCATCCGTAAACATAGTGTCAGTCTCTCCAGGCTAGACCCTGTGACACACTCCTGACTGGGACCTTAATTCTCCCCACAGCACCCTGGCAACAGGGACGCAAGGGAGGCGCAGGTTGCTACCTGAGGAACAGTCCAAAAGTGAACCCATGATTCCTAGCCTCAACTACAAGAACTGGTTCATACTCTTGCTATAAGGTGCGACTAACTGCCTTACTCAGAGAAACTTGGAGCAAATTACCAGATGATTTGGCAGACATGGCTTAGCACCACTCCTGTACATATCTACCCAGAATGTTATTAGGTAGCCAAAAATTCATAAAAACAAGGCTTGTGCTAGCAATTAGTACATCTGAGTACCCCAGTTCAGCTACAAAAGAGTCGGATATCGGAGTTTTCTTTTAAGCTCACCAGCCGGAGATCTCTTCATTTTCCTTATTAGGGTCATTCTGAGGGTGCATATTATTAACCTCCTTACTTAAACCAACAACATGTAGCTGATCAGACGAGATTTAGGAAGCTAAGAAGGTTGGAATACCACACCGGTATCACTGAATGCTCCACTTCATCAGACTATAATCAAAGACAAACAGAAGTGCCTGATCATTCACATTAATACTTATGTATGACAAACTGTAAAGAAAATTCAGGTGGGGGGGTGGTTACAACTGTCAGAAGGATTGACTGTCAATCCGAAGTGTCCCTATGTCACTTTATCTACTGTGAGTATAAGGGAGATAAAATACGAAGGCTTAGAGACACAGCCATCCACCAAAGACTGACGTCAGACGGCTGCGGCTCCAGCCATACCTGGCTGAATAACCACATAGTAAAGTGAACCTAACAGACAGACACTGGGTGGAGAAACTGGGCATCTTTTCTGCTTCTGCAATTAATCTTGGCATTCCTGTGCGTCTCCTCCTGCTGGAAGGAGGTGTGGGTGGTAACGCCTGGTCAAGATTACTGTATCCATTTACATCAGCTGCATCGATCGGGAAATAAGAGTACCGTGACGGGGGGGGGGGGGGGGGGAGGGCGAAA
>JAACJT020000031.1:6250723-6279549 GCA_009936485.2 Gymnarchus niloticus | reverse complement strand
CTCGTCTAGTGGGACCAGTCCCAGGTATGTACCGTTTGATGCATGAGGGTGTACATGGAGAACCTTGATACAGAAAGATGTGGCATCGCGAATGTATGGGGTTGGGTCCCGGCACGAGGACAGGGGGCGGGGGCACGGGCGCGCGCCCCCCGCGTGTCCCCGGCGCTGCGCGGCACACCCCGCCATCACGGGGGCGGCGGGGCTGGAGGGGCGGGTGGGGGCCGCCAAAAAAATAGCAGCTGTTAAAAAAGGAATGATAAATATAATCAATGTGATGACAAATTCATCAAGAAGAACAAAATGAATTGTTATGGATTCGTTTGGTCCAGGGGTAGCCATGTCTTTCAGCAGGGGTGGGTGTTGATGACTCACAAGCTATCTGTGTGTCCATGTGGCATTAAAGCAGGGGCAGGTGTGGGGCTGGTGCAGCAATGGCAGCCAAGGCAGAGGTGCCACAACATCCTTTTTTGTCCCAGTCTACGCTTTGCCCCCCCCCCCCCCCCCCCCCCCCCCCCCCCCCCCCCCCCCATCCCCATCCTCTTTCCCCCTTTTGGTTTTGTTTCCCCGGGCGGGGGCGGCGCCCCCCCCCGGCGGGCGGGGGGCCCCCCCCGGCCCCACCCCACCCCCATCACCTTCAGAGTTCCAATTCCTTGGACACTTTGGTGGCAATGTCCCGGAAGGCAAGCGGCGCCCCCCAGAGGCGCTTGAAGCGCACGCCGCTGGTCTCGCACAGCCCGCTGGGCAACTGGCACACCTGGGCCTCGAAGGCCACCCGCGAGCCGGCCGCCCCATGAGTGCAGGACAGCAGGAAGGGCCCAGCCAGATGGACCTGGCAGCCGCACTCCTGGGCCGCCTCGCGCAGTGCCAGGACCACCTCTGCCGGGTCCCGAGGACTGCGCACCTTTACATCCCAGCCGCATCTGGGGGTCCGGGGCTCTGACGCTTTTTGATGCCCAGGTAGATGGCGACTGTTGTTGAAATTGTGGAAGAGAAAAAAATACAGTTTTAGTATTTTATTTTATTTATTTTTTTTACCAATGGTACCTTTAAGGCCGACGAAGCGAGTGCCGCTGGCTGCAGATGAGTAGACACCATTGTGAGATCTCTGGCTGGGTCTGTTTGACACACAGGCAGCTTTAACAAAGACAGCATTAAACGAGATGAGCAGAATATTACTTCTATCTGGATTCTACCTAAACCACGCACGTCTGGTTACCATTCATCCTCAAACTGCTAATGCTATGCAGGGTGGTAGCAAGCCTGGTGAGGGGGTCAGGCCAGCACACACACACACACAAACACACACAAACACACACACACACAGGATAATTTAGAGACACCACTCTGACTACTGTCTGCCTACCAAAGGAAACCAGCAGAGCAGTAAGTTCCGCACACGCTGAATGGGAGTGAGTGGTAAGGAGGACCCTGTGGAGGTGTGAGGTGACAGAACGATGAACTGAGCCACAGTGTCGCCCTTTCAGGTTACTTAAGAAAATACCTTGCTTGCTTGATTTTGTAAATATGTTATTATTAAGGCAGGGTCCTGGAATCTAAAAGGCTATTGTCAAACTAGGAAGAAACAATGTAATATATCAATCTCCTGCTACACACCTACACACACACACTGAAGCATATGCCAGCAAAGGGTCTCTAAATGCCCATAAAACACTAGTGTTGATTTACCTGTGTTTTTTTTTTTTTTTTACACTGACACTGCGCATTTGAGGCTACATTTAAGGACAAAAAAAACATAGAGCACTTCAGTAGTAAAAGTGGCCTTTGACTTCTGTAGGATAGATGACTTACACATTACTTCCAAAACTTGAAAAATAATTGTGTGTATCATGTCATTCTCCTGTTCTAAATTTTACATCAAGATGGTTCTTACCCAAAAATGGTTCAACTTTTTCGTTTAAAGACTGCACGTGAGCAAATATGCTATGGTATGCAAGTGTGGTCATTTAGATCAACCCTACTTTCTTCTTTTAATTTCCAGTATACTAGTCATGGGACAAATGAGGCTTCAAGACCTGTGGTGGGTGGGAGTGTCCTGAACTACCAATCAACGCTGGCGATATTAAGTGTCAGTGTTGACTGGTTATTCCCACACACCACAGGTTTTGAAACATCATTTGTCCCATAAGTGTACACACCTGGATTTGGCCTGATGCTGAACACCTGACAAAGCAGTCCAGCTCATTAAGTAATACACCTCACTGAGGTACCTGGTTATTTAACCTCAATATTGTCAATTTGTTTTTTCTTTGCCCTATTGTTGTGAATGTTCCTGAACATCAGTTTACATATATGTGCCAGCTAAATCAATAACATTTTAGAAATGCAAATGTACATTCAGCCTCCCACCACCAGAAGGTGCTGCAGCGGAATCCTACCTTGTGACCGGAGATCTGCAGACTCTCTCAGGTTCGTCTGTGACCCTCAAGAGGAAGACAAAACACAGCATTAGGAATGAATCAGCCAACGGGAAGTAGAAAATGCACGATCATCACCCCAGCAAAGGTGGCAAGACCACAACAACGATTCAGAGCAACGACAAACTGCATGAGCATTCACAAAAAAAGAAAAGCAAATGACCAAAGTAACATTAATAAGCGACAATAAGGAGGATAAAGAGTTTTCTACCTCGGGACAACACTTAAAATGTAATGATATTGGGTTTAAGTGTTCATGTATGCCAAATCAAGAATGAAGACTTTTCACAATTAAGAATGTCTAGTGAAGAAAACTACTATCTTCTCAGTCTATTGGGTGGATGGGTGCCATAAAGAACTGCTAGATAGGATACACACATCGCCATCTTAACTACTAATTTAGGTATTATTTTCATAAATATTACAAATATAGCACATTTCCAAAAAAATCCATCTGACAGGTGTAGAGGATTTTATATTTTATCTGCTGTTGCCTTGACAGCAAATAGAATTTGGGCAGATGAGATAAAGACCTTTTGAGAAGTTTGCGGTACCAACGGTTGCTGATGGAGAGCACACTAGGTTCACCGCTGGTTGTGCAATGATCTCAGAGCAGGGATGGGGCACTTAAATATACACCATGCTAACCACAGGCTGTCTGTAATGAAGCCAGTGAGGCCTTAACCAAACTTCTCTTCCTTGTGGCATGGGCAAAGCTGCAGGTCTGGAACTGACTAAGCCACCGGCAGGTCTGGGGTTGCACATCTTATATTAACTAGGAGCAGCATAAAGTTAACATCTAGGGAATTGACATGGACAAGATGTAAATTACAAAGGGAGTGTATTCCTCACAAGAGTATGGGAAAGAAAGAGCTACTAAATGCCTTGTGTGGAGACAAGAACTTTCATTTCTGTGGAGTTAGCAGGGAGGTGTCCGAGGAAAAGAAAAATATTACATTAAATCTTGAGGCAGTCAGAATACATTGCAATAGCAGAGTGGAAAAAAAAAATTCAGAATGTCCTTTGGAGTTCAAAGCCAAAATGGAGCATCGCCAATTTACAACAACATCTTGGAAATATTAGAAGTACTTCAGAACTGAACTTAACGTGGCCACTTCACTTTCTATGAAGGCTGGTTGTCATAGCACTACCATTGATTAACGCGTTGCAGATAACCGTGCAAACACACAAGATCGAGTCTTAAGGTTCAAGTTTTCCAATGTGCGCTCTACCCTTCTGTGCTAACGGGTGAATTTCTTTGAGAATCTGGGAGTTAACTGTATAGGAACCAAGCTCTTGTACTCAGTCAAGTACATTTAATGTCGGCGGTGACCTCCAGGGGACTCTCTGAGCCATGACCCTGTTGAAAAAGCAGGTAGTAGACCGGTAGTAGTGAAAATGGGGAATGTGAGCAGCAGGCAACAACACATTGCAGGCAGGCAAGCAGACAGACAGACAGAGAGAAACAGTCGGAAACACGGGAAGAAAACTTACTAACTGTTTTTGATCCCTGTGGAAGAGTACAGCCCGAGACAGACTTGTTTGAGCTCTGTCGCTTAGAAGGGTCAAGATTGACCCTGGAGTAAAAAGAAAGGAGGTGAGAAACGGACAGGAGATGGAGCAGGAGAGACAGAAAGGAGAGAGACTGCAGCTGATTGGCAAGGGAAAGCAAGCTAAGTTAAGAATAGCCAAGACCAAGAAAAGGGGAGAGGATGACTTTGATTTGAAGCCTGATGTTAATAAAGGGAGAAGCCCAGGGAAAGCCAATGCTTGTTAAGGACAGTGTCCACTGTGTGTCCCCTAACTCAGAGACACCTCTCGCCTACATCTAATGCCCACAGGGGAAATACATCACTCCAGGTGTCCAGAGGAATGGATGGAATCAGGATCTTTGGCCACAGCTGCAGAGGAGACCCCTGCTGGATTCATGGAATATTCTAGGTCTGTCTTTTGTTTGGCTGATTCATTCATGCACGTATGCATGCTGTTTTTGTTCTTTCTCAACTTCCTCAAATCATTTTTTTTTTTGTTTAAAAATTTAAGCTTTAAATTTTTCTTTAAGGTGGGCCTCAGAAATGGGTCGCTATGTACAACTTTAGAAATCCTAAGAAATTATTAATAAACATCATTAATACAAATAAAAAATAGTCAGTACAGTACAGATCTAACAGGATGTATTCCTTCCCTCAGAGGTTCACAATTTGTTATGCAACCACAATACTTTAAAATGCAAGAAAATAACAGGAAGTATATATTAAAAGTAAAAATATGCATCTCCCAAGTAGAATAAGGCACACGGTTGGGGTATACCCTGGACAGGATGCTATCGCATCACAGGGTGTGTGGGCACACACACACACACACGCACACACACACACACAAAATCATTAACTATGGTTAGCTGTTCAAACTCATGTGGGATGGACATAGTAGGGAACAGTAATCCTGAAATCTAAGTCAAATTCAGGCCTTTATCTGATTCACTGTAGGGTATCATTGTCTCATTTTTTTTTTTACGATACTCTTACCATCTTGCGAGTTACCACTCTTAGGTTATTTGCATTCTGAAGCTGATATTCTATAAGAGTTTATTTATTTGGTTGCATTAATTTTGCTCGATATTTTCAGAAATGTACCAGTCCCTGCTGATGAGAAGCATCCTCAAAACACGCTACAGTGATCACCGTGCCTCATATCAGGAATGACTCTACTCAGAACAACTTGCTGTGCTTGGATGGAGAAACACATTAACACTAAATACTTGAATTTTTCTTAAACTGAACCGCAGAAATATGTCGACAGTAGCCAAGAATTCAGGTGGGTAGCTGAAATGCTTTCTCAATTTGCATAGCAATTTAGTTTTTTCTGATTTACAAAGAGTTTCCCTCTAGGCCTTTCAGAGTTACTACTGATCTTTGGGTGGCTTCTCTGACCTTTTGTACATTCTAAATGGCACCATATACTGCCCACGTCACAGCCAACCAATCTGACTACGTGCCAACAGATATCAAATGACTAACAGATATCATATGACTAACATGACTTCATCCTCAGCTTTCATTCTGAAAGCTCCCTGACTCCCTGGTTGTATCTCTGCTCTGAACACAATACCCAAACATGGGACATTAAAGAGGCAGGCATATTTAATTTGAAATCAAATTAAGCATTTTACTGAATCAAAGGGACTCTAACTTACTGCAGAGTGGCAGAGCAATGGGAGTGAATACTTGAAAATTTTACTTCAACCCACCCCCTCATTCATTTTCTTTCACCTATAATATAAGTATGGTTCATATGATAATCTAGAATTAAATATTGCATTTGTAAGCATTCACATTTCAGGCAGAATACATCCTATAGGCACTGTACCCCCTGTCTCATTACCCGTCATCTGGCTTAGCTTTGCTCAATCTGACCACTTAAAATCCAGATCTCAATCAAGTTGAGAACATTAAAACAATATTCAACAATTAACTTCTGAATTCACTCTTGTTTAACCCAATGCAAAAGCTTACCTGTAATCTACACCGGAATTAAGATTGTGATCCACGTTAAAATCCACTATGACATCTAAAGATCTACTGGACATTCTAGCTATCATCTGTCACGACATGAACCCTCTATGAAGGACACCTACGGTCCGTTCACGAATCCCACTTACCTGCGTGTGAGTTTGGAGGTTAGTTTGCTAAAGAGATTGGAGGTGGCTCGACTGCGCACGTGGGGCAAGGGGCTCGCATCGTGGGACAGGGTGGGAGAGGTGGGTGGGGCCACGTGGGGGGGTGGCCGGCGATCCCGCAGCTGGCCCCCGTGGAAGGTGCTACGGATGGTGGAGCCGCGAGTGAGACGAGATCGCTCCCCCGAGGAGGATCCTGTAGCACCGGCCCCAGCAATGCTTTGGGTGGAGGGAGAGGCTGGGGGCAGGCGATGGACCAGGGAGCTAAGACCGGAAGACCAAGGGAAGAGACTGGGGTGAGTTAGTGCATGGACTGGCCCTGAGGAGAGATCCACATCACCGTATAGACATTAGTGGCGTACCACTGCGGTACGCGTTCATACATCAGTCCGCTCACATGAGGTTCTCCTACCTGTTCTCTTTGCCGTTCTGCAGCAGGGAGTGTCTGTCGGTGCTGGAGCGGTCGGTGCATACGTAGGTGTTGCGCCGGGTCATCGCACTGGCGGGTATGTTGTTCTGGAGCACAGAATTGGAACCAAAACAAGGAAACTTAGACGTACAGCCTATGGGTGGTTCTGGGCTTCTGGACACGGACACATGCAGAATCAGTTTGTGATTGCAACTGCATCTGGTTAGATTATTCAGGTTTTGATGAACCTGGAACCATGGAACTATTAGTGCATAAGCCCCTCCCCCCACCTCACTCCTGCAGTCAGGTCTTCACCTACTCCCCGGCTATCTAATCTTCCCTCGTATGCCCTCGGACTACTCATCCTTCAATCCCTCATATTTGTTCTCCCCCATACTCCTCCTTAACACGAGTCCCGTCTGCCTTTGTCCATTCTGAGATATGTTCCCCTGCCCCCTCACCGTGGTGGCGTTAATCTCTTTGCGGCGGTCGGGGATCTCCGACTTGTTGGGATTGTTGGCGCTGCTGACCATGGGGCTGGACGGCGGGATGCTGCGGCTGCCCACCACGCTACAGCTGGCCTTCCGCGAGGGGAGGCGCTCCTCCTTCAGCTCACTGTCCCCTGTGCTCGTTGGGCTCCGCTTCGGCTGTGCTACTGGGAGAGAGGGCCCACCTGGGCGACCCAGGGTACGAGACACTTACTACATGGAAGCTGCCCCATGTGCCCACCTGAAGGGTTTCAAAGGGTAATTATGCAGCCTGACAATGCAGCATAGTTAGTTCGATTTTCATCCATTACGTTTTTGTTTATTCTACTGGCAAACAATATTATTCACCAGTTTCACACTTTTATTCAAAGGGAGTTCCCATATTATGCTAAGCTCTTATAGTGAATATAGAATATTGAAAATCTTCCTCTAGAGTACGGCAGAAATTTCCCTGAGGGTCATGGATTAAATTGCACATGGTTCTCTCCTAATCAAGACAGCAATGGTCCTTGATCAAAATGGCTACACCTCCATGAATGATTAAGTTTACAGGTACCCTTAATAGAACACCTGCATGCATCTCATTCCCAACAGATTATTCCAAATGATATTTAGAACCATGAATAAATAAACATGCATGCACTTGGGAAGCCTTAAAAATTACACATCATTAACTGTCTTGAACAATGCATTTAACCAGCAGTGAAACTATCAAAGAAACAGTATGTTCAAGATAACAGAAAGATTTCAATGTTGTTTGGCGCCTTGAACAAAACATCAGCAAAAACTAGTTATGGATAACAGGAAATGGAAGAGAACGTGATAAACAGATACTGATCATATAAAAAACCAATGAAAATATGCTAATCAAATCTAAATGGCAGAATGCTTTGGCAGTAAACCCGTTCATCTGTTATCAAAGAAAGCTTTCCCCAACGAGGAGGCTAAACTCAGGTGCATTTTAACCTGCATATTTAAAAACATACTTAGCAAGAAGAACCAATATGCTCCTTGGTTTATCACATAAGAAAACTGGTATCTCTGGATGAATATTGTAAAATATATAGAACAGCAAAATTGGCAACAGATGTAGAGGTGCTCCATTCGTCCACTGTCTAAGTTCTCAGCCACTGATCACCAGTGAGAAAGAGCCATCGTGCTGGGATTTTGCATCCGGAGCTACTCACAGAAGTCACTGTGCCGCCGCTGCCTGTGATAGGTGGAGGCGCTACGCTGCGTTTTGCCATGCGAAGAGGTGGAGGTAGAAGTGGAGGTGGCCGAAGAGGAGTGCTTGCTGGTGCCATTGGTGATGGTGCTGGGTCTAACGCGTGCGAGCGAGAGACTGCTGCCGGTCCGGGACTCGCTGCTTTCCTGCTGAATGAACCGCAGACGCACACTGTGACCATGGTGGAAGCTAGAGCACCCGTGGCCTTAAAAAATCCTATGATCAAATCTGAATTCCGATCGAAGAAATTTGGGGAGATTCAAGGAATCGACAAAGCCTGAAATCAGGCTTTCGGTTTTCTCCAATCACAAATTCAATTTCAGCTGCAGGATTTGTTAGATGTGCTTTCTGAAAAGGACCCAATGTCATGAGGGAAAAAAGCTGGAGCCAGACATTGACATAAGACATGTCTATATTACATTTAAATACAGACTGAAAGTAAAGGCTAGTTTAAAAAAATCGAGCAGTAGAGAACATGCAGACCAGCAAGATACAGTAGTTATCGAGAAGCAGTACTGATTCGCCTCGGGAGTTAAATGTGACTGAGCCACTAAGGGCTCCTGTTACTACTCTCCAGGTCCTATTTTTCTTGACCAGGCTCACCTCATTCTTGCGGCCCAGCAGCAGGTAAGTAGCGGTGACATCATTGTACTTCTGATTGGTCAAGGCATCCTTAATCTCCTCACGGGAGTAACCCATGCCCACCATCACCTCTGAAGGATTGTGACAGGGTGAGAAAATTGAAGAAGAGTGTATAATAAATATTACACCAGCAGTCCACCAAAAGCTGATTATAGCCATTACAACCTGACACCAGTGAATACCAATTATATTAATCGATTTAAAATAAACTCAAGGAGAGATACCAGGGGAATCCAAGGGTCATTAGATAGATGGATACATGCGCTACAGGTACATGTTAGGGCTAACCACAGGTTAGAGATTAGGGTTAACTAGCTGGATGCGTGGTGAGACTGGAGGATCCAAAGTGGATGAGGATTGGACGCTCACCAATTCGGTTGGCATCATTGTAGTCTTCTACTGGCTCCACGTGAGGCTTTAGCTCCTCTCCTTCATAGCCAACATTCATCCACTTGTCTTTCATGATTTGCTGGTGAGAGGCAAGGTAACAGTAGTAATTCAGGTGCAGGTGTGATTTGAGTGAGGGCTTCACCATGCAGTGAACTGTAACATGGAAGTTCGCATCAAACCCAGATCGTTCAATCTTTTGTTACTTCAGCTTTCAGCTGGACGTCTTGTTCGGTTCTCATTATATGATAAATACGACATCACTAATCTAAACATCAACCAATTTGCATTTTGAGGGCAAATGATCCATGCCTGGACCTGATTTAAGCTTCTGCGCTGAGAATCACAGTGTTGGCATATTCTCGGGTTTGGGTCCAGATTATTCTGGGCCACTTTCAATGATAAATATAAAGCCAGCATCAGCTAACCTAAATTTGAGGAACAGCTAAAAAGGATTTCCTCTGTGAACCTTTTGTCAGCACCTACCAAGGTAAAACCCACACAGCAGAACATAAAGCTTACCCTCATCCCCGCTTCATGAAATTCCACACCGCAGTATGGTGATAACCAGCAGCGTGGAGCCTACACCAGCCCGGCCCGCACTCACCTCCAGCGTACAGCGCTTCGTGGGGTTGAGCACCAGGAACCTGCGTAGGATGCCCTCGCAGTCTGTGGACATGTAGAAGGGCACGCGGTACTTGCCCCTCAGCACCCGCTCTCGCAGCTCCTGTGGCGAGGCAGATCGGTCTGAGCTCAGGGCAACTGTGGACTTTATTACACTATACCACAATGACAGTAAACAGCTGGGGTCTCAGCCTGTTTCAAGCCTGACACTTACATGGAAAACAGTGAGAACAATTTAAGTCCGGCTTTCCTCTACAAGAAAACAGATTTCATGGTCTTTCCAAAACAGATCCGTGCTAAGCTAATTTGGTTCTGTCATCTTAACTGACTAATTTATATTTCCAGGTATAGAATATGATTAACACTATCACCAGGACCCCAAACAGCAATGCTGGCACAACTTAAATTTCAGGTGATACTGGTTATCTCAGGAGCCAAATGTTCTTCATGGCACACGGCAGACCCCAAAGTTCAATCATGACACCACAGTCACATTTTCACTTCTAGTTGTGGATATTTGAAAATGCCAACAGATGGTCTGAGTTTAAAATCTTCTGCTGTCTATCTGCTAAAATCAAAAACCAAGAACAATATGGGCAACAGCCTTGCCTTGAGATTCTGCCCATCGAAAGGCAGTGAGCCGCTGACCAGCGTGTAGAGGATGACCCCCAGGCTCCAGATGTCCACCTCAGGTCCATCGTACTTCTTGCCCTGGAAGAGTTCGGGGGCGGCGTAGGGGGGGCTGCCACAGAACGTGTCTAGCTTGTTACCCAGTGTGAACTCGTTGCTGAAGCCAAAGTCTGCGATCTTAATGTTGGAGTCGGCGTCCAGCAGGAGGTTCTCTGCCTGCACCAATCAACACAGAGTACCATTAGATTAGAGCTGCAAGGGAGAAACCACAAGAATTGCACAACGTTTGCTTCTTCAAGTCAAGTCAAGTCAAGTCGTTTTTATTGTCACGTGTTCCGGAGAGCACAGTTAACGTCTCGTAGCAGAGTTGCAAGGGAGGGGACAGGGCATGAGGGGCAAAAAATAAACATGGTACAGATTTACAGTAAATACAATGGATACAGTGATTCACAGATGTAAGGTAGTGCATAAGAGAGGACAGTGCAAAATTACAAAAAACCGGCAATAATAAAGTTCGCTTAATCAGTGAGTATCAAGTGCAGTAGTAGGCCACAACTGTTTAGTGTTTGCTATACCCTAAGTAGCTTTTTTAATCATAATGTTCTAATTAGCTACTACCAGCATAACAAGTAGAAATGTCTTTGTGTACACTTTTGACGATGCCAAGTTAAGCATTACAGACAGCTTACATTTGGCTTGCTTATGTACCTGTGCCAATAACTGGTGCGAACCTGAATAAAGTGGAGTTCCTAAGCGTATTATAATTGTATTTTAGACGATCCTCAACATAGGGCCATTAAAGTCAGCCATTAAAATGGTCAAAACACAAGCAGCACGGCCTCACACAAAAGCCTTCACCTATCCTATCAAGGCACTGGTGACTGACTTTTTTGATTAGTTTGCTTTTCTCACACAGTTTTAAAAATTCTCACACTTCAATTTCACTGAAATCCACTTTAACATAGAGCGTGTCGTTTCAGAAAAATCCATACATTTGTTCGGCTCCTCTTGTTAACTGCATACAAAATTTTCACTATGCCAATATACTGACCTTGAGGTCCCTGTGAACAATGTTCTTCTGGTGACAGTAGTGAACAGCAGACACAATCTACAGGGGACAAACAGAAGCAGCTTAGTTAAGTATTGTGCAGTAAACAGACACTGCGGTTGGGAATACTGCACCGGAATATGGCAGCACCTGCCGGAATTTGGCTCGCGCTTCCTTCTCCTTCATCCTCCCATGTGAGACAAGGTAGTCAAAAACTTCACCTACAAGGAAAAAAGGGTGGGGCAGATCAATGTTGTCAGTAATTCAGTCACTGTTAAGCCTCTGACTTCCTTTTTTCTGTCTATCCTTCCCTCCTTCCCATAGGATAGGTGAGCCCATTTTAATGAGCCGCTAACGAGAAAGAAGCATATTAAACAGAAGTCCATCTGGGAGAGAACCTTCCAGGCTAACAGATTTGCTTGTTTCTTCTACACGATGAATGTACCCTTCATCGGGTATTTTATAGAACAGGAAGGGAGTGGGCCATATTCATAGGTCTGGTGTGGTGGTGATGCTACTCGCAGCTGCCACAATATGACTTTGGCCCAGCAATGAGTTAAAGGAAACACAGAGCTGTGCAGAAGGCCAGGGGGAATAAGCACGTTTATAGGGTATTGAGCGTGGCTCAAAGCTAAGTGCCTGACCAATGTGACAGATGCATCTATGTGTCCATGCAGCCTAATGATGTGTTCCTGTGTGTTCTCAAATGTGTGTGTGTGTGTGTGTGTGTTAGAGAGAGAAACCAAAGGTATGCTCTGTGTGCTTGTCTAGTGTCCAGACTGTAGGAAAGAGCTTCATAAACAAAGTAACAAGGCAGACTCTGTCACAAGCACATATTTTGGAAAAGAAAGAGGAAGTGTATCTTACAGTAAACATATGGGATGGCCACTTTGAGAAGGGACTGACGAAAAAAATAATCAAGTTTTGCATTAAGAATGAGATGTGAAACATACATTTGGAAAATAAATGTGCTCTCCTCATTAATTTGCCTTTAGTGCGGTGAATGATTTGATGGTGAACTGGATTCTTTTACTACCTACTAATATATTCTAGTCATACTTTATTCATTTCCATGGGGAAGTTGGGTAGTGTTTGCATATCCCACCTTGCTCTCGATATACAGGTTAGAGCAGGTTTTGGGGTCAGAGCACAGGGTCAGCCAGCATCCAGCACCCGTGGAACAACTGAAGTTAAGGGCCTTTCTATAATGGAGATGTAGTCACTTTGCCAGGTTGTGGGAATCGAACCAACAAACTTCTAGACATGGGCACAGACTGCTGACCCTAATAGCCACCCAGCACCATTTGTCAGAAAAAATCAGCAATTTATTCACAGCATTTAGTGATCAAGTCAGTAAAATACATAACAAATTACGTTATCGTAAATGTATATATTTCAACATGGAAAATTCTTTTGAAAATGAGCACAAATTTATATGCAAGTAAATTTCCATTGTTGCTTTTAGGGTTAGCATTCCAGAACACAATGGTGCAAACAGCATGTAAGTCAAATTTACATTCCCTAAGCAGAAGGCTATTTTATAATCAAAAGGGAAGGACGGTCTTTAAGAAAAAGATGCACTTTGAGGTCAGAGGAACTCCTGTACAAGTCATTTTTCATAACCATTAATAATAAGAATTCTAAAAGTCTACAAGGACATGGATGCAACACAAACTTGACCTTTTAAACACACAGTTAATATGTATGTTACACTAACAAAACAGCATGTAAATCTGTTAGGAGTTCTTGTGGTTAAAATAATCTTCCACTTGTGCAGAGCTCTTTGGTGGGATGGCTAAGGTTTTGTAAGAGTCCAATTACTTTGGTGTATGATACTCGTCATTATTCTCAATTGTCAGAAGGAAGACACCAAAGATCACCTACACCATTCTACCAAAGGATAGATCGATCTATACTGAAATTACAGAATAACAGGCACAGCTAAAATCTTCAAGTAAAAAAAAAAAAAAACTTTCTTAATTGTGGTATTACGGTTTCTATATTCACTTCATACATCCAATGTACCCACTTTAATCCCTGACATCTGACCTCTGACCTCTGACCTCAGGCATTACTGACCCGACAATTTAGTCTAAATTACTTCCTGAACTCTTGGTCATGAGATGCTCCAGTCTTTAGGCCCAGTTTTAAACATCTATAGCTAATCATACTAACAGACTAAAAAGTTTTATATTTTAGATTCCCCAGGAATGCTCAAATGGCAGTGTTGAATGCAGAAGCATAATTACAGTAAATAAAATCCAGTCTTGCAAAGCTGTGTGCCCAGGTTGCCTGAGAAACACAGAGTGAAAGAAAGACAGCAGCATCTACCTATGTAAAGTGACTGTGACGTAATGGATTTCATATAATAACTCCATGAGAATAACTCCAGGGCAGGCAGCAAGCAGAATCATGGGAAACAGGGAACAGATGAAGAACAAAAAGATTTTCCCTTTCAGAAGTTGTAGGGTGCAGCAGGGGCAGGATTAAAAAAAAAAACAAAGAGAAACAGAGGCGCGGGAGCTGGGCACAAAATAAACGTAAAAGAGGCCCTGGAATGTAGCAGCACTTGGGATTGGGGTCCACATTTTGGCTAAGATTCCTAAGGAAACACATTAATTTATGTATTTTGTGAGAACAAGGAACATCTATCCAGCAACCTTCATTATGCTGACTGGGATAGGATCCAGCCTCCCCTAAGGATCAAGGAACAGGTGCAACAAATGAAAGTGACCACCCGGCCAAGATGCCACACACCCCCCAGAACACACGACAAACTGTCCAGTCCTAATCAGTTAAACACAGGCCAGGACAGGATGTGGCTGTTAAAATCAATTGTAGATTTGTTCTGACATGTAGCAGTGTCGCATGATTAAAACTGCTGCTGGGTGTTTTATAGACAGAATGGAATGCCAATCAAAACTAACCTTCATATAAGTCTTGGATGGGACTTGTCATGTAAAAGATGCTGAAAGAATACATGGATTTCCTGTGTCGTGTGTTCAGAATCGCTGCCATAAAATAAACAAAAATGGACACTCTCTCCAGGAAGCATCACGTTGAAAACCTTCCCATAATCGTTGCTTTTGCACTGTTCCTACATCCTGACTCCAGCACAACTCATAGTGCTCTAGAAATCATTTTATTTAGACAGCTAACAACCCCATATTAAACCTACACAAAAACCACGACCAGTAAACATTAACCATATGCATTGCATATATATGCACAGAAAAGGTAATCATCAAACAGTCTGTATTAACACAATTGTTTAAATTCAGATAGTGAGGCTGATCCTTGATTGTCAGCTGCTTTACACAATGCAACAGGAAATGGAAAGCCATGCATTCTTCAAGTAGTCTTCCTCGCTTACTTCTTAATTCCTCTGCTGATTGCAGGGTTCAAGTAAAAAGATTACCACATGACCTGTACTGGCAGGAAGGAGACATAACTTCCTAGCGAACCAGAGAATATTTTTTGCCCATCATGGCAGGAAGTGTCTTGTCATTTACTGTTATGCAACAACACGAAGGTGTTAATATTCATAACCCAGACAACATCCACAAGTTCATTTAGCACTGTTGTAGAACTGGTGTGTGGCAGAAGTCAACTAGCAATGAGAGGAGTTTGTGTTGGGGTATGTTTGGAGGGGATTTGTATGCAAACAAATTGAACCGAGGGTTGAAATATCTCAAAAAAGACCACCCACACACACAGAGGTACACAAACATGCACACATACGCAGGCAAATAATTTCACAATGGATCACTAGTCCTATTTACTGATGAATCCATGTTCAAGATTTATGGCAGGGTTTACGCAAGGAGATGAACAGAGGAGAGATCGATACCACGGTGCATCAAAACAACAGCAAAATATGGCGGTGGGTACATTCAAGTCTGGGGGGGTTCTGCCTGGAGTTGGCCACCAGGACCAAATCAACTAAATTGCTCAGCCTTACCCTCTCCCCCTTCTTTCTGTTTGATTTTCTCCTCTCCTTGTAAAGTGACCTTGGGCTTATGAAAGGCAATATATATTTGTAAATTATTATTATTATACCCTTACAATGTAAAAGTACCATTTTTTTTCGCCAGGGACATACTATACCATCTGCTCTGGGTCCTTGTGGACAAGGATTCATCCCTATATCTGTCCGGTAGACTCATAAGTATTTACCAAGCATTCCCTCTTCTACCACCTTTATGATGTCTCATATTTCTGAAACGAACAAAACTGGTCCATCAGACATGCCTTACGTTGGCCAGAATGCATTCAAGAAAAGGTTGAAAAAGTCTACTGTATCACCCTGTTCGCACTGAAAATTTTGCCTAATTATTCTATAGATGGGTAAATGTGTGAGACTGTCAACTCACAAGGCAGTTGTAGGCTGTAGTACTGAAGATAGGCGGTGACTTAGCAGACTTAAATACTGTGTTTGTTTGATGAAGCAAGGCTTTCCCAGTCCAGTACTCCATTCTATATAGCCTATACAACCTTACAAAGCCAGACAGCTGTATTTATTGAAGAGAAGGTTTATCCATCACAGAATGACTACAGGACACGCAGAAGTTCTTAACGCTTCTTGCATCTTTGAAGTCTGACTGCACGAAGATGCATTCATTGCATTCACGCTGGCTTATGGGTTGCAAAAGTGCTTCACCCACTGATGTAAAGTTGAGGCCCTGTGACTCGTTCTAAACATTAGGTTGAAGTGGAGCTGTGGTGACACAGCAGACGGTACGAGCAAGACTGGCAGGAACACAGAGTTCAAGGCAACGCGTCACTTTGTTATATGGTCACCTGTTTACTGGAAATGGAGCCAGGGTCCTGATTTCTTTGTATACAATATGTTGATATCCTTGCCACTCAAAAGCACATGCACTTCTTACCATGTCATGCAGATGGTATCTTGAAGTGTCTAGATTAGCCTGTTTTTTTGCAAGCGTGATCGGTGTTTGTTCTTTTATGGGACCTGAAGTGAATCAAAGACTTAAAGATAGATAAAAATTTGGTATTGGGGAAGCATGTAGACCTGGTTAGCTGAGGTTCAGGATATCAGCCATTCACATGAAAACATTATCAAGGTAAGGAAATATTACCAGCAAACAGGAAGCAACTCAGCCTCATGCTGATTCTGGTATTTAAGTGTTGGTGAAACCCGATCTGGTGCTCTCAGATTAAATGAGCATCTGCCATTCCCATTATTTAAAATATCCACCGCTCTGCTTATGGAAATGCCTAGGCTGAAATATCCTGGCATGTAGTGGAATTCAGTATGCCATAGATCTGAACAGGAGCCCTGAACCACTCGCAACGGAAGCAGCCCCAAAGGGTCAATGATTCACCACCAAACTTTACTGTGGGCCTCAGGTAGCCTGAACCACTATCTCCCAGACCAAGTTTTAGCCACGTGTGTAATTTCCAATATCACTGGGCTTATACAGTTGAATAAAACAACCAGTGAAGTGCTTGAGAGCTGACAGGATAATCAGACACATTTGGCTAGCTCATTATCCTAACTTGGAACCAACATGGACCATATCAGCTGGATCTTCTCCCTGTCTGACTATGGTCTTACCTGCTCACTCATGGACGTCTCCAACATCCTTCAATAGACATTACAAGAATCTTTCATTAATCACATATATCTGCTTCTGCCAGTGAAAACTCAGTCCTTCGAGCCATTTTACTGGGTGAATGGAGTTGCCAGGTGCCTAAGTCCCTCTACTTCTTTCTAGTGTTATCAATCCTACTTCTTCACAAGTCCTAAAGCTGTTGGATGGGATGAGTTCAAGAGTTCATAAAATGCCATCCCTGTGAAATGTGCATGCGTTTGCCAGCAGCTACGACATAGAATTTCCCAGTTACACCCTGATTATTGTATAAGCATACATCCATCTATGGGACACACAATAGTTTTACCAAAGCGGGCTGCAGGAAAATCGAGAACATAGAGGTACCTACCCCCACTGGCGTACTCCATGATCAGATATAAAGTTTTCTCTGTCTCGATGACCTCAAACAGCTGCACTGTAGGGGACATACACACAAAGGTGATTTAGCATCTGTTCTTCCCAAAAAAGGTGACCAAAATGAGGCACAAATTATGAACCAGACCAGAAGATGGACATCTCCTCTCCAACTGATTAACTAGCATCAATAGTGAATTACACATATTTTTATCATCCTCCATCTTCTCCTTCAGGTGATGGTCTTTTTAAAACCTTTTATAAATGGCTCATCGTTGTTTGGGGTGGAAGTATTGTGGACGGAATAGCTGCTGCTTGTAGGAGGAAGCGACTCGCAATGCAACACAGGCTGATACTTCGGCTGGAAGGTGGCATTTTGAGTCCATGTTGTGTGGAACACGTGCATGTAAGCAGAACCTGCATGCTAGTGCAGTGTACGAGCACTGCACGAGTGATCAACAAGCTAGCATCTACTTTGAAGAATATGCAATGAAAGGGCAGCTCTTGATCTCTGTTTTAATCATCGAAAGATTCAATGCAAGAATCAATAATGCCACGGAAGCATCTACCTCCTGAAACTGAGCATTGGTGAACTTGCAGTGCCTGATTACTAGCAAGTTACCTTTAGAAACTCACAGCATCAGCAAGATTTTATTCAATGGATTTTGGTCCGAAGAGTAACACAATAATCTCTGTGCGCTTCCTTGCTCGTTTTTCACTGTCTAAACATTCAAAAGCATTGAGCCCTAGCACATCTGCTGTAGCTCAACAAACAGGCACAGATAATGTGAGGTGTGGCAGACTCAGCTTTGTGTTTGCAGTAACGTAAAATGCAAAAATTCGCATCAAAGGGCCAGCCAGAAACATGGAAAGACTAGTGAGCTCCTCAACATCATCTGGTCAGAGATTAACCTGGAGGAGTTTTAAAAACACAGCATAAAACTATTCCTCACGCACCTGAAATTTTGGCAGTAACTGCACCAGAGTGCAGAGAATGTATGTAGGACTAGTATCATTCCCTGTCACCTTTGCTAGACAGACAAAGACATCAGGGATGCCAGGTCACGAACTCACCGATGTTTGGGTGCTTCAAGCCTTTCATTATCCGTACCTCTCGAAAAAGCTGCAAAGGGACAAAGAAAGAAAAAATGTTCAACAGCTGTTGCTGCGCCTGTATTGTGCAGTGCAGAATTCACTGTTCAGGGTGGCTCATTCTGACTGCCGAATCCCTAGTCATAAACGGGAAAACAACTTCAGGTTGTGACATTCTGTTTACCTACAAAATACAGTGTTTTTTCAGAAGAAGTTGAAAAACAATAAGAAATAAATCTGAGAGCATCAAGTACAATACCAAGGAGAGTTGACAATTATAGTTGGTTCATATGCACTGCCAGGCACTGCCAGATCTACCTGCCATTTGTTTGGCACCTTGCTCACCATTCACCCACACATTCAACAACGGGAGGCTCGTAGTAAGGCCACATCGAGCCAAGCTGAATTCTTCATTTGCATTATTGTCATAGTGTCTTTTTTTACAGCAGTGTGAGGACAACTTGTTCCAGGTTTCATGTGCAACACATCTCAAAGAACTGATTAGGTTCCATCCATCCATAATTGCTTATCCTGGATTGGTCAGCAGGGTGTCTGGTTACACCTTGAATGGGATTCTCCTGGACAGACACATATACACACACACACACACACACACACACTATGGGCAATTTGCTTCACTGTGGGAGGAAAGTGAAGTATTCAGAGTAAACCCAAGCATAAAAACCCCACACACAAATAGGAGAAGGTGGGATCTGATCCCCATCGCTACAGGAAGGAGCCTGTAGTGCTGCCCATTGAGTCCCCAACGGCAGGAGAAAACCCACACAACACAGGGTGAACATGCGAACTCCACACACACACACAGTAGGATTTGAACCCCCACCCCCCCAAAGCATGAGGCAACAGTACTAACCACTGTGCCCCTCCACATTCTACAATAATTTGAAGCCATTTTTGATTCTTTGCCCATATATTTGCATCTAACAAAGCCTATAAACATACTTTGAGAAACAGCATTGCATGTCTGACAGTTTTAATTTTTTTCATACACATTATCATTCTCTCTTCACATTTGAATGGAAATGACCCAGATGCATATGAACACAGAAGAACCACTAAACCCAAATGGATCTGATTCGAAGTTCCAAATTGAATTAGGAGAAGGACAAATTCTGAAAGGTAATCAGATAAGCCTGCAGTCTCAGATGCAACTTCCGTCTGTCTCTTACCCAACATCATCAAACTTCCCGGTCCATTTCCCATACAATGTCGAACGTCACCGTTGCCATGTCAACAGTGGTACTAACCAGGTTTCTCCACAGCCAAACGGTGGCACATTTTTCACAGTGGGGCCAATCGAAAGTGGTTTCTCCCTCCCTGAAATGCCTGCTCATGTATGTGTGGAAAGATGAGGGCAGAAAGACAACCGGCACACCTCACTGTCCGCCTCAGCCTCTGACACGCAGGACGGCGATGTACACAGCCAGCGCCCTTTTACAGTCGGCTCGTGTTTACGTGGCAGGCTGCACGAAACATCTAACGTCAGTGCCGAAAAATGTCATCAGTGAAGCAAATCTACACTGTATGTACTCCTTCAAATGCGTTAACCCTTCACCTTGCATACCGAGCCAGCACTAGTCGATCCCATAAACTAATTCACCCATGCACACATAATCGATTTCCTTGAATCGAATGGCTGAATCATATACACTGAGCACAGAGAGAAACAACATGTCCACACGGACAATTTGATCCCTCACAAAAATAGGAAGGATTATGCTAATCTGAGCCCTTTCAAGCCTGAAATGCTAATTAAGCAAGCTTCTAGCTTTATGGTTTGCCTTGAAATCTGACCCGTCCCTTTGGAGCCGCCGGCCTCTCTGTGTTGGAGGCCTTCTGGAGGTACACAACTGCCACTCGGGAGATTTTTACATCAGCCCAGCATGGGTGTTACCTCAGAACGACCTTGCAGCTCAGAGGTAAGAACTGCATTTCAATTGAAATATGATATCTCAATTGAGCTAGTGACGCCATGGATGTGCGTATCGCACCAGATAACCTCACCCACAATATAAACATGCAAAAAATAATTAGAACAATAATTTATAAAATGAAAACACATATTACTTTCAGATTTCTTAGCATGGCACAGTTAGCTTTTTCTACCTATTCATAATTGACATGTTGCATGCATGAGTAATTCAACTGAACCGCGACGGCTCGAGTAGCACAACAAGAAGATAAAAAAAAAAAGCAAGGCAGCAGATCCTGGCTGCTGCCAAATGCCGCGGACAAACGTTTGCTATCCTTCTGCCCAGGACTGATTTCTGCCTCTCCTTGGGGAAGGCGGCGAAGACGATTTCCAATTGTGGCGCAGATTGAGCTGAGCATGTGCAACGCGTTCTGGGGTGGGTTTGGTGCAGGGATGGTTGGGGAGCAGCCAGTGGAACATACAGATGACAGGAATGGTGAGTCATTGGCCGCAGTGCCTGGGGCGACCATTGCTCCGCTGAAATACTGTAGTGGACAACAGGTCCAGGAAGAGTGTGAGGACCAAACAGGTGATGCACTGACAACTAGCAGGGTGGCACTTGAGTTTATATTTAGACTGAGATACCGTCTCTCTGTCCTGTAGCCTGTGTGACAACACTAATCTAGAATGCAATGATAATATGATTAAATGCCATTTTAAGGGCAAATTGAGATTCTTCATTCAATGTGTACTGATTTGATTGTCTGAGTGTGAGATTTCTTTTGATAGAATCCAATTGTTTTATTTTATTTCTTTTAATTGATGGATAATAAAGATTTTGAAAAACAAAAATCTTTGGACTGTGGGAGGAAGTTCACGAAGCACGGGGAGAACAAGCAAATTCCACACACATAGAGCCAGAGGTGGGATTCCTACACCCAACCGCAGAGGTCTGAGGTGACCGTGAGAACCAGTGAGCCACCGTGCCACCAGCCCCAGATAACCTAACGATGTAAAAACCAGGCAATGCTGATACAGACAACATGACAGGGTTCACCAAGAGAAAATTCAATGAAGTTGCTAGTATGAATTCAGAGTCATTTTTATTGTCAAATAAAGAACACCAAAATAAATCCTCAATCATTAACTTAAAAATGCTAATTTTTTTTTTTTCTTTGAAATAATGTGCACAGCAGGCCTCTTGCTCAAAAGCAATGAATGACTCCAGGAAGAGTTCTCTGCAATTCAGCAGAACACTGACATCTTCATGCAAAATCTATTGCTGTTCTAATACTATTTTAATCATTTGGATTTTTCTGCATGAAGCACAGCTTGAGAAGTTTCACACTTTGGATGCACACGCTTATGAATACCCACGTCTTAGAACAGAGCATGCTGGGAATCCTCCACAGCCAGCTGCCAGTGACGATACTGACATCTGAGATGGTAAACTTGTGAACAGTGAGCTGGAAGAATAAAACTGTCTGGGTGTCAGACACAAGCAGACAAACAGAATTTAACTCAATAACAAATGCCCACATGTAATATTAAAAAGTAAGTTATTTCTGTCAAACTGTACTTAAGAGGTGTTGGACTGAAATTTTAAAAACATTCTGTACAAACTGCCACACCTAACCTTAACTCTAATCGAAATAAATTCAGGCATGACATTCCAAATATCTGTGAAACTGTTTAAACTTAGAAATAAATTAAAATAATCCTTGACTTGTTTAAATTAGCCAATTGCACAAAATCATAGGAGTGTCCACTTACTTTTGGCCATATATTTTATTTCCAAACCCTTGAATAACCGAGCACCTTCATAATTCATCAGTTCATTTCAGTAATCATTTATTGTACCCCAGTCCATTGCAGGCCACACGCCTGGACAATTTAGTCAGTAGCTGACCTGAGTAGTGTACATGTCTGGGGAAAAAAACAGGTTACCCAGGGAAAATCCTAGTATAAGTGGGAAGACATGCATAGACCAAACTGCAAAACCCACTGGCCAGAATCGTGACGTCTACCCACTGAGTCACGGTATGACAGATCCCATATGGGAATACTAGGTTAAAGAATTCTATTCCTTGAAAATCTATCAAATCACACGTGTGCAAACACGCACACACACACACCGACAGAGTCCTTACCCCATCTCACCTACCATTTTGGGACAGTATTCCACCGCCACCATAGGAACCTACATTCCAGCCAAACCCTGTGTCTTTTTGCTATGGGAATGTCTGTCTCTAACATTTCCCAGTACTATGTGTGCATTTTCTTGTGGTTCTGAGCTATAAATTGGACTACCTTGGGGCCTTGTTCAAATTCCATTCAGCTGCAGCACAATGAGCAAATGACTTACTGCATACAAGGTTCTTGATCACAATGTTGATCATTATTCAGGGTGTGGATGAGTGGGGGAAGAGGCCTGGTTGACACTGAACCAGGAGAAAAGTATCTGAGATGGAGGACAACACTGGATATGAGAAAGAGTCGCAGACAAAGAAGAGGTTCCAGCTTATGAGGCAGTCACATTCTGCTCGATGAATGGCAAGGTGTTTGTGATGTTCATCACCTCCTGAGAGAAAAGGCAGGCCATCAGCCAAGAATGCTAAAGTTCTGTGTTGAATTACTGAGAGTGCGGTGGCCAGGACAAACGAATGCCTGTATCAAAACACCTGTATCAAATTTTTAAAAATATTTACAAGGCACAAACGATCATTACTACAAACTGCAACTCGTGCATATATGCACATGTGAACACAATTTTTTTCCTCTGCTCTGCTGATAAATCATACGATCACATTTGACACAAGAGATAACACTACATGGCACCACTGTAAAAGATCTTGGCTGAACCCTGACTCATGCTAGGTTTGGACAGTCACTCAGCATGTTTTACGCTAGTCTTTACTGTAGTTTAAATCAAAGAGAATTGTGCTTATTTTACTCAAAAAGGAATATTTGATTCCAATAACAAAGAAAATGAGGTCTACATATAAATTGCAGAGAGAAATGCTTGTGAAAACAAAATGCGCAATGAAGACTTAAAATGATGTAGCAGAACATTTTGATAATATGTGTTACATATGCATCATAAATACTTGAATGTGAACATTAAATGCAAAACTGTTATGTAGATAACTTGAGGGTTAAAATTTCACATTCGTGACCACTGAGAAAAGCATTATGGACAGTCCTGAAATACAACACTGGCTCATGCTCTTAGTCATTTTAGTGAACATATGTCATCCACATTTAAAGGGCTGAAACAGTAGGGGTATTCCATGCACAGAAAAACAGTAAGCTTTACTGCGCTAAAGTGGCATGAGGAGCCAGGAGGGAGCGAATGCGCGGAGGGCCCTGCAGCGGGCACACAAGAGTGCCTCACTCCGGGGACGCGGCCCGGACAGATGGCCGCAGCGGGAGCGGCTAAAAGCTGAGGTTAAAAGGACTTGGGCTGGGAGGCAGGATTTGACGATTCTCAGCAAGGCCACGGAACCTGTCTCTCTCTCAGCCCACCAGGTGTGCCCAGTGGTCTGTCGTGCCCCGTGGGTGGGGGCACACGCCCATCTGGGGGCACGACAGAGACAAACGGCTTGACAGGCAAAGCCCCGCGTTGAACAGCCCTGCTGGCTTCCATTAACAAGGAGGAAAATGTCAGGGATGGCGTCAAGAGGACATTTAAGTTTCGCTAATAGGGAGGAACTGATGTTCAAAATGCATCTGTAGCCACATTACTGTAATACACTGACAAAGGGAATTTTTTGGATTATGTCCTAAAACTGTTTCTCTATTATGGCCATATAGTCCTACTTCACACAATTTCCAGATGCAAAATTCAATATACAGGTGAGAGCATGTTTTGGGGTTAGAGCACAGGGTCAGTCAGTATCCCTGGAGCAAGCGAGTTTAAGAGCTTTATTCATGGGCGCAGTGGTGACATGCTCACTCTGCCGGGTGGGGGATTAGAACCGACGACCTTCAGACTGTAGACCCAGAGCCCTAACCACCAGAGCTCAGATAAGCTCACCAAGTTTGGAGGAATGGAGCTCACCCTAGTGCTGAAGAGGAAAAAGGTTTCATGCTATTAAAATAGAATGCATACCTGGAAGAAGGTTTTCACCAGAGATGGAACAAATGAGGCTTCTAAACCTGTGGTGGGTGGGAGCATCCTAAACTAACCAATCAAAGCTGGTTCTAAATGAGGCTCCAACACCCATGGTGTGTGGGAGTATACCGAACAAATCAATCAATGCTGGCACTAAATGAGACTTCAAAACCTGTGGAGGGTGGGATTATCCTGAACTAACCAATCAATGCTGGTGCTATTTGAGGTTTCAAAACCTATGGCAGGTGGGAGTATCCTGAACTAACCTATCAATGCTGGCACTAAATGAGGCTTCAAAGCCTGTGGCGGGTGGGAGTATCCTGAATTAAACAATCAATGCTGGTGCTAACTGAGGTTTCAAAAGCTGCGGTGGGTGGGAGTATGCTGAACTACCAAACAATGCTGGGATTTGAAGCCTCATTTGTCTCATCACTAGTTTTAGTATTCTGCAGGATTAGCTCCTTTAGAATAATAACTAGCAGGTATCAACAGCATCCAGTGCACAAAAAGTAGCCTCTAAATGGCAGGGGACTGGATGTGGCTACTATTGGTTCCAGAGTATGCAACCTCACAGACAACAATTCCCACTACCAAGCATGGGGTTCATAGCCACTCTCTGTTTTTGCACTGTTTGGCGATAACTCCCTGACCCCCCTGCCAACATGGAAACACACAAACACTCCTCAAAAGCTCCTCTGTCTTTGCCATTTGGCTTCATCAGACAGCCACAGGATTTCTCAGGAACCCTACTCCAAAGAGGCAGTCCCTTGAAGGCCCCCACCTTCTCTGGGTTGGCCGTCCTCTTTGTTCGCCTGTCTGGAATGTTAGCCCTGGTCATGGGGGCTTGAAGGAGGGATACATAGTCCATTGCCCCACCCTCCAGTGTTCATTTCTGGCTCAGACTCAAAGCTTTCTTGGCTTTCAAAGAGCCAGCACTCTGCATGGTCCAAAATCACCCACCCTTTGCTCTCATTACACTACCGAAGCCGCAGCGATTAGAAAGACAATATCCATTTTTAAATGTTTTCAGCCTACAACAATCAGGGAGTTGCTGGAAGACTGCTCTTCTCCGTGGAGTACAGAGGGGGTAGCAACTCCACAGGGACAAGTGGAGTACAGCAGACACTGGTGTCAGCTGATGGGAAAAATCGGCAAAGTAGCATAATGAGATTAAGGAGCTGGTATGAATGAATACAGCCACTGGCTAACGCAGAGCAATTTAGGGCCCCACACTCATTGTACGGTTCCTGATTTACCTAGAATTCCTGCTTATTAAGACATTACGCTAATCCAAGGATAGACTGAGGGCCGCAGTATAATCACCAAGCATAATACACAGCAAGATAACTAACCCTGGAGCTGCTAAAGGACCGTAAACATGAGATTTACATTTAAGAATTTCCCTTTTCTTTCACTCAAAAAGGAAGACCTACACATATGTTTTTGGGTCAATAAAATCTACAAATCAAAAAGTACTGTTCTCCATATTTGCTAATTTTTTCTAATTAGCAAATGAGATAATGATGGGATTAATTTCAGCTGGCTTTAGTAATAGAGCCGAACAGCACTACACATTGTAACGCTGATTAGCAGAGGGTTCAAAACCACAACAGCCTCACTGTGGCTCAGTCCGGAGGCCCTGGAGCCTAAGAAATGGTTAGTTTCTGTGATTCAAATATCCAGGGACCGGCCCCAAGCCCCACCCGGTACCTGAACGCTTCTGGCAGTCCTTGTCTAGACAAGTCTGTTGTCTTAAGGATGTGACACATGGGAAGACGAGAGGAAAGAATGAGGCCAGGATTAGGGGTGCCGGGCCTCTGGGGAGTGGAGCATTAGCTTTAATGGCACTGCAGTATTTGGGATCTGAGGGACTATGATGAGAGAGTGCAGACTGTGGAGGGCACGTGTCACCTGGCATGTCCCAGGCAAAAGAATAAATGCTGACAGGACAATAGGTCCCATGCAGCAATGCTGAATCCTCTGCTGCACCTCAGCACAGGCACCGCCCATCTAACCCCCCCTCCCCCCCACCAGCTGACAGAGCACGGCTCAGCTTCATTGTCCTTGTAAATGTTAAACAGTAGTTAAACGCTCAAAGCAGTTCGGTTTGGACGCTTTCGCTTGGAAAAAGTGGATTAAACAGAGGGCCGAGGTGTAGGGCATTCCTCAATTTCTGCAGTTTTCACATCGAGGGTGTGAGTGTCGCAGACAGCAGAAATACTTGCATGTTTTAAAAAAATACACACCTATGTAGTATTGACTAGGATTTGGCAGATACATGGGTTTGCCGGTAAAATCGGTTGACATTAAGGTTCCAGGGACGCATCGTTGGTGGTGGAATGCCCTGTTGTCTCTGTAAAGATGTTCTGATGTGAAAAGGAGCTCCCTCACTGGTGAAAATGCCGAGGCTACACCTCCTGCATTATACCTGACCATTCAGAAGCCTGGAATTATTAGTAAGTGTTACAGTCTAAAGTCAGCCTAAGGCAGGTCCGTGACAAAATGCACGTGTAGACCAAGCGGAATCCTATTTATGGTGGATAGACACATTCAACATGACTGATGGATGAGCAACTACAGACATGCCAAAGCCACAACGAAAAGGCACAGCCACCTAAACATACGGACCGTCTACCATTCCAACACCGAACGAAGGAAAAAGGGTTATAGAAGGTCAGTGACCTATAGTTAACTCCCTAACTAACCCAAAAACATGCATTAAAACAGCAGAAAAAGGCAGTGGCATTCTGCCTTCCAGACCAAATATTCCCAAAGCGAGCAAAAGCCCGAAAGGGTTAGACAAACTCTGGGTCCATTATCATATAGATATTTATTATTTCAAGATATTTATCTTCAAAAACCTCTTTTTCCCAAGTAAGTTATTAACAGTCTAGTACACAACCTTTCCTGTATCTCCCAAAAATGTCACAACCAGAGACATCAAGGTTATTTTATTAGGACAGGGACCATTTTCATCCTCAAAAAGACAGTGAGGTGAATCATTCCCCTACAGTCAGGTGGTATGACCATTAACCTAAACGATTTTTACACCAATCGTTCAATATGTGGACACTTACTAACCAAACTGGCCTCAGCTATACTTTCACTTTGGAATAAAATGGCTGCCATCCTACATGTGAAGAATCCTCATTCTGAACAGTGATCTATCCGGGCATACGTCTGTCCTTGACCTCAGCATTATCAAACACAAACTGCCACTTACCTTTTGTAGGCTGGTCGGATTCAACTGGGTTTTATCAATTATTTTTATTGCAACCTACAAGGGAGAAATATAAATATATTAAAAGATTAACAGCATAAAATAAAATATAAAAATGCCTTATAAATCTAATGCAACAACTGCTTGGGCCTCCAGCCTATGACAACAAGCCTCCGCTGCTGAGATGACCTCTCCAAATACACGTCATTCTTTGTTGCTCTTCCATCCATCCAAACTGCTTAACCCTATTCAGGGTCGCAGGGGGCAGCCTTAAGGCACAAGGTAGGGGACACCTGAGATGGGGTGCCAACCCATCCAGGGCACAGTCACACACGTCCTATGTTGATCTTTCTCCACTGAAACATGCCAGAGGTCATAGTAAGCTCAAGACCTTGGTCCTGGTTGAGAATGCCATGAAGGGAACCTCACCAAATAATGTACAGGGTCTTACATCTCTTTAATGTCAATACGTTCCTCAGCATCTTCTCAATCCTGTCTGCTTTTGAGCTTGGCTCCTGTGTAGAGGGTCATGCTTTCCCTGAGCCTCTTTCCTGCAGAATTCAGCTTTTCATCATAATGGGACTCATAATGACTCTCTTCAGAACTCCTGTCTGCATACCTGATCACATTCAAGTGGCGGCTATGTGTAAAGATTCTGACTGTATGGATTTCTTTGTACGTGCAAGTTTGTGGTTTTGGCCCTTCTGTGCTGTACAGCCTACAACAAAAGGAGACTGTCACGTCTTAAACCGAGTTCCATGTGTATCATGTTGCTGAAATCCCGTTTAATTGCATTTTAAACATTGCACGTGATTCGCTGTGCTATGTACACGTGTTGACGTCTGTTGCAGAGTATCGGACTGCAACCGGCAAGACCACGCTGTCCCCCAGATGGATACAAGACTTGTCCTTTTATATCTATTGTTCTACTTGG
>JAACJT020000031.1:6226302-6250623 GCA_009936485.2 Gymnarchus niloticus | reverse complement strand
CGGGACTATGTAAAGTGCTTTGTGACCGTGCTCTGTGTTAAAAGCGCTATATAAATAAAATTGAATTGAATTGAATTGAATTGAATATTTGCACCAACTCGTGCTTTTCTGTAAAGCGATGTGCCTGGTGCTTGTTAAACGGCCAGCAAGCGTGTGATGTACACAGAGCCACACGAACACGCATCACTGTATTTTGATGACCCCTGCGGCACCTAAGACGACCGCTTCATAAAGGAAGACAGGTCAGCCCGATTCTTAGCATTGCCTATTCAATAGGTTCCTGCAGCCAAGCAGGCAAAGCCACATAAATGGGACAATCTGTGTCATCCTTTTCTTTTTAACCTAGACAACACTTTCCACTCAGCCTCACCTCCCTTCCTGTCAGGATGTGGCGCGCCAGCTTAACCTTGGCGAAGTTTCCCTTGCCGATGGTCTTGAGCAGCCGGTAATTGCCGATGTGAGGCTGTTCGTCAGTGCAGGAGGCGATGGAGTTTCGGCAGCGCGCCCCCACTGAGCGACTCGACCAGCCAGAGCCCTTTTCTGACCGGCTGCCTGTGAGAGAGGCATGCTGGGAAAAGAGGGAGGAAAGAAAAACAAACTTGAAGTGCACAGACAAACAAGAGTCTTTTTAAAGGTATCTTATTTCCCTTACTAAAAAGTGACTTGTGCCGGAGATTCTAATTGTATTGGTACACTGACCCCAACAAACCCAGAAATTCTGCACAGGAAGTGCATCCTTACAGCAGGAGTGCTTCTAAACACACGCATTTTAGAAGACAAAGTAATTCTGGATGATCCACTCGTTCAGAAGAAACAGATTCTGTGATCGACACAGTCAGTCTGCCTTTGTCACTATTAAAGTTTTTCACAGACTTTTCCACAAGGGAGCATCAGACTGTGGCTTTTTCTGTTTTAGTAGTTCTAAGCGTTGGCTTATTGCAATCGTCTGAAGCACACGTGGTAAAGAGATATCAAGATGAGGAAAACAATTTATATCAGAGGAAAAAGTCATCTACCAGTGCTACATTGTCTCTCGTGGATAGAAACAACATCTTGACGTTTATTTTGCTTTTTTTTTTTTGAGTCTAGGTTCACTATAAGTTCAAAAAGGTCACCAGCAAAAATACATTTGAATAGTTTAATTAGTCGTGTCTGTGCTGGTGTTCAAATGAGCAGCGGGAGCCTACTGGGACATCTTGGGGAAAAATGCTGTAATGCATCGCGCTCTCTAATGAAAACATCAAGATTAAACGACCCCTTTTGCGGCTTCCATTTTCAAAAGTGTATCAGATTGTCAACTAATTAATTTACGCCATACGTAGAAGCTGCAAAGTAATCTAATAAGTACACGATATTGCTTACAGACAGTACATGCTATTAGCTTTAAGCCTTTTCTTGATCTACTATATTTGCTCAATATTTTAATGAAACATTACTAAAGCAAAGTTTAGAGAATCCGAACCATACTGCTTTGTGTATAGGGCCTCGAGAGATGTTCAGCATGGTGTATGCTACAGCCCCAAAAGCCTACTCAGTCATTGGTTTACCCCCAACCATAATCTTACTGGGATACAGGAGTCACACTCCACCTTACTCTGAAGCCGCTTTACTACTGCACTAGAACAACATGGCAATGCGACAGAACACAAAGACACAAATCAGTTGCTCTCGACAGGCAGCCTGGAGGCAAAAACTACCTACACTTTTGACTCAAAAATCAACAGGCTGACACGTGTTTAGCCGAATGCAAAGCTTTAGCATTGGCAGTAGCCCACTGAATTCTCTGTGTCCGCCAGATTTCAATGGCTATTTTCACAATAGTCGTAAAGTATGACCTGTCATACCTCAAACATTAACATACTTACATACATACACGATCAGAGCTTAGCTTGCAAATCTGCCTCTGTAAAATAACAGACCAAAATTTCTGTCAACTTATTTCACTTGTAGCGGTGACAAATTTCACAACGGACTGCTCAGATTCTTTTCTAAGAAGGATTGTTTTCTTTTTTAACAGTGATGTGCAGTGGGCAAAGAATAACTCACTAGTTTTAAAAGAAAGAGTTTGAATTCTGAGCATTTTACTCTCTGAAAACGATCCCTGACCTTGCTGAGCCACAGGATCTGCAAAAAAAAAAAAGAAATGATAGCTGTAGCCTACCAGCATTCCACATTGTTTTCATTCCTCTCTGGTACACATTACGTCATAACATATGGGGGATATTTCGGGTTTGGCCCTCTCCTTCCATCTATTACCAAATCTGTCTTGGTACGCGGCATGCAGGCCATGTTGAAATGAAACTGCAACATTTGGAATAGAAGTGAAAATCACTTTTACTTCCTGCATTGAACAGTCTGATTTGACCTGATATGACGGATATTTAATGACTAGTAATCTACTCTATAAAAGTTTCAGGCCAACAATGTTCCAAGCACAATTCAACATCCCCTAAGGTGATCGTCCTTACTCACTATGCAGAGAACCCACGTTAAAGCCCATTAAAAATGTTAATGGGAGAGGAACACAGCAAAGTTATTCAATGGATCAGTCTTCAATCCAGACATACCTACAATGAAGTATAACTCGAACAAGGAAGAGTGCTGATAAGGCAACTGTAAAAAAGAGAGAGTGACAGAGAGTAAGACAGAGAAACAGAGAGAGAGAGAGGGAGAGAGAGAGACAAACTGACAGAGAGAAACAGTGAAAGAGAGGAAGACAGACAGAGAAACAGATAAACAGGAACAGAGAGAGAGACAGAGTGAGCAATAGAGACAGAGGGAGGAAGACAGAGAGAGACAGAGAAAGAAAGAAAAATAGCGAGAGGGAGGGATACAGAGAGAGAGCGACAGGAAGAGGGAGTGGACAGACAGAGGAACAGCTGCAGATGCAGCAGTTGCCACCGTGCAGAGGCCCCAGATGCCGTGCAGGCCTGTGTTCAGCCACGCTGACAGAAAGGTTGCATTCAGACCAGAGGCACGCCTCACAGTTTCAGCAACGACGCAATAAGTCAGGTCAGAAAAAGGAACTATACAGACAAACATATCAGGCTGCTGGAGAGATCTACAGGATTACGCGGCATCCATGCTGAACCGGGGATTGCGTCACTACTGTCCCCACAACAGCTGACAGTGGCCGTCCCCAGCCAGCCTGACCATTATCATCCAGGCACTCGGTTAACACCGGGCCTCTTTGGGCCTGGCATCCCCATCACTCTGAATGCTGTAAGGAGACCCTTTGGACCACCCCCACCAGTCTCCACATGGCCATCATCGTTTGCCTCTACAAAAGCAGCCTCCCAATCTGCTACGCAAGACCACACCACTCCCCCTCCCCCTCTACAGTCTCCCCTGTTTTCTCCTTTTCAAGATGAGCCCATCAATTCTCTCTCCAGCTTTCTGTCTGATTGCCATGCCGATTTATTCAGGGGGTGGGGTCAATTGAAGAGGGGCTGGGAGAGAAGCCATGGGGGAGGGGCCACAGGGGGAGGCCATGCTGACTGCTTCAGACCTCTGTAAAAACATGCTGCGCTACAAGACCAGCACCAAGTTCTTATTTGTGACTTTATTCAAGAGTAATAAATGCGCAATTATCTTGCATTTTTGACATGCTGGCTACATGAGCCTCTTCCCAATTCATTCTGAACATGGCCTAAATTCAAAAGAGACTTACATTGAAAAGAAAATGGAAAATGAAAAAGAAGAGTAGACAAATTATTAAAGACGGAAATATGGTCCTTTCTTGACCACCGGAGTGAAATTAGGAATTATTATTCTTATGTAACCCATCAGGTGTACAAGGATTGCACATTCTGCATACACGTGTTCTCCATATTATATCTTTAATACAGACAGACAAGTCTTTTTAACCCGATGTGAAAGAAATGCTTAAATTAATAAAAATGACATGTGAGCACAATACCCAGAGCAAAAATCAACATTTCCTTGCAAATTTTGTTACATTTCTAAGCCAACAATTTTATACCTTGTGCAAATACAATGCAGTTTGCTCTGCCAAAACCAAAAACTGGAGCAAATTGCTAAGGGCAAAAAAATGGGAAAACATTTTCTCCAAGAACGTTAAAAACATAAGCAGCGGTCAGGACAACAGATGAATGTGACTTGCCAGGTGATTGTTACTTTGCCATATTCAACGTCCTACAAGCTAACAGCCTGTAACAACAAGGTCTTAACACAGCTACTTAAATAGCCATCAAGCCAATTAATAAGATGACAGAGACGACCTGAGATGTTTTCACAGTTTTTATAGTATTTACTGCAGTGCAATTAATAACTTACACCATATAGACAGTGCTTCAGTCTTCTTAAAGAATATCCTTTCAATTTGACAAGTTCAGAGTTATTCTGCACAAATAAACGTCAGTTTCAATTCGACCAGTCAAACTAAACAGCATCTGAAGACCAAAGATGAGCCAATTTGTATTAAAATGAATAAAATTATGACCACTTTGGATAGCTTTTGATCTGCTCATAGCATGGTCTAGGACCTACATGTTGATTGGAATCACCTTACAAATGAATACCTAACTGACTACAACTGGGCACAGGATACGCATGGCATCTTTTGAGGAGGGGGCAGTGTTATAACATATCGCTGTATGAGTCTGACTGATACACCGTGGAGCCTTAGTGATGTTAAACATACCTACACATATCTACAGTAAGCAGATGCTGCCAGGTGGCCCAGACTACACTGCATCTACTCTTCGAGAACACGGCTTGACTTAAACATTACACAATGTAACATGTTCTGCCATGTTTTCAAATTTTCATTTCTTAGAATGTTTCATGGTGGATGGCACTGTGGCTAACACTGCTTCCTCACACGTCCAGGGTTGGAGGTTCAAATTTCACCTGCATTCTGTGCGTGTGGAACTTCGGCCCGTGTTGCGCAGGTTCTCTCCCACAATCTAAAGACATGCAGTTAGGCTCAGTGCCATTTCTCAACTGCCCATAGTGTAAGTATGTGCAAGTTTCCTGGGTTTACCCTGTGGTGAACTGGCATTTGTGGTGGAAAAACAATCAACTCGGAGTCTAGAGACAGCAAACACTTTTGTTACCTTGATTATTCGGTGCACAGAAGAAGCTGAGACGAGAGGAGTCCCCCCTCGACACTCTCAGGTCTGACTGTTTCTAAGGAAAGCTTACATCTCTTTCTCTAACAAGCACACCCTTGTTTGCCACTTCTTGGTCCCTTATCTTGTTGTTCCCAGGCTAGAACAAAAGCTGGTTTCACCCATTTTCAGTTGGTCATCCACACCCCCTTGTCTTCTGCCTGCACCACCTGGGTATGCTTGATAGAGACAAGTTACACACGAGGTCACATTTTACTAAATACTATTTCTACTGCTTACTGAAGTCTTACATTCTAGTAAATTTCCATTACACATTCAACCCAGGATGCACCTGGGATAGGCTCCAGTCCCACCACAACACTGACCAGGATAAGTGGCAAGAAGATGGGTGGATCAAACATTTACAGGCAGGTGCACACTCAACTTAAAGATTCTTGATCAAGATATAATTTATATCATAGTCTGTAAGTGGGGCGGTGCTGTCACCCAATACCTCCACGTTTGGGGGTTCAAACCACAACTCTGCTTCATATACATGGAGCTTGAATGCTCTCCCCATTTTGTGTGTTTCCTCTGTGTACTATGGTGAATCCGTGTCTTTAAATTGCCCACAGTGCGTGTGTGTGCCCTGTTACGAGCTGGCATCCATTCATGGCGCATCTCAACCTTCTGCCCTGTGCTGCCTGGGATGGACTCCAAATCATCTCCTGCGACCCTGCTCAGAATAAGGCGTTGGGAGATGGAAAATTCAGAAATATACAGCAACGCTCCTCATGTTTCATTCTGAAAGCTAAACTCAATCAGGCTTGTTAGGCTTAATAAAAAGAAAAAAAAAAAAGCACACGTGAAAATTTCATACGTTATGGTGATTAGTTAAGATTTTATTTTTATTGCCATTACCTTTCAGTAACACCAGGGGTTCAACATACTTTTCTGGGTTAGAAACCAGAAAAAGGACTCACTTTTAACCGAAACATAACCAAACAGGCAACACATTACAAGACAATGAATAATTCAAATTGCAATATTGATACTGAGGTCATAAAAATCCTTATCATTTAGCCTACATTGTACATTTTCACCTCTGCACACTTCCAATATATGGAGAAATGGCTGATGATGATGTATGCAAATGGAATCTTCTTTTCAGAGAGCAAAGGGCCACATTCTTCTCACAGTTTATGTAGGGTATTTTCTTAAAGTAAACAGAGTGCTGCACACGGATGGAATTTCCTCATTAGCTTGTGGAAACCCATCTTACCACAATGAAGAACTAACTCTGCAGTGAAATGAAAAAAGAACATCCATTTCATTATTATTTTTAAAAACTACAGCCCAGCTGACTGATCATTAATCGCAAAAATAGTGAATTTACGGCACATTAGATTTCTTTCATGTCACGTTATCAATAACTTTAGCCCACTGACATGGACCATACTGAGAAAAACATGCAAATGAGATAACAGGAAGTTCAACACAAAACTGCCAATGCTCAAAATGATTATACATGCTAAATTCAATAATGTACATTGTCGCCACAAAAAAAGACATTACACTATTGTGAAGGAAATGTATAGTAGGCTACGTAGTTACCATGCAACATAGGACAAATTAAAAACGACATTACACATATATAAGCAGACACAGCATTTATGAATTCTCCTTGTTCTGTTTAAGCAACAACTCTGACAAGTTCCCTTTTCAGTCACTCAGCTTCTCTAAACTTGAACGCCATGTGAATGTTCTTAAAGAAGCCATGTTTGCTGCAGCAATTTATCAAGAAAAGGTGCCTGAAAGTCTTTCGTCTGTCCTATTGTCTGGTGCTGAGGCTGCTAATTTGATTTACCCCAAGAAGTTATACTTGATAATATTAATATTATTAAATAATACATTTCATATAATGGCACCTATCATGGCACTTAAAGTCACCGTAGAAAACAAGAAATCATCAAAATATTCATTTGCTACACTGAATACACAGGGTAGTAAATTTAATTAGCACATTTTGAGAATTTTGTACTGCCCGTGACCTGCAGTATTTTAAATTCCACATTTCAGAATTTTGATCATTAAAGCGTGCCATCACACCAACTGCAGCTCTAGGAGATCTGAAAATATTTGACAAACCCAGACACTTCTGGACAGGAACATTGCATTACTGTCACCTTGTCTGCTAAACCACTGCTTCTGTTTCAAGCTGTTTGCTCGTCCAACGTCTACGTTACTGAACGCCTTCATTTACTCCAGAGAACATGCACACTTTCAGCATTTAGTGTCATTGTTTAGTGTGTTGATGTGTAGTCATGGAAAAGGCCTAACAAAGCATGACGATGATATTGCTGCTATGGCAACGCCCAAAAATTGGGTAGCCGGGACTGGACAGCCAGCAGGACCAGGAGAAACACTTAGTAAATGCTAAACTTTCCACAATTCAGACTGCTTTTATATGTTTAAAAGTTAGGAAAAACAAAAATAAGCATTCCACATCAGCTTCTACTACAGCCCACCAAAGCTAAGAGTATCATATGATGTCAGTGTGTGCTGAGTCAGTTTCCTGAACGTTGCAGATGGTAAGAGTCCCTGCACAGTGGCCCACAGGAGGCTTCAGAAAAGTAGGTCTGCATAGTGCTCTCTTCCTGAAGTGGGTCAGACTGTCATTCAGGCTGGACTGTCATGCTACAACATTTCAAGTCCATACATATACTCCCCTGGGCACGTCAGGAGGGCTGGGGATTCCGATCCTTAAGTGAGGGGTTCAGGATGGCTGAAAAAATGTGACCCCCGCTGAAAACAATGAAACTCCACAGTGTAACCCTGTGAAGGACAGTCCTCATGGGCACAAGTATTAGGGTGTGAGATATGCAGTGAGGAAAGGGCTGAGGGAAGCACACTGGACATCCCTCCCCAAGTCCTCTGACTTCCTGTTCTCCTAGTTATTCACAATGGCGATTGTGCACGTGGTCTACACTATCCAAACCCATCCATTCATCCATTTTCCAAACCAATTAATTCTATTCAGGGTCACGGGAGCCTATCCCAGGCAGCCTAGGGCACAAGGCGGGGGACACCCTGGATGGGGTGCCAACCCATCACAAAGCACACTATCCAACCCATTCTACAACCCTAGACGATTACTCGAGCACAAAAATGTTGAGCCATCTTAGCATTTGAAACTGTGAACTGCTCTTGTAGTCCCCAATCGTAGGTTTTAGTTTACGAATGAAAGCAGACAGTTTTCCATTTGTTTTTATTCAAGTTATTTTTCTGAACCGGCTGCCAGAGCAAATCATGCTAAGATAATAATAATTGTCCATCTAAATCAAAACATAGACTCTTATGACCTTGGACCCTGGATTTTTGCATTTTTCCTTAACATAGTTGAGCACACATCCTTGTGCCCCCCTCACAGTATAGGAATGATTTTTTTCTGGGTTTTTTTAGTAATATATTGCATAAATCTCCCAGCCTTATATCTGAACATCCACACTGCAATGGACAGTGCTAGACACAGCTTTAATAGAGCTGAGGTACAGATAGACCATTCTCCAGCTTGAACACGGTACATGCTAAAACAGGATGCTAAGTCAGGAGACCAGTGATGGAATAATCAAAGCTAAAGAAGCCTTTCTGGGTTTCTATGTACTGTCAACCAGGGCCTGGTCTCACCCAATGGGAAAGGAGATAGGAGATAACCCTGATGATGATTGACAAGGCTGGACAGGCACACCCACAGTGGGCTTCAAAGTGTCATTTCATTTAGATTATGTATCTGGTAATAATTACAGAATCACTTTCCATATATTCAAAATTCTTTGTATCAGCAAGATTCAATTTTCCACATTTTCCAACATCAGAGAGCAGACGCCAGTGAACATTGATAGCATTTAGGCTTCCGATACTGATAGAAAACAAACAAATATAAATATGTTATCTGTTCCCTTAATAACATTTGCTGAATGGCAGACTGAAATGCTTTCCACAAGGTCTCCAAAAACATTTAAACCCAGAAACAGAATACACAATATTTTTCTAAACCAAAATATTATGGTGAAAACTCCAAACTGTTAGACATTTTCAGGGCTTATTATAAAAAATATTAAAAAGCAGGCAAGCAAAATCGTCTGAACGACAGCTCTCTTAAGGCCTGACTGAAACATGTTATTACAAATAACTCAAGCCATAATAATTACGCAATTCAACCGTACAACTGACACCAGTCATTAAGACTCCAGTCAAACAGTGACCATACCAGCAACAGCTCAAAATGCAACAAGGAAAACTAACACACCAAAGTCACAGTAAGGGTGCATCAGAAATGCAAAATATTTCCTACAGTGAAAACAGACCGACTAACACCAATAAACACATCTTGCATATGCATTTTCCAGATGACCACACTTCATGTTTTCATAAAGCATAATCGTGGGAGAAGAGTTCAATTATCAGCTGCAGCACTTGTCAGATAAGTAAACACTTCAAAGTTTTTAACACGCAGCACATACAAGACAATGTATTTTGTCCAATGTAACGTTCACAATAAAATCATCTGACACTCGGGAGGATAAAAGTGAGCATATGTTACTACCCCGTTAAAGATTCTGTCATCCTTAAGGTCAAAAAAAGATATAAAACATGTTTACAATATTTAGCAATACGTGCAACTCACTTAAATAAGGGCGAAATTAAAGGTTGAACAAGTTTCCAATTTCACCAATTAAAATGAGATAAAATGCATTTTACACGGTACTATACTACCAGGTCATGACTGTTCTACTTTTAACTAATTATCCTCAATTTCTTTTTGTTTGCTTTATACCAGGGGTGTCCAGTCTTATTCGCAAAGGGCCAGTGTGGGTGCAGGTTTTCATTCCAACCAAGCAGAAGCCACATCTGAGTTCATTGAAAGCCAAGCTCAGCTGATTAAACAGGTGGAATCCGGTGTGGCTCCTGCCCGGTTGGAATGGAAACTTGCACCCACATTAGCCTTTTGCAGACACCACTGGTTTATATGGACACTGTGGTCTAGCTATTACAACAAATTAAAAAGTTGATACATTATTTAATTAATTGTCACGGATTCCATGTTTATGCAGCTCTCATTCAACTATTGGCATTAACAGGAACTGATAAGCAATTTAATTCTAAATATTATCAATGTACCGCAGGATTTCTTCAGTGTGAGTTTAAACATTGTTGAGAAAAAAGTCACTCTTCTGATTAAATATAAAGAAAAATAGTGTCTGCATACCAGCTGATCTGACTATATTACCATTACAGTAAACCTACATTACTTAAGCATGTGATTTTAAATTGAACTGACTGTGGGAGTGTCACATCACTCTTGCAAACGGCCTTTCTCATTAATAATTAACAGAACCTTAAAAGCTGAAACCAGATTTCAAAAAGTTAAGCGTGGAATTGAAAGAAGAACATGGAAAGTGTGTTCTACACATGCTGAACTTTGCAATTATTTTAAAAGCAAGTCTTCAAGATCAATACTCCGGAGGAGGCAATTTCTCATTATTGCTTGTCCAGATCAATAACCTTTTGGTTAAGATACCCAAATTCTATACAAGAAATCATCATACATGAAACGGAATTTATCGAGCACAACTGCTAAATATTATCCATAATTGCTATGTATGGCCAAATACATACCATGAGAAAAGCATTATGCAACAGCCTGGCTGTGAAAGCCATTTGCCCCACTGTTTGTTTATGCTGCAGAACCTCCCATGGTGCAGACCGCTCTTAGATCCCCGAAACGTACCCTGGCACGGCACTCGGTCTCTTCCCCAGCACATAGCCAAACTCTTTCTCCATGAAAACCGCTTCACAATCACAAGTGCAGGAGAGGCAGTGCGTCTACGCTATCTACCAGAGCACACCTGCATGGCTGTGTTAAATCACAGCTTGTAAATATATCCTCAACGCCCAGTCAGCCCCCTGGGCAATAACACCGACTGCTCCAATTAGTTAAGTGTCTGCAATGTACCTCACTACATTTTCCCTCTATACAATGCTTTTCAGTAATATGTGATGTTTGTTTAATACAGAAATGCATTTAATATTCAAATTCAAATCACAGATTAATGCAAAATTCAAAATATTTGCCATAATTGTAATTTTTTTGGTGCAAACTTTATACACACATTAATTCGCTGTAAATCCAATACACACAGGTAGAACATCCTCTGTCCAAAAAGATCAAAGAAATACAAGGATGATTCGGAATGCCAAAAGCAATAATAAGCTTAAGTAGTAGTTATGCTTTTCATATGCACGTGCCACACATTTCTGCTATTTTGAGAATTTTTAAGTTTCAATAACAGTAACCAAAATTCTACAGGCAAGTCTTTGGATTTTCGATAAGGGGGTCATGTCTCAGGTGAGTCCGTTTGAGTCCTATGCCAACAACTGGATATCTTTTCCTTATCTGAATAGCTATTACTGGAAAAACAAAATCCACACACAATACAATCAATAGTTTCTAAAGTTATTGATATTAGTTTTTGGAAATGAATTTACAACGCCATTTAAAATGAACTGTGCTATAACCAAATCATTACCAACCATTTTAGAGTCAGTCTGGTTAAGTACTGTCCTATAACTAGAATTGATATAATTTAACTTTCATCCACTTATCCTGGTTGGGATTATGGAGCCCATCCCAGAAAGGCAGTCCATAGCAAGCAACAAGCATGCACACAATGGATAATTTAGTGCTGCCAATTAGCTTAACTGCACTAAAGGAGGAAATCGGAGTACCCAGAGGAAACCTGTGTGACACAGGGAGGACTCCAAGAGAATCCCTTAGAGCCGAGATGCTACTGTGTTACCCACTGACCCACAGTGCTGCTTTTCATTTAATAATGTGCCAAAACTGCTCCCCACTTCATTCTTAACATTAGTGACTGGACGAATGAGACTTCGATACCTGTGGCGGGTGGGAGTATCCTGAACTAACCAATCGATGCTGTCGCTAAAATGAGGCTTCAAAACCCAAGATAGGTGGAAGTATCCTGAACTAACCAATCGATGCTGTCGCTAAAATGAGGCTTCAAAACCCAAGATGGGTGGAAGTATCCTGACCTAACCAATCGATGCTGTCGCTAAAATGAGGCTTCAAAACCCAAGATGGGTGGAAGTATCCTGACCTAACCAATCGATGCTGTCGCTAAAATGAGGCTTCAAAACCCAAGATGGGTGGAAGTATCCTGAACTAACCAATCAATACTGTCACTAAAATGAGCCTTGTTTATCCCATCACTACTTAACATTATGCTGCTTTCTGACTGGCATCATCTTCAAAAGGCATCAAGCCGCATTTCAGCACACGCTGCTTGAAAAAAAATCCAAAATACATGTGTGTGATCACTTAACCCACAGACAAGAATTAATCTAATAACTGGCATTTTATTTGTGTTTATTTGTTAGATTTTGTTTTATTTCAGTCATTAGAGAACTAATAAAAAGCATCGGCACTGCATGGCCACAACATAGAGAGAACGATAAAGCACAAATATAACATGAGAAAAGTCAAAATCATTCTCAGGATTTTTGAACCATGGCAGCTCTGCACAGAACGATGCTCTCGAGTTTGTTCCAGATTGATGATGATGACGGACAGCTCAAACTTAACTTAAGTTCACTTTTAATTGTGCAAAAGGACACTGAAATAATACAATTATTAATGCTCATTATTATTACGCAGAACCACACTTGCAAAATAAAGGCAGTAGGTATAGGATAAAAATCACACTGAGCTCACTGCACAATCCCTTATATGATAGAGATGAAGGAATAATACCAAACAGCGATGATATATTAGGCATGAAACCATAACGATCAGTCACCCAGCAGTATTTGCAAAATAAAGCCATTATTGCAAGCTGAAATAGTTAAATGCATGTCAGCATTACTGTTCCTGTCCATCCTGGACACAGGAAGAAAGTGTCTTGCATAAAATTAGGGATCTCCATTTTGCTATCATCAGCTACGCTGGGTAACGTGCAAAACTCCCTGTCTTTGATTTGGCTGGAGCTTCACAGATGGATTACATAATCTACGGATTGGTGCGCCTCATTTGACGCACTTCCTACTGTTCGCGCGTTACGTGATGCGGGCCCAACCTCAGTCGCCCATGTGCCAGTATATCCTCCCTCGCTACCGGGAGTTGAGAGGATGGACGCCAAGACCAGGAAGCCTGAGCACTCAGCACGACACAGTGATGGAACCACGCATCCCTGGAAGGTCCTTGCCAACTTGGATTCCCTGCACTGGCTGGATTAGGAAAGAACAGAAGATTCAAAGAGGAGAATACCTGCAGGAAACATAACTATTTTTATAACACCAATTCAACTGGAATGTACCTCAAAATGCTTACAAAGACATTTAATGCTTGTGTTGCTGATGTTGCACAACTGAGGAGCTCGGATTGATTAAACAATACAACGTTCAACCGTATAAAGTAATCAAGAATAAAATGATAAGCTTTATCATTCACTATGAATAAATGTTTCTGCGACAATAAAAATTGACAAATAGTGTTACTGTGTCAAACACTAGATACAGCACCTTACATAACCTAGGATCACAGACTGCCATTGTAATAACCCCTCTCTTTCTAAACGTGATATTGTATTTGTTAATATGATAATAATAATAATAATAACTTTATTTGTATGGCGCTTTTCAAGCCAGGTGGCACAAAGTCCTTTACATCATAATGAAATAAAAATCATTCCATAAAAATTCAAACGATAAATATTAATATGCAAACAGATGTGTAAAAAATAGATCTTACTATACCAGCAGCACCTATGAAAACTCAATTAGATGAATATAAACATCTGGCAAAATTCATGGAGGTCACATGAAGATGAGATGCTCTTTTGACCTCATAATGGTAACCATCATCCACAGCTGTGTGGTATCGATTCTAATTCTGTAATTTGTTAGCTGGTTGAAATAATCAAAATCTCTATAACTGGTTTGGGAAAAAATGCTTTGATTGTCAAATTCCATATTCTATTTCTTGTAGTGGATGCAACAATCATGCGCATTTAAATGAGGCCATTCCAGATCTATTTGTAACTTATTTATTCAGTTTAAATCCATTTTTGGAATCATAAGAGAAGTACAGATAAGCACTACTGTGTAAACTGGATGAGAAGAAAAATGATTTAAAAAAAAAAAACAAAAAAAAAAACAACAACACTATATTACAACTGCCCAACATGGTGAGCCACGGAACAAGCCACCCAAGCACCAAACAACGCCAAACGGCCATTCATGAAGTTCTCTTTTCCCCCAGGGGTACAGATAATGGTTAATCATGGCTTTTACAACTGTAGTTTAAAGCAAAAGTAAGGTTAAAAAAGACAGATTCATTTTCCCATTATAATCAGAAAGCAGCATTACTGGAAGATACTGACCATGTTATGGTGACAGTAACAAGGAGAACTTAAGCCTCATCAGGTAGAGCCAACTAATCTTATGCCAAAACATCAAAATACCATCAGATAAAAAAAACAACTATCCCAAAATAAGAAAGCATCCAACTAACTACTCCTTTCAGAAATAAAAAATGCCTAAAATAGTCCATTCCCTGGATTTATACCTTATATGTGTCAATTTCATATTTCCAGTATTTACTTAGAACCATTGCAGCGAAGGGCACCATGTGAAACATTCTTTGCTAACAGCCTTGAGAACTGCATGATAAGAGAACGCCAAATGTAATGGTAGCTCAGTTGCTCACACTGATGCTTCACACCACCAGGGTTGTGGGTTCAAATCCCATTTCCCCTCTGTATGTATTGAGCTTGCATACCTTCCCCGTGTCATCTGGTTTCCTCCTGTAGTCTAAAAACAAACAGTCAGCCCAACTGGTGTCCCTGGATGGCCTGTTGTGTGTATGTGATCCTTACACATTATGGATAGATGCAATGGCAAAACAGCCTGGGGTGGCATAAAGACTAAATATTCTCAGACAGCCATGTAAAAAATCAGAGTTACATTTCAGAAACAATTCCAAACATTATGATCCCTAGTGGCAGTTTTGCTGCAAGTTTATATGTTTCCTCCCCAAGAACGGATCCATATTTTCAAAATGAGAAGTGCGCTGAATATTCAAAAAAAAAAAGAAAAAAAAAAACGAAAAGCCTTCTGCCTGTAAAGACACCTCAGCTGTGAATGACACCATATCTGCATGGCTGAATTACAGCTACGAGACTGCAGATTAGGCACTGATGGCCTACTGGCCTGATATCTTCTGTTCTTGTGTCCAGTTGCGAGGAGGAAAGTGACAGACTGAAGCAGCAACTTACTGCTCGCAGCACAGCACATCTGTGGATTGCAACAGAGCAAGGAGAGGCAAAATTTCACACGTCTCTCAAATGAATCGTTTCAGGGTTTAAAATATCGAGGGTGTGTGCCCCTAGCAGAGAAATGTGATTATTGCTTCTTCAGAATGGGTCTACTAAAAGACCAGCAGAGATAAAGAGCAGAAATACCATCAGCATTACTGCAATTTCAAACATACAAAAATGCTCCATGCAGACACAGGTAACTGACAGTGAAATATGCATTGCCTGGATTCGTACTGACTTTCAACATTACATCTGCCAACAATAACTCGCGTAAGAAGATGGAAGATTCAAAACACTCGGACAGTTACTGATGGCTTAATGGCATGAAACGGAAGTTAATAAATTGAGTATCTGCCTTAAAATCTGGTTGATCACAAAGTAAGAGAGAGAAAAATGATGATGATGGACAGCTCAAACTTAAGTTCACTTTTAATTGCACAAAAGGACACTGAAATAATACAATTATTAATGCGCATTATTATTAAGCAGAACTGGACTTGTAAAATAAAGGCAGTAGGTATAGGACAAAAATCACACTGAGCTCACTGCACAATCCCTTATATGATAGAGATGAAAGAATAATCTATCTGCCTTAAAATCTGGTTGATCTCAAAGTAAGAGAAAGAAAAACACGAGATCTGTTATATTCATGGAGACCCAGTGGTGGTAAAAAGTATTTCTGAAATTTAACTCACATATTTGATTTTCAGTTCTTACTTTTATTTATAAAGTGTGTCTGATGCACTGGTTTAAAAATTTAATAAACATGAGCTGACAAGATTAGCATCTAATACAGGCCTACTGCTTACACACTTATGCTGTGTAACCTGGGGTATGTTTAGGGGTGTCATGTGGTTTTAGGATATTTATTTGGCATCATTTTGACAAACTTAAGGTCCAAGACCAAAATCCACCAGTGAGGAAAACAGAAGCAGGATAAGCAAGTTTCATATCGGTACTGTGTGACAATTTCTTATCTTATTTGTTAGGTAGGATTACACCTACCAAAATACTTTCATGGGTACATGGCTGGATTTAATCTAGATCCTTAATTCCACGTAGAACAACTACTGCTTACATTCACTCAGCTGATCAAAAGCTCAGGGTTTGTATTTAGAAACCTCACTGCTACAATATCCCAGCACATATAATCATGCCATTCTTTGCTTATATTTGTTTGTAGTTATTTGAAATTAAGTTTTTCCAAACAGTGCGGTATAAAAATCATTTAATCTGTATGTTTACAGTGTATGTACATTCTATGGATGTCAGATTCATCACGTGGTCCGCCAGTATCTAGCCCTCTATGTTCCTAAGCAATGCAGCAACCTCTCTACTCGACAGGAACCTTTAACCCTTATTTATATTACGCAAAGGCCTATAAACACACACGCACGATTCCGACCACACGTGAACAGCCCCTTCACGCCCGCAATGAGCTACCGAATCAGTCACAGGCCCTGGTATCAAAACCGGTCTGAGAGGGGAGTGGCCTTCCAGTCTGACTTCCAAATTTGCAATAATGTAACAGATCGTCGGCAACATCTCTGAAAACGAAGCTCCTAGTGGTTACATTAAAACCGTATATCGAAGAATTACACAGAAACGACTAATATGTGCCAGCAAGTTCCATTACTGCTATGCTTTGTTTGGCCTTGAATACAATTAACTCAGACCGACAATCAAGCGCGGCAGCTATTATTATTATTATTATTATTATTACAGGAATACATTTAAACAATAATTGATGGTTTTGCGTTGTTACAGCAGGCAGTCCACCGATTATTTATACAAAATATTTTCCCCTTGTTATCCATTTTTGCCGTATTATCCCACAGCTGGGGGGTGGTGGTGGTGGTGGGGGGTCGATGAATACCCATCTGCGTTTGATTTCTAAATATTCAAGGCAGGCGACAGGCGACAATACACTGTCGATGTTCCCGACACATGACAGTCGCCTATGATGGACGGACGGACGGACGGACACGGACTGCGCACTCGGAGCCTGGTGGCCATAAAATTCGGGTCATGAATGGCTTCATCCCACATCAAGTCGGATCAAACGTCATGCCGGGTTTTTATTTTTTCTCCGGTTCACACCGTGGTATTGGCTACACTTTGAAAGGCGGCTGGACATCTATGGATGTCTGAAGGGCTGTAAATGTATAAGCTAGGAGAAGTCATGGTGTTAAAAAGGCGCAGCGCTGACATGGAGTGCTCCATGCGGCATTGTCACCAGTTATCCCTACCAGATCCCTTCACACACATCAACGTCAAGCCGCCTTTAAGCACAGCTCCATACAGCCAGTGCCCCATTAGTACAATCTTGTCAGCTTTATGTCTGTATGGCTGCTATCTGCAATCAGCCAGTTAATACACGACTTGGCTGGTTACCAGTACACCCAGTCTACTAGTGATACACGTACTGCTGTGTATTGGTTTTAATGTAGAGTCAAATCACACAAATAAAAGGTTCATATGAAAACGATTACACTTACATGGTCCGAATTCCTTTCGTTTCCAGACGGGAGTGCTGAGCGAGAAGACATTTTCCCTGAGTTGTTCTACTTGTACAGCTATACACGATCTATACTTTATATATATTTATATATTTACAAGATTATAATCCTGCTGAGAATAACAGTCGACATTGGCCGCTCAGCAGCCCAGCCGGTGCTGATCCCTCTGCCCGGAGCAGGAGGTCTTCTGGTATATCCTCAAACCATCCGCATTTTCAATGATGAAACACAGCAGCAACGATGACAGAAGGAAGAGGAGAAAATGTGGACTTGTGGCAGCCGACTAAAAACGCTTCATGTTTGGCAGAAATGTGAAGCAGGACGACGAATTATTTTATTGTGCTTCATTTTGGGGGTGGGGTGGGGGGGGTGGGGGAGAAAACCAAAGGTGGCTCTCTATTGCTTAAAGTGTTGTCATAACAGCAAAACAAGTTCTCTCCTCTTTATTCTACGTGGAACATTTCATTTAATGACAAAAAATGGTACCTAAACCTCCCAAAAAATAGACACGGACAAAAATGACGACTATTAAAAAAAAATGAAGAAACGGCAGTCTGCTACCACAGATCGGACGAAAAACACTGACGAGAGCTGGCTGGTTAATTTCCTAACACCCTATAAAAAATATATATATATATACACGTATCACCATGAATGTTGCGTCAGGGAATAAATAAATAAATAAATACGGAGAGAAGGACCACTACCTACGTTGATAAAACATTGTAACTACATCACCGACGACGGCTCGCCACACTGTACACAAGACAGACTCGGCTCTGGGGGATGAGCAGACCTTCCCCCCTTTAGAGAAATGCGCCCCATAAAGACGGCGAATCGGTCGGGTAAATAGCCAAGCCTAAGCTCGAGTGAGATCTAATATCGACACATTAGTTTTAGGCTTAAAAAAAAAAAGCCTACATCCCCAAAAAGCGTATGACACTTTGGAGAAGGAAGGACGTCAGGAGAAAGAATAGGCTGGGCTGCAGTAGAAGCTCGCTCACACACCCTTCCCCCATTTTCTTAAAGAGACAATCCCTTCATTCATTAATCTGCGCCAATACCGGCGCTGGCCACACGTTGAGTTAGTGATGAAACAAATGAGGCTTCAAAACCCTTGGTGGGTGGGACTATCCTAAACGAACCAATCAATGCTGGCGCTGAATCCAAGCTTCGAAACCCGTGTTGGGTGTTACTAACCAATCAATGCTACCGCCAGCCTTGATTGGTTAGTTCGGGATACTCCCGCCCACCAGGGGTTTTGAAGCCTCATTTGTCCCATCACCCACCTGTCTGTTGCACGTAATTCGCCTCGCTGGTGGGGGAATACTGATGAATTTGCATGGTGTTTTTCCATTTACATCTCTACTTTTATGCGGTACATAACTGAGTTTCAAAAAGAACTTTCATAAACCCAATATACCAATATACAGCATTAAACTTTAATCTCATATTGCAATTTGTTTTACGCACAATACACAGAACGTCTAAATTCCAGAAGGATACACATCTTATGAGAAGGTACATTCTGTTATGGATGTCATTGTTATAAATAATCGAAATATCTAAAAATAAACAAATTAACTATTACCAAAGAAAAATGTACAATCCTGTCAGTATAATATTTTAGGCCAGTTCTTCACCATACATCTTCATTTGAAAAAGTAACCTGTAAAATACTTTTGTATACATGATGCCACTTATTCCTTCAAATCATCCAGAATGATTCACATTAGAATTCTGAATAAAATATTTATTTTGTATAAAAGCTTAACTGATTCTTTAATTCCATCACAAATACGCAACTCAAAAAGGAAAAAAAAGATATTACTAGATCTGCTTTAATGTTTCTAGGATCAAATGTAAGGTCGAGTATTTAAAAATTCGAATAAATGTATAAGATGACACCACCTACACTTCAAAGTCACGGAAACATTTAGGACTACATAAAAACTGATTGTTTTGTGCATGACTCACATGAGGTAATGAATGACAAACACACATGCTGCTAAATCCTAATTAGATTCTATCCAGTAACAGACAAAAAGTTATTTCATAGTGACTATTCTATTTGAGCATTGCAAAAAACTAAATTAGTCAGTTTAGGGAAATAATAATACTGACTTTACTCGTATATGATGAGAAATATATATATATGTGTAAATATATATGCACATCCATACACACAGAGATATGCATAATGTGCAATTTTGTGCGATATGTAATTGTGCAATTTTTTAAAAAAGTATTACTTGGTCCTAATACCTTTATTATTGTTGTCTACCTTCTATCCAGTTATCCTGGTCAGGCTCATGGGAGGGCCTGTTATTTATCCTGGACAGCACTCTGCATTACCATGCAGTGTACAAGGCAAGGCAATTAAGAGTGGCCAATTAATGACGTATTCGGAATTCAGGTGGAAACTGGCATACATGGAGGAAGCACGACAAACTCTTCACACACATAATGGACACAGGAGTCAAACCTGGCAATAATCCACTGAGCCACTGTACCTTCCTTATCCATCCATCCATCCATCCATCCATCCATCCATCCATCCATCCTCTAACTGCCTATCCTGATCAGGGTCATGGTGGTAATTCTGCAGAGGGGTTTCTAGTGACAGTCCATCACAGGCCGCATACCAATACACTAAGAAATACCAATCCATTTAAACTGCCTGTCACTGAACTGTAGGAGAAAACTCATACTAACATGGGAAGAACAGGCAAAAAACTCTTAAATCTCTTAAATGAGCCGGAAAACCTGCTCAACAGTATAACACTGTAAGATTTAGAACATATAAATTCTCTCTCCCTCCATAAATTTATAGAGAGAGAGAGAGAGAGGGAGAGATCTGATAAGGGCCACAGAATATACTTCATTCTAGGTTAATACATTTGTTCTCAGATCTCTCATTGTTGGTTATATAAATGAGTTTGGAACCAAGGATATCCAAATCCACACAGGTTTAACACATCAGCCGCTTAGCCCAATCCCTGCCTCCCTTGCCCAGTCTAACGGGGTGCATGAAAGCAGGTCTTTAAATCAGTCACAGTTTAAAAAAAAGATTCCCATCAAATATTTAATAACCTGTTCTACAAAAAGGATGTCCCTCAATCACTCACCATATGCAGAAGTACATGTAAATTTCGAGATTGCATAACCATATTCTTGTACATTATTTGCTGCGGCTTTCTTTTATAGGCAAAACACCATTATACTGCTTGGTATTGCTATTGACTGGCATTCCTGTCTGCCATGGCTTCAGCTGCCTTGTGCTTCCTGTATTAGGTTTCAAGCTCGCTGATATGATGTACTGGAGAAGCAGTTATGGGAAATTAATGAATGGTCATTTTCCCTGTCTAACAGACAAGATGAGAAAATACTTTACTGACTGGTGAGAATATCTGAACATTCAGGCACTTCATGGTACTAGTACTATGAATTTGGATCTAAACTATTTCTTTGTGTGGTTATGGATGTGGTGCCCTTCTTCCTATGATTGTAATTCCCTTAATACTTTGGATACGGCGATTGAATCACTGTATTGAATTTATTTACTGTACATATAATTCAGGAGAGTACAGTACAACGACATCATGCATCTGAGTATGCTAAGTATATTTTTTCATATGTTGCAGTAGATTAATTGAAAATGCATTGTGGATCATTTATAGATCAATAAAGTAATGCAAAAATCACCTTTGCGTACTGTTTTAGCACACCAAACTCTGATAAAGGTATGCATCATAGCATATTGCCAACATTTACTAATGATATTACCTTATGTGTTATTTCTAACTCTAACTCTTGTCTTTCTAACAATCAAATAAGGACCCCAACATAAAATGATGTTGCTAATTATGGTTTATTGACATACATGCATTTCTGTATCTTGCCCATCTATATGGACAATTTTATGATTGCATTTCATCTACATGTGAAATCTTTGAATGAACCTAAATAATCCACACTTTTATATCCTTACTACTTTCTGCCAGGTGCATCTTCTGTGTTCTTGTGTTTCAAACATGCACAACACTTTATCTTTTTTTACTAGTACTTTCATACCTATCTATCTACCGCCGTCTGTTCATCAATCTGTCCTCATACATACCTACCTCCATACCCTATTACCTACCACCGTCTGTTCGTTCTTCCATCCGCCCGCATACCCATAAAACTAGAAACACTGGTTATGAGGTAAGAGACGGCCCAGATCAGATGCCAGACCATCAGAGAGCACACACTCACACATCATTTATACATGTTAAATAATATGATAGCTATTTGTAACAAAACTATAATAGTGGCTCATTTAAGTTAAATTCACGCCATTTTTTAACTTTTTCGAATATGAGAATAAAGTTTGGTAAGAAAAATTATGTTTTGGCGCCCCTCTCCGGTGTAATTAAAAATTGCAGACTTACACGTAAGGGCATCCTTTTGGTAGTTCTAAAAGTTGTTTTTGCTGTTTTAACCTTATCGCCATCGTGGAAAAAGTTTTGAAGACTTTTACATAATTGTATATAATAAGACTTGTATATAATTAGCCATTAGGGGATTGCGGCGCACTGTGCCCTCTGAAAATATATCCTGGTCGGAGCCACGGGGCACTGATATAATCACAATCTCCTTTTGTACTCTTTCAGTATAGGTCCCAATTGCAAATTATTGGGTGAAATGTTTGGGTAATTGTTCTAGTATTGTTTACTGATCAGGACTGAAACTCTGTGACTGAAGCTGTGCCACTGCCAATGTTATGAGTATTTAAGATCAGGCCCACAAGGATGGTATCTGCAAAGATTAGCATTTTCAGAGATTGGCCACTGGAGGTGCCGTCATTAGTGTCATAAATCCAAAATAAAGGAGAAAAAGCATACAGCCTTGTGTGAACAGTAAGATCTAATAAGGGGTGCTCAACCACATGTATTATGTGCTTTTATTCAGAAAGTTATACATCTGCAAGCTACAAACAATCCAAACAGGTTTCTAGTCTTTGCCTTAGAGGGACCAGGGTGCACCATGGCCTGTAGACTGTAGCTAATGACGCAGGAATCCAGACCAGGGTGTCCCTTACCTCAGGCCGTAAGCTGCCTGGAATAGACTTCAGCCTCCCCCCGTCCATATCCTGCATAAAATAACACAGCTTAGAAAATGGATGGAGACAGCTAATGACAGATCTCACATTATCCAAAGTTATTTGGAGTGTTTGCCAGTTGTAGGAGACGATGAGTCAACAGGACGTGTGAACCATAGATTAGGGAATTGTGAATGGAAAAACCAACAGACACTGAACGCCAGACTGGAACTCTAAAAGGAAATGGCGCAGGAAGAACTAAAATGTGCAAGCGTGGCAAGTTGAAGCATACAGAGCAAGGAAAGTGTCCAGCAATTAACGCAGAAAGGGGTGGGTCACTGGGATACAATACAGCCAAGTCAGGGAAGTGAGACTCCATACTCCATCGCTGTTGCACGCAGACATGATGAATGACAGACTGTGCCATTTCGCTCTGGGGAAACAACAGTAAAACTTAAAACTGGTCCTGGTGCAGCTGCAAATATTAGGTGTGAAGAAACATTCGACTGGTTAATTTCCAAAAGAGAATAGCAACAGTCAATCATCGCACTGTGCAGTCCTGGTGGTCGATTGGATTGTTTGGGTTCACTTTGAGCCAGCACTGTATTCATTAGTGGTGTACGTCATCTATGGACAAACTGTAAACCATCTGCTAAGCTGAGCCACATCGGCTGTGTTGGGGCCTTTAAGGTCCAAGTGGCTGCTGTGTACAGAGGAGGACAGCGTTACAGATCATGTGATAGACCTCACTGATGAGGGCCCACCTGTAACAGTTGCGAACTTAGAATAGACCTTGACGAGTTTGACACATAGAAGGAACAAAATCCACAGATACAGTATGTCTTTTAATAATTTACTAAAAATAAATGGGTGTTACAGGCATATACTCATTCTAAGGTTTACCAATTTCATGGTCAGAAACTGTATTGTTTTGAAATCTATCAAAGTAATAAAAATGAAATGCTTCAAAGCAATGCCAATACAAATGGTATGTTCCAAAACAAAAAAACCAATACCTCTTGTACACTAAACTGCATTCAAATCAACAAATGCACAAATAACACAGCATTATATACATATACAGTATTGTGCAAAAGTCTTAGGCACACAAAGAAGACATTTGAGGCCATTTATCTAGGCAGAAAGTGTACATTGGCTTGGGAAAAAATCATAACTTAATTGACCATTAAACTGTATACTAATAAACAGTAATGCAACCAAAATTAACAAGAATTTCTTCTGCTTTCAAAAAT